>CM077097.1:88774285-89101785 GCA_039513925.1 Platanthera zijinensis | reverse complement strand
AGAGAGATACATAGAGAAAAAATTGAATAAAAATTTGATTTTTTGGATTAGAGGGTAAATACACACTACAGCTACAGTGACCGAACCATTGCTGTAGTTTTCCAACAATTCAGATGTATATATATATTCTATATACAGAAAAAAAAACTCCATTTATTTTTCATAAAAAATTTAATTTAAAAATACTCACTCTCTTTCTAGCAAACTAATTATTTAACCCTTGGCATATAACTGTATAACAGAAGAAGTCAGTGCTAACTGCTAAGAACCAAAATTTTTAAAAAAAAAACTAAAAAAGAAAAACAAAAAATATTTTAGAAACAAAATTATTTCTGTTTAAATGTTGGAGCTCATGCGTGATAACAGCACTTGGCACGTCTGTCGTGGTTCTTTGCGTCCTCCTGAAATTAAAATCATAGTTAAGTAATCTCTTCAGCACGCCAATCTCGACTAAAATGTTGATGCATTTTTTTTATACTCGCGCATGCTTATGTATATATATTTATATTATATTAAGAAAAAACATTATGATCTGCAACAGTCTGAATTTAAAATTAAGTAAAAAATCACAGCTGTTGGATCAAATAGATTTGGCATACAAATAGCCATTTCAGAACTTCACCCTCTCTCCCGAAAGAAAGAAATCTCAATGCCATTTTGAAGTTCTGTCGCCTGCACGATTGGTCCACGCCGCTGTCAACGGAGCGCGGTGGCCCTGCCGGAGCACCGCTAGAGTACCCCCTGCGGGTTCCAGGGGTCCGGCGAACCTGCCAGTGGCCTCCAGGCAGGACCCCGGCAGAGCGTGTACGTGGATTTTTTTTAAAAAAAAATCTTTACAAAAAAAAAGTTTAAATGAATTTAAGAAAAAAAGCATTAAAAATATATGTATATAAGTATAGATATATTTACAAAAAAATTATATATAAATAAATAATTTACAAAAATGATTTTTTAAATTTTTTTTAAAAAAAATAAGCAGAGTGGGCTACATAGCCTACATACAGTCGCGCGGAGCACGAGCCCCCGTCCGATCGTATGTGTGTATATATCAAATAAAAATTAACATATTATATTATAAATGAGTGGTCACATAAAGATATAAAATATTTAAGAGGAAAGAAAACACAATAATTACATGAAGAATGAAGCCAATCGCATCGCCGTAATCGAGGAGCTCCTTCCACTGCCGGCCGATGCTCACCTGCAGAAATTCACAAAAAAACGAGTTAAAAATTTTGAATTGTATGCCACAAATTCGATTGGAATATTTGCCATCCATGGCGCTAGGGTTTAGCTAATTATTATATAATGTTGTATTTTTCATTCAAATTCTAGTAGGTTTTAAATGAATTTTACCCTTTCAAAATGGACATTTGATATTTTATGAAATAAGAATTCTCATTTGTATCGTAAATGGTCGACAAATATTTCTTATTTTAAAATAATAGTCATTTTTAATAGTGACACCTTCAAATTCATTAGAATCATTTTATTTTATTATTATTATTATTGTGGGTCGCTCGGTTTCTCCCGCTCAAGAGAATCAGACCGTCTTAGCTCGAGAGTGAGCCAAGTGCGTAAATAGTCGGATGAAAATCAAGCAACAATGACAAGAGGCGTTTTAGCATGAAAAATTCAGAAAGGGTGAAAACCAACGTGATCGGATCTGTGCTGGGCCAAAACCAGTTAGATTTCTTGAGGTTACAAGGGTTTGAGATTCTCAGAGGGTGACAGATCACTACTCCATTTACAAGCCTTGAAGGCAAAGAAATGAGGAAAAAGACCGAGTCTTAGAGCATACACAGGAAGCGCTCTTCAATTCCTTTGTTGGTGCTTGGGAGTGCCCACTGGAGTCTTGCGCGTGAGCAGACTTGAGAGCGAGCCGAGAGAATTCAGAGCGAAAGAACAATCTAAGTCTCTCGTTCTCATCGGAAAATCTTAGAGCACTCTCTTGTATCTCTGGTTGTTTGTCTTCAAATGAAGGTATGCGAGTCTTTTTAAAGTATTTTTAAAAGAACACGATGGTAATTGCGTCCAACTATATCTGGAGTTGACAAATGACGTGCTCTGTTCCGGTCGGATGGATCACCAATTTTTCGGAAATGACAAACATGCTCCTCGGGCGGTTCGGCTGACCCGGGCAAGTTGCCCAACAACGGTGTTGGCGACCGGGGGGACGGGGTGCCACAAGCGCATGCTTAAGCGGGGAGAAGCTGTGTGTGCGTTTGGAGGCCGCACACGAGGCCAGGCGTGTGCGCGCGGGGCGGTTGTGCTCGTGCATGCATGCGAGGAAACCACCGCGCGGCCTCGCGCGAGCATGCGTGCAGGGGGCGCGTGGTGAGCGGCCTTGTGGCTCCGTGCGCGTTGTCATGCACGCGCTTTGTCAGAGCCTCCCTTTAGGCGGCTTTGCGGCCCATCGAATGAGCGTAGTTTACCCAAGCGAATCACTCGGTCTGCTGACTTTCTTGAGTGCTTTGGTTTGCTTTGACAAGGATAATTTCAGGGGGAACCCCATCAATTACAACAACACTCAAACTTTTATCCCACTATAGTAGGGTTGACTATATGGGTCTTTTGTCGTCATTGTGCCCTATCTTTAGTCATAATCTCACTAATGCAATTGGTGTCACTCTTGTCTTATCTCTGATACATTGATTCCTAATTTTATCCAGTTTCGTGTGTTCACACATCCACCTAAGCATTCTTATCTCCGTAACTTTCATTTTTTGCTCATATACATAATTCATTGCCCAACACTCAGAACCATAGAGCATCGTTAGTCCAATTGTAGTACGGTAAAACTTGCCTCTAAATTTTAATGGTACTTTATGATCACATAAGATCTCTGACGTGTCTCTCCACCTCAACTAAAATGCTTGGATTCTATGTATCACATCTTTATCAACACCATATCAATTATTATTTTAAAATATAATAAATATATATATAAGGAACCATTTTCAAATAAGAGGATCGGAGATATAAGTTTAAAGTGTCATCTAGCATGAATTTTGAGATGACCAGAGCGTAGCAATCGTCTGTTGGGGTGCTTTCACCGTCATATATATTACATACAAAATTTTTACCTCTGGAGAAATATTTGTGTGTGTTGCGGGTTGTTCGATACTCTAACGGTCTGGTTGAACTGAACAGTCACAGCTCGAGAGTGAGCCGAGCGCGCAAACAATGACAAAAAGAATTAACAGGTATAGGAAAGATGTTTTTACGTGGAAATATCCAAAATCGGAAAAAAACCAAGGGGCAGATCGCTGTCACAACTAAATTCACTATCTTTCAGAGTATTATAAAAAATTGTTTATTGAGGGTGACATGCCACCGCTCACCACAATAAGTTTTCTGGATCACGGGAGATGCTTAGAGCGGAGCACATAGAAGCGCGCTCGAGAGCAGCTGAAGAAGGGTGAATGCATCAACGGAAGCTCTGAACTCGAAGCACGAAGCCGAAGGAGATCTTCTAGCCGTCTTCAAGGGGACCTTCTAAGACCGAAGGAGATTTTCGAGTTGTCTTCAAAAAAGTCTTCGAACTCCGAAGGAGATCTTCAAACACCAAAGAAGATCTTCGAAGGAATCTTCAAACACTAAATGAGATCTTTGAAGGAATCATCAAACACCAAAGGAGATCTTTGGGAAATCTTCGAGGGAAGGCTTGTGAGGTATCTTTGGCGTAGAAGGTAAGATGTCTTCAAATGAAAACTCAGAGCCCTTTTTATAGCCTTCAAGAGATGTGTCATGGTAATTGTTCCCTCATAACTGTCGGACGGGAGAATAAAAGCTCTTGATCGGGGGCACACACATCACCAATTTTGTGATGATGACGTTATTGCCCCTGGTGGCCCGAACGGCCCGGGTTACCCGCTTGACCCAGTTAGTGAGACGGCATCGGGAGCACGGGTTGGCGTGGAGGTGAGCGACAAGAACACGCGTTGGCATGGAGGTAAGCGACGGGAAGTGTGTTGGAGTGGAGGTGAGCGACGGGAACACGCAATGTTGTGGAGGTGAACCACGAGAGGTGCATTGGCGAGGAGGTCAGCAACGGGAGCACGTGCTGGGGTGGAGGTGAGCGACGGGAGGTGCGTTTGCGTGGAGGTGAGAAATGGGAGCACGCGTTAGCATAAAGGTGAGTGACGAGAGGTGTGTTGGCGTGGAGGTAAGCGTCGGGAGCATGCGTTGGCGTGAAGGCAGGTGTGGAGGCGGGAGCGGCGGCGGGAAGCGAGCTTGGTGGTGAGAGGCGAGCGCAGCGTCACGAGGCGAGCTTAATGGTGGGAAACGCGTAGGCAAGCTGCGGAGAGTGGTGAGTGGCAGCGCAAGCCCGTGTGGTCCTCTGTGGCCCCGTGCGGCTTCCGACCGTGCATCCCACGCAGTCTCCGGACGCGCGAAGGCTTTGCGCCTATGCGGCCTTCGATCACAAAGAGGTCGCGCCTGTGCGGCCTCTGGCCGCGTGGAGGCCTTGTGTCTAAGCGACCTCCGGACGCGCGGAGGCCGCAGGGCGGCCTCCTCCCCCAGTTTATGCGATGCAGTTACCCGCACCCCACCGACTAATTACAAATTTTCAAATTTCATGAACATGTGACATATCACATATATCTAAATAAAAATATAACTTATAAATTATAAATTAATAAAAGTAATTAACAAATTATATTAGTGCATATAATTGATTTTTTGCTTTAGTTTGTTTGTTTTCTATTGATGAATTTGCTGATTCATAAGTTTTTATTAAGTGCAAAGAGTATCATAATGATTCATCTCACTAAAAATGCGTATTCATTAGCATTCTCTTAATATTATAATGTCACAGGATAAATAAATCAACAATTATGTGAGGGTTGTGCATATCTAGGACTTAAAACCATTCAGATCCATTATATTTTCATTTGATGTGTCATTTCATATGCAAATAAAATAGTCATGTCATGAGGATTGTACTATATGAAGATCTATTTTTAGCTTGCGATTGATTTTGCAGTATTTGTATTTTAAAAAATAATTGCATTACACATTTTTCATGATAATATAATTCATGTAATTATATTTTATCACAAATTTTAAATCTAATTTCACCTCACAAGATCTTTTTGGTGTTTATGTATCTTACATGCTTAAAATCGCACCGAAATCGTAACCGCGCCGCAAAAAAAGCACCAAATCGAAACTAGATTGTGTAATTTTAGTGCGGTGCGGTTTTGCTCGGGCCAAACTTGCACCTATTTGCAAATTGCATGCCTCGTAGGTCTATGAGCTTGCCACTTTGCATAGATGGCAAAAGTCAGTGTTCAAGCGACGAGCCCATTATCCGGTGTTAGTTATCGTGAGCTTGCCGCTTGGCGTTAAAATCGGAGGTTGTCGCTTGACGTCGATGACGGAGGTTGATGTTCGATTACGAGGTATGGGGCCTTTGTTAGCTCTTACCGGAAGTTGATGAGCTCGTTGCTCACGATTGGCACCGGAGGTCGTCGACGCTCGGTTATGGCGTAGAGGGATATTTCTCCGCTCTTAATGGAGGTTGGTGAGTTTGCTGCTCGGCATGGGGGAGCGTTGGAGGTCATCACTCAATTGGGGCGTAGAGGGATCTTCGTCATTTTCCTCATCCAACGCCACTATTCCACCGTCTATCTCAGCTTCAGCGCAACTCCCAGCCCGTCTCTCCTCGCCACGACCTGCCGCGACTTTCTGCAGCTCCAAAGGCCTCCGACGAAAAGATTTCAGCCCTACTCAGATGGGATCGAGCGGCCTCTGCTCTGATCAGCGTCGTCATCCATCTACATCCCGCTATTCCTCCTGATCTCCCTTCCCACGACGTTGACAAACCCTTCCATGGGTAGCTCAGTTTCAAGTGAGCCTCCCGGTGGCAGTCCAGCCTCGGGCGAGTCGTTGCAGGATGCTCATTGACGTGTTCCTCCACCCAAGCCTCCCAATTACCCAACCCAGATCCAGCCTTCCTTTGTTGGGCTGTGTTTCACGCGAAGGGCTAGGTATATCCCTCACCGAGCTAATGTCTTTCTCACTGTTAGTATAATATTTATGCTCAATATTATTTAGCCAGTTTAAACAGAGCTTTACTTGTTTAATATAACATTACTTTTGTTTGTCGTTAATTTAAAAGTCATGCTTGCTTTCAGTTGAAACAAAAAACCGGTATTATTACTAGGGCAACACCTATGGCTATATATAGCCTACAACATAAATCTAAAATTATAACTCCTCATGATTGGCGAAAGATATTCACTAAGCCCATCTTGTTACAACCACCTAATCATATCTTCTGCACTTAGTCTCTTAGTTAAGCAGTTTGCAACCTGCCCCTTGGTCGACACGTGACTCAACTCCAGCGATCCATCATCGAGCTTTTCTTTGATAAAAAATCTATCAATCTCTGTGTTTGGTACGATCGTGTTGAACTGGGTTGTTTGCGATACTGATGACCGACTGACTGTCGCACCGCAACTTCATTATGTCATTTTGATCCAGCTTCAACTCCTCAAGCATTCCCTCCAGCCACAGGAGCTCTGCAACTCTACTTCCATGGCTCTGTACTCAGCCTCTGTCGTCGATCTAGCCACTACAGACTGCTTCTTGCTCCTCTACGAGACCAGTTACCTCTCACAAATATGCAATAATCTGAGGTAGATCTCCTATCATCCGCACCACTCGCCCAATCAGAATCACAATAGCCTTCAATCCTTGCGTGCCCATTCTTTCTGAAGGCCAGCCCCTTTCCAGGGGCGCTCTTCAGGTATCGCAAAATCTGGTACACTGCATCCATATGACCCTTCCTCGGTTCATGCATGTAGCGGCTCACCACGCTCACCGAAACAGAGATATTCGGGTGAGTGTGGCTCAAGTAGATCAACTTCCCGACTAGCCTTTGATACATGTCTTGGTCTACTGATTCTCCGGCCTCTGCACCCAGTTTGCACCTTTGATCGATTGGTGTCGCGGCAGGTTTGCATCTCAACATCCCGGTTTCAGTGAGGAGGTCCAACGCATATTTCCTTTGGGAAAGGATTATCCCCTCTGCCTCAAACTCTTTGCCTAGGGCCTACTTGAGGTGACTAATCTCCTGCTCATCATCCCCTATAATGAACATGTCATCCACATACACTGCTAGCATGGTGGTGTGACCTCTATTCTGCCTGAAAAATACAGTGTGATCTGCATTAATCTGGCGATATCCCATCCCAACCATTGCTCTTCTAAATCGGTCAAACCATGCACGAGGTGACTGCTTCAGTCCATAGAGGGATTTTTTTAGCCTGCAAACTCTGCCTTCTGTCTTGGTCGTACTAAAGCCCGGTGGTATCTCCATGTACACCTCCTCTGCTAGATCTTCATAGAGGAATACATTCTTCACATCTAGTTGATGTAGCAACCATCCTCCATTCACTGCCAGACAAATGAGAATTCTAACAGTGCTCATCTTCGCAACAGGTGCGAATGTCTCGTCGTAGTCGATGTCATAAGTCTGGCTGCATCCCTTGATGACCAATCGAGCTTTGTAGCGCTCTACTTGTCCATCTGGGTTCTGCTTCACGGTGAACACCCACTTGCACCCAACGACCTTCTTATCTTTTGGCAGCCGTGTTAGCTCCCAGGTCTTGTTCTTCTCAAGAACCCTCATCTCCTCCTTCATTGCCGCCCTCCACTTCAGATCATCTTTGACAACCTGTCAATTGTTAGGTACAATAACACTATCCAAAGATGCAATGAATGCTCAGTGTTTAAGGGAGATATGATCGTAAGAGACAAAGGACACAAGGTCCCAACCGTATCTGTCAGGAGGATTTCCCGCATTGTTGTGAGTAGTCTTTCGTAACATGAGAGAAGAGGTGGTGGGAGGAAGAATATCACCTGAGCTTTGTGGAGTTGTGAGTGTAGGTGTTCCAGGAGAGGGAGACGACGCAGGTAAGGGACTAGGAGCTGGGCTGGGCATTAGCACTGGATTTGGTACTGCTGGAAGCTTCCTTCTTCTACTGTATGTTAGCAGTTCCCCCTGAGCCATAGGTCTCACACCATTATTCTGCTCCTCAATCTCCTCCTCCTGCTCATCATCACTCTCCTGCTCCTCCGCAGATCCTCCCTGCCGCACTCCCAAATCTGTCACCATCATTTCTCTATCTCGCCTCGTACTTTCTTTATCTGCCATGTCTAGTGTAGGTGGGACTCCCTCTTGCCGTTAGTACTATTCCAGCTCTCTAAAGTGAACATCCATGCTCACAAAACACCTTTTCTCCATTGGGCTCCAGCACATGTAACCCTTTTGAGTGCGAGAGTAGCCCACAAGCATACACTTGACTGCCCTTGCATCAAGCTTACCAACGCCCGGTCTGTTGTCTTTCACGAAGCACACACACCTGAATACCTTCAAGGGCAAAATCCCCCATTATGTCCCTGCAACTTCTGACATGGAGACTTCCACCCGAGCACCTGTGATGGCATCATGTTGATCAGTTGTGCTGCTGTTAACACGACATAACCCCACAGGCTCTGAGACACCTTCATGTTTAGCATCATACTCCTTGTCACCTCCATAAGGTGTCTGTTCTTCCTTTCCGCCACTCCGTTCTGTGTTGGTATATAGGCACACGTGGTCTGGTGCACTATGCCATGAGTTGATAGATATTCCCCTACCGCCCTGTTGGTGTATTCTGTCCCATTGTCTGACCTTAAGATTTTGACCGCCGCATTGTATTGAGTGTGCACAAGCTTGTGAAAATCTCGGAAGCAGGTGAATACCTCACTTTTAGCTTTCATCAAGTATAGCCACGTAACACGAGACACACAATCAATGAAGGTAACAAAATACTTATAACCATTTGAAAAACACACGGTACAAGGTCCCTAGACATCAGAATGAATAACATAAAAAAGAGAGTGCTCCTTCGGCCCGTACTAGCATACGAACTCCTGGTAAGCTTGCCTAAATCACACGCATCACACACCAACCGTGTTTTATTTGCTACATCAAACAAGGTAGGAAAAAACCTAGCTAAAGTCCCGAAGGAGGGGTGCCCCAATCATCTGTGATGAAGTATCAGCATATCCTCTGCACTCATCTTCTGTCCTCCACCTTTCGTTGTCTCCACCACAGAGATCAAAGCTGCATCCAGTCCTTCCCGATCCAGGTACCCCAGTCCGTCATACTAAGTCTCAGTCCCAAGTATCCGCCTCGTCTCTTTCTCCTGGAAAGTCACCTTAGGAATATCAAAAGAAACGACACATCTCAGTTGATGGAAGAAATGGATACAAGGCTAACTGGGAAAGAAGGAGCATGCAAAACATTGGAAAGTGTTACCGAACCTGAACAATTAACAGTACCCTTACCAACCACTGGCTGGAATGTACCGTCCGCCGTCTGGATGCTATCTGTCATAGCTAGGCGAGTATAGGAGGAGAACCGGCCTGCATTTCCTGTCACATGGCGGCAAGCGCCAGAGTCGATGATCCAGTCGGATGCCCTGGACGACGCTATAGATGCCAGTGCGAGAGATGCATCAGAGGGTGAGTGGGCATACATAGCGACGCCCCCAGCTTCATCTCTGCTCCCCTCACCCGTCAACTTTTGCTTGATACCTTCCATCATGCTAAGTAGCGTTTGTTCCTCCTTTATATAGATGGCACCCAACTCCTCTGTACTCTTAGTCATACCCAAATTGGCCCGGTATCCACCTCTGCCACTGCGACCACGGCCACGACCACGACTACGTTCCCGTCCACCGCTCGAATCTCTCTCCATGGGCGGCTTGGAGCATGCTTGTCTCAAGTGACCGACCTCGCCACAGTTGTAGCACTGTTAGGTTTCTTCCCGCTGTCCAGTAATACCAGGAACTGCAACTGCTAGTGCTGACTTAACATGCATGGACCCTCCTGTCCCTGCCTGTATTTTGAGATGTGTCTCCTCCTAAATCATAGCAGAGATGGCCTCCGTGAGGGTGGGAATCGTCGCGCCCGATAGAAGTAGAGCCCTCCGCTGATCGAACTTGTCATCTAACCCCTTCAGGAACTTCATCGTCCTCTCCTCCACAATTTTGGAAGCTCGACACAGAGTTTCACTGCAGCATATCCCACCAGAGATGTGATCGTGGTCCACCCATAGTCGCTCCAACACAGAGGCATACTCCTGCACCGTTTTCTCCCCCTGAATAGTGTCATCTATTTCTCCCTTCACCTGGAAACTCGCAGAGTGTTCTCCACACCATCATATGTATTCTTCAGCTTGTCCCAAAACTCCATAACCGTCTCAAGTCCATCTACAATGGCGGTGATCGATGGGACAACCAAGCTAAAAAGCCATATAAACACGGTCATATGGGCTGACTCTCAGTCATCTCCAGCTGCATTTTCTGGTTTCTTGAACGCCCCCGTCAGAAAACACCCAACCTTCTTTGCTTCCAGGATCTTCTTCACACGGCATGACCAACTCAGGTAAGTCGTCGGTCCATCCAGCTTAAGTTCAATCGATGGAAGTTCCAACTTCGTCGGCCGTTACGATGAACTCAACACCCTCAACAATGTGGCCAATTCATCCGGGCACAACATCTTGAAGACGTCTGCTATCGTTCTCTCCTTCGGCTCCTCTATAGACCAACCTCCTACGATCATTGTGTCTCGTCCAGTATTATGAAGTACATCGGCCTGCCCTGGATTCGATTAGGGTATCCTAAGGGACGCGAGGAGGCACGGATACATGGAGGTCGGCAGCTGGAACCCCCGAAATCGGAGTTGGGGCCGCGAAGATAGGCGGTCGTAGCCCCCCCCCCCTCTCGGGTGTGTGCCTCCCTCCCCGCACGGCGCTCTGGAGGAGTAACAGCCGCTACGGGAGAGTTCCCAAAGCCCTAGGAACAGGGTCGGCCGATCAGGAGAAGACCAGGGAGAGGAGGCCTTCTCCTGGCGGCAGGGTTGACGCCGGCGAGAGGGCGAGTGGGGGACGGAGGCGGAGGAGGGAGCGGCAGCAGCGGTGGTCGAGCGGTGCGGGGTCGAGCGGTGCGAGGTCGAGCGGCGGTCGGCGGAACTCCTCAGCTCTGATACCAAGTTGAAACAAAAAAATCTGTATTATTACTAGGGCAACACCTATGGCTATATATAGCATACAACACAAATCTAATATTATAGCACTTTCTTTTCATGCCAATGCATGTGGATGAATTATTCATATCGTTGAATACGAGCGAGAGGTAGACATTTTATGCACGTTAGTAAACATTTAGACGATAATCAATTGAAAATTCTCGTGACATAATTCACCCGTGCAACTTATTATAAAATTGATATCTAATTTTTATCTTTTAAAATAAATTCTCAAATTTAGGAATACATATGGTATTAAAGCAGATTCGATTCACTCATATTGTGAATCGAACGATCATCATCTTATTTAAGTTTTTTTTAATTGTTTTTCAAAAAACAAACGAAAAAAAACTTTCATTAAAAAAAACAATTCGGTAGTTTTTAATTTTTAAAAAATTCAGTGTAAAAAAAATTACGTTTACTAAAAAAGATCAAATCAGTCAAGTATTTTGTCTTAAAAAAACTTTTTAACAAAAAAATCTTTTAAAACAAATGGAGTCATCTAGGTCAAATAGAAAAATAGCTTAAGCGACTTAGCCAAGCAAATGAGTGAATTAATGAAGTCGGCCGACACATTCAATGCCAACATGAGGGATAACAACCAAGTCGTAAATGGCTTGAGAACCTCCGTTAATACTTTAGAAGTTGAATGCCACAAATGACTAAATCAAGCACCCCGCCAAAATCTTATGCACGATGAGCACAACCCTAGACCTACAGATCCCGTACAACTCGAACCAGGACTCCGTCGCCAACTCCGTTGAGATGATGGATTTAAGCTTGATGTAGGTAATTTTGAGAGTCACGCAGATCCCAAGAAATGTCTCGATTGGTGTGAGCGCGTGGACAGATTCATGACATGGAAACCAATGTCTATGAATCGTCAAGTGGAATATGTCATCCTTCAGCTTAAGGGACCTGCACTAGCCTGGTGGGTTCAGCTAGAGCGCACACGATTCACCTTGGGCCTAGCCCCTATCACCACGTGGGTAAAATTTAAGTTGCAACCGCGGAAGCGATACGTCCCACAGGACTATCTACAAACGCTTTATCGAAGGTTCCAAAACTTTCGTCAGGACAAGCTTTCCGCGGACGAGTATACACACGAGCTTTTAGTGCTGCAGTCTAGGCTAGACCTACACAAGGACGACGATATAACAGTGTCCCGTTATCTGAACGGGCTCTGTTATGCTATTAGGGACGAGCTAGAGTTGCACGACTTTAGAGATTTGGGTGAAGTGTCTAGTAGAGAACGTAGAGTGGAGACCACACTTCAGAAGAGGACATCTGGGCATAGATCTACTTATAGGCTTTCCTCGAGCACCACCACCACTGCACCCACCTCTAGGATTACTGCTCCCTGTCCTCCTCATGTCAATACTGGGACCCCAGCTCCTCCCACTGACCCTTTCTGGGGTAAGGAGCCCACAGGATCCAAGCCTAACACTGGAGTATTTTGATGCTTAAGTGTATGGAGACTGGACACAAATCTTCTAAGTGTCTGCGACATTACTTCATCTCAATTACTAATTCTACTGAAGGGCATGAACCAGAATATGAAGTCTTCCATAGTGACTTTAAACCTGAGCATGAGCCCGAGTTTGATAGCGTTATCAAGGTTGAAGGAGAGAAAGCTGAGCACTTAGTTTGCGTCCTTTGCTATAGCTTGGTTTCCTCAAGCAAGACCACTAAGCATGATTTTTGGAGAAATGAAATTTTTCACACAACTGCGCGAATTCAGGGACACTTCTGTTTCATTGTCATTGATAGCGGTAGCATGAAAAATTTAATTTCCCAACATATGGTTTGAGAAGCTAGGACTCGAGGCACACCCCTTGGAGAGGCCCTACCACTTAATTGAGGTTAATAGTCACCTGACTATGCCTGTTAATCATCAATGTCTTGTGGAGTTATCTATAGGGGACGTGTATCAGAATTCTATTTTGTGTGGTGTAGCACCCATCGATGTCCTGCTAGGTAGAGCATAACAGTATGACACACATGTTATACATAATGGTGTGAAGAACTCTCACTCCTTTGATCACCATGGGCGAAAGATTGTTTTTCTTCTCCAGAAGAATAGTCTGGTCCTTAAGCTTCCTAGGAGGATCTCACCAGCATCTGCCTCGCCTTCTTAAGTTACCACTACACCACTCATATTTAGTACTACACTTCTTCTTGGACCTCCGCTCTAAGAAGAAGCATCTGACTCTGGAGAATCATTCAACTTGGATGTTTTGGAAGCACCGCCAAATACCGAATTTATATTAAGCAATCACGCGTTTAACTCACATCATTTCCTTGTGAGTGTAGGCGAGCGCTTGGAACCACTTTGTCTGATTTCCTTTCTTTCTAGGTTTGGTTGTATTAGGAGAATTGAATTGGTCCCTATACTTTTTTTTCTGCTAGGGACACGTGCTTTAAAGGATTCCTCTGGTTGGTTTTAAATGGTAAATTTGAGAAGGGTTTTAAAATGTGTCGTGCAAGATGGATTTTCGCAAGTGTTATCATTGAGGAAATTTGTCTTGGTTTAGTAGACGTACTAAGGCGTCTAGCAGGAGCACGTATGACGTCGTATGATTTAATGATTCCACATGTTGATCTTGCTTACTCTGTTTTGGTTCTCACCTTGTTCTTTCCTTCCACCCTCATCCTCACTTTATAATGCTCCCCTACTTGTTGCTCTGAATTTTACTGGTCATTTACGTATTATGCATAAAATTATGATTTAATGGTTTGAGAGTAACTTTGGAAAACTTTAACTCCATGGCTGATTTTAACACCGGGAGTTGTTTTTTCCAAGGGAGATTGGTTTCCTGCAACTTTCAGGAAAGAGGGTGTAACTTCATGTCATATGCAGCGATAACGGGTCCTCCCCGTGTTCAACCATCTACCATAGCAGGGCAGTGACAAATCAATTTCTCAGATCGACTTTTAGTTGTTTTAGTAGCGGGTTTAATCATATTCTCAACGGGGTCAAGTACTCTCAATCCCGGGAGAATTGATGCAATTCATGTTTGCATCTTTATTTTACTTTATTTCTAGTATTTTTGTAGAGCATGTCTTAGCGCATTTTATGTTTTAACGCATGTTATATCGCTCTTGTTACTTGTGCACTATCGTTCCACTTATTGGAGTGACCGACTAATAAGATCGTGAATGAATAAGTTCGTCAAATTAGGAATAGTGTTAAATTGAGAAAGCAAACGAATTAATGTATTTGAAATTAATTTGTGTTTTATAAAATATTTCGGAGGGAGAAGGCTAGTTATTTTGCCTATTGATTCTCCAATCCTTGATTCCAACCATTGAATTCCCTATTGATTCTCCAATCCTTGATTCCAACCATTGAATTCCCTAAACAATTAAATTAATCTTTGAAAACTTCCCTAAACAATTAAATTAACCTTTGAAAACTCCCATTTAAACCATCTTGTTGTTAACAGCGGGCCAGCCCATTTGACCCCCCCCCCCCCCCCCCCCGAGCATTAAACAGTAGGTCAAATTTTGACACTCCCCACTTTATATTCCATTAGTTGTTAAACTTATTGAGAAAACCTTCTCTTTATAAAGATGGATGATTAGTCTCAACAACGAGACTTATCAGTTTTTGTCGTTTTCCCCATCCAACGCCACTGTTCCGCCGTCTGTCTCAGCTCCAGCGCAGCTCCTAGCCCGTCTCCTTGCCATGACCTGTCGCGACTTTCTGCAGTTATGGAGGCCTCTCTGACGAACCAATTTCAGCCCTCCTCAGATGAGATCAAGCGGCCTCTGCTCCAATCAGCGTTGTCATCCATCTCCAGCCTCTAATCCTCCTGATTTCCCTTCCCACGACGTAGACGAACCCTTCGGTGGGCAGTTCAGCTTCAGGCGAGCCTCCCGGTGGCAGTCCAGACTCGGGCAAGCCGTTGTCGAATGCTCATTGTGTTCCTCCACCAGAGCCTCCCTGTTACCCAACCCACCTCCAGCCTTCCCTTGTTGGGCTATGTGTTCACACGAAGGGCTGAGCATATCCCTCACCGAGCTAATGTGTTTCTCACTGTTAGTATAATATTTATGCTCTATATTATTTGGTCAGTTTAAGCAGAGTTAGCATGTTTAATATAACACTACTCTTATTTGTCGTTAATTTAAAAAGTCGTGTTTGCTTTCTTTTCTTGCCGATGCATGTGGATGAATTATTCATATCGTTGAATACAAGCGAGTGATAAACATTTTATGCACGTTTGTAAACGTTTGGATGGTACCGATTGAAAATTCTCGTGACATAATCTACCCGCATAACTTAATTTAAAATTGATATCTAATTTTTATCTTTTAAAACAAATTCTCGAATTTAGGAATACATCACCAACGCTCCTCTATTTGGCACATGCGCCTTTCCAGGCGGCTACTGGCTACTAGTGCGATTACAACATCTTCTACGATTGGTATGTTGATGAGTGAATGAGAGGGAGCCTAATCATCGTGCCCCTCTAGGATTAATCCATCAGTAGTGCGAGTACCCCTCCTTGCCATCACTGTTAGTTTAGGGAACTGCCTTAAAATAGGTACTATCTTCAGAGAATCTTTGAAGAGTTTGGGAACACCTTCCCACAAATGGCGCCAAACTATTGCGAGTCACTTGATGCTCTCACAGTCTAGTCGATCTGAACCGTCTCAGCTCAAGAGTGAGTCGTGCGCACAAACAGTCACAGAATGAACCAACGGGTGTACGCAAAATATTTTTACGCAGAAAAACACGGAAGAGGAAAAACCATGGGGCCAGATAGGTGCTGACCAAATTTAATATCTTTCAGAGTGTTACAAGAAGTTATTTCTTAAGGGTGGCATGTCACCGCTCGTTACAATAAGGTTTATGGATCACAAGAATTGTTTGAAGAGGAGCGCAAAGAAGGGCGCTCGGGAGCAGTCTGGAAGGATGAATGCAACAACGAAAGCCCTGGACTCGAAGCACGAAGTCAAAGAAAATCTTCGAGCTGTCTTCAAGGGGCCTTCGAGGACTGAAGGAGATCTCTGAGTTGTCTTCAAAGAGGTCTTCAAACACCGAGGAGACATTCGAAGAAATATTCAAATACTGAAGGAAATCTTCAAAGGAATCTTCAAACACCGAAAGAGATCTCTAAGAAATCTTCGAGAGAAGACTTGGGAGGTCTCTTTAGCACAAAAGGTATGGTGTCTTCAAGTGAGGGCTCATGGCCCTTTTTATAGCCTTCAAGAGGGGCGTCCCGGTAATTATGTCAGCATAACTACCGGAAGGACGAATAAGAGCTCTCGATCGGGGCACGCAGATCATCAATTTTGTGATTATAATATTATTTCCCACCGGATGGCCTGGGTGGCCCAGTCGACCCAGCTAGTGAGATGGTGATGAGAGCACGCGTTGGCGTGGAGGTGAGCGATGGGAGGTGCATTGGCACAGTGGTGAGCGACGGGAGCAGTGTTAGATGGAGGTGAGCGACGAGAGGTGCGTTGGCATGGAGGTGAACAACAGGGCACACGTTGGCGTGGGGGTGAGCGATGAGAGATGCGTTGACATGGAGGTGAGCGACAGGAGCATGTGTTGGAGTGGAGGTGAATGTGGCGGTGGGAGGTGAGCGACAGGAGCACGCGTTGGCGTGGAGGTGAATGTGGTGGCGGGATGCGAGCGCGATGATGGGATGCGTGCGCGTCGGTGGGAGGCGATCCCGATAAAGGGAGGCGAGCCTGACATAGGGAGGCGAGCTCGGAGCGGAAACCGCAGAGGCAAGCGGCGTAGAGCGGTAGAGAGAGGCAGAGAGCGGTGAGTGGCAGCGCGAGGCTGGGCGGAGATCGCGCGGCTCCCGGACATGCGACTCACATGGTTACCCGCTCCCATGATGGGAGGTGCGGTTACCCGCTCCCCCATCATTGGGGGGAATGTGCAGTTATCCACACCCCCATGGTGGAGGAGGTGTGGCTTGCGTATATGTGCACACATGCGTTCCGGCGTCTGTTTGGTAGACAAAACGGACTCGAAATTGCGCGAGAACAAGCCCGCTAAAATTATATAGGCGAGTCGATCATGATCGCGACAAAAATCCCTTGTTGGACCAAATTGTTTTTGGAGAACCCATCAATAATATATATATAGACACACACACGAGTGAGTGCACGGGGCGACCTTGTGCGACAAAAATTCAGCAGGCGACATCATTTGGCAGAGTTCACATACATCCAAATTGGTTTGCCCACATCAAAGCAGGTTTGTCCACATCCAAGCGGATTATATATATATATATATATATATATATATATATATATATATATATATATATATATATATATATAATATATATATATACAAGTGACAGGCACGGGCCTTCGCCCTGGGGGCATTCGGCGGGGGGTGCGACAATCGACGGGGTGCGACATTCGGCGCGGGTGCGACATTCGGCGGGGTGGTGCGACATTCGGCGGGGTGCGACATTCGCCGGGATGCGACATTCGCCGATGGTGCGACATTTTGTCGTGGGCGGCGACATTTGTCGTGGGCGGCGACATTTGTCGTGGGTGGAGACATTTGTCGTGGGCGGCGACATTTGTCGTGGGCGGCAACATTTGTCGTGGGCGGCAACATTTGTCGTAGACAGTACCCGCCCCTATGGCCTCGCGCGCGACAGTACCCGACCGACGACGGCGGGCTTTACCTGTTCCCGGCGGGCTCCGCCCGCTCCCGGCGGCCTCCGCCCGCTCCCGGCAGCCTCCGCCCGACCCGCAACATATACATATGAGTACTCAAAATAACCGTAAAAAAATATAAATCAAAAATACAATTTTTATTTTGTAAAACAAATTATATTTTAACGTTAAAACATTAATTTTTCTCTTGTCATTCCTAGCTAGAGACAATAGGTTTAGGGTATCTAGTGTTTTTATTTTTTGTATTTTAATATTGTAAAGTTGTGTAATTACCTAAAAGGATATTGTTTTTATAATATACTAATATAAAGTTTGGTATAATTGTATAATTATGAATACAACTATAAGGGCAATATAGGGACATCAGACAATGTTTCACCAAAGAGTAGTTTTCTTATATTAGTAGAGATATATATATATATAGACACACACACGAGTGAGTGCACAAGGCGACCTTGTGCGACAAAAATTCAGCAGGCGACATTATTTGGCAGAGTTCACATGCATTCAAATTGGTTTCACATCAAAGTGGGTTTTGTCCACATCCAAGCGGATTTCGCCTACATCCAAGCATAAATCATACATTATGTTTACTTATATTAGTTAAAAAAGTTATAATATAAACTTATATTTACATTAAATTATATTTAGATAATATATATAAGTTATAATGTATTTAGTTATATTAGTTATAAAAGTTATAGTCACTATCATTTAGATAACAATTTATGTGCTTACAACAACTTGCCAGCTAATATTGTGGTTAAGTCTTTATTCAATATATGGTTGATTGTGGGTTCAATCCTATGGCAGTCCAATTTTGCAAGAAATTTTTTTTTATTATAAATAATAATAAATTTTCGATGTAAATAGGAGCAAAAATCGTAATTTCAAAGTGTAGGGCAGTCGTGGCTTGAAATTAACAAGCCTTAGACATGTTGGATGAAAAACTCTCTTCTCCAAATGAGGAGAGGAATCAAATATATAGACAAAACATTATTACAAGCTAAATACAGACCAATATACAGATAATAACAATAATAACGCCAATACTCCCCCTCAAGGTGGAGCAAAGATGTCAATCATGCCCAGCTTGGAAGATAGCAAATCTGAACGCGTAGGACCAAGGGCCTTAGTGAAGGCATCAGCAAGTTGGTCGACCGAAGGAACATAGGTCGGAAGGACAGTCCCAGTACGAACGTGGTCACGAAGAAAATGAACATCCATTTCGATATGCTTGGTACGCTCATGAAGCACTGAATCCTGAGTGAGAAGGAGAGCTGACTTATTGTCACAGTAGAGAGTCGAGCCAGTGGTCAGAGATAGACCAAGTTCAGTCAGCAGAGATCGCAACCAGATTAACTCAGTGACACCGTGTGCCATGGCCCGGTATTCGGACTCAGCGGACGAGCGTGATACAATGTGTTGTTTCTTACTCCGCCATGAAACAAGATGATCCCCATGAAACACACAGAGGCCGGTAGTAGAGCGCCGATCAGTCAAAGAACCGGCAAAATCAGCATCAGTGAAGCAGGAGAGACTGGAAACACTGTCAGCCCGATAGAATAGACCAAGTCCCGGGGCATGCTTGAGATAGCGAAGAACACGTCGAGCGGCCTCAAGATGAGCAGTCGTAGGAGAATGCATAAACTGACTCAGAACACCTACTGAGAAGCTGATGTCTGGCCTCGTATTTGTCAAGTATATCAGGCGGCCAACCAGACGCTGGTACTGAGAAGGGTCTGATAGAGGATCACCAGATTCCGCATGAAGACGATGATTGGTATCCATAGGCGTACGCGCAGGACGACATCCCAGGAGACCAGAATCCCGGAGGAGATCTAAGGTGTACTTTCGCTGGGATATGGAGATGCCCTGTCGGGAGCGAGCCACTTCAATCCCAAGGAAATAACGGAGAGATCCAAGATCTTTCACCTCAAAGGCGGCCCGGAGAGTAGCTTTCACCTCAGAAATACCGGCAGAGTCATCCCCAGTAAGAATAATGTCGTCAACATAGACCAGGACAATGGCACGACGGCCATCTGTCGCGCGCGCGAACAAAGCAAGTGTGATCTGCGTGACACTGAGTGAAGCCTATCTGAAGGATAACAGTGCTGAACCGGTCAAACCAGGCACGCGGAGATTGCTTCAGGCCGTACAGGGATTTGTGCAGACGACAAACCCTGCCCGAATACTCCCCCTTAAGGGCAAATCCCGGTGGAGGAGCCATATAAACCTCTTCCTGTAAGGTGCCATGAAGAAAAGCATTCTTGACGTCGAGCTGGTAGAGAGGCCATGCCCGAGAGGCGGCAAGAGAGAGCAGAAGACGAACACTAGTCAGCTTGGCCACGGGAGCAAACGTGGCACCAAACTCATCCGGAGCCTGAGTAAACCCCTTAGCCACCAAACGAGCCTTGTAGCGGTCAATGGAACCATCAGCACCATATTTCACAGTATAGACCCATTTGCACCCAACGGTGCGTTTCCCAGGAGGTAGAGGAACAAGGGACCACGTCCCGGTATGACGAAGAGCAGACATCTCCTCCTCCATGGCCCGAACCCACCGCGAGTCAAGGAGAGCCTCAGCAGTCGAAGCAGGAATTCGAACCGAATCAGCAGCGGCCACAAAAACCTGGTAAGAAGGAGAGAACCGCTGGTAGGAAACAACACTAGCCAGCGGGTGCTTAGTAACAGAGGAGTGAACACAAGCACGTTGGCCCTTGCGCAAGGCAATGGGCAAGTCATCAGAAGTAGTAGAGGGAGAAGGCTCAAGAGAAGTACCTGCAACCGGAAGGAGCAATGGATCCGGAACTGAGGGAGAAATGGGAGTAACAGCTGGTGTGGGCGCGCGGCGGCGAGTGTAAGTAAGTAGAACGGGTGGAGATGATGGAGAGGAGACGGTGGGGACGACCGGGACAGGTTGGACAATAGTAGGAGGGTCTGGGGTAGTCGAGGAAGAGACAAAGAAGGGTACTTCCTCGTGAAACGTTACATCACGAGAGTGAATGATACGACGGGAACGGGGATCAAAACAGCGATACCCCTTAGTGGTAGTCGAGTAGCCGAGAAAGAGGCAACGGACAGCCCGATCGTCGAGTTTTGTCCGGGAAGGACGCCGATCCTGGACAAAACACACACAGCCAAAGACCCGAAGAGGGATGGGAAAAACAGAGGCGGAAGGGTGGAGAAGACTATAGGGAGCAATACCGCCAAGAGGGCGGGACGGAGTTCGATTGATAAGAAAGGCCGCGGTAAGAAGAGCAGCACTCCAGTAGGACTGAGGAACATGCATGCCCCGAAGAAGGCATCGAACAGTGTCCAACAGGTGACGGTTTTTGCGTTCGGCCACGCCATTTTGCTCGGGGTGGCCGGACACGAAAACTGATGGAGGGTGCCTTCCGAGCAAAGAAACTCGTCAAAGGAGCGGGAGGTGTATTCACCGCCACTGTCAGAGCGAAGAATGTGAACAGACTTGCCATGTTGTGTCTGTATCATAGCCGTAAAGTGAGTGTAAACAGATAGAACGTCAGACTTACGTTTCAGAAGGTAAACCCATAAACAGCGAGAATAGTCATCAATGAAAGTGACAAAATATGAGAATCCATCAAAAGAAACAATAGGGGCCGGACCCCAAACATCAGAATGTATCAACTCAAAACAAGAAGTAGCACGACTAGTAGAAGATACATAGGTACTGCGAGTGTGTTTTGACAATTCGCAGACATCACAATAAAAAGGAAAAGAAAAAGGTACATCAGGACAAACAGATAACATCCGAGGGGGGCTAGCATGACCGAGGCGGGCATGCCAAAGCAAACTCGATGGCGAAGCAAGAACAGCAGTGGTGGTGGTAGCAGCAGTAGGTGGAGGCAGCACCAGATGGTACATCCCATTCTTCTCAATCCCCGTACCAAAAGTCCTCCTGGATTGCAGGTCCTGAAAAACACAATGATCAGAGTAGAAAGTAACTGAGCAATTCAAAGCACGAGTAATGCTACTAACAGATAAAAGGTTGAGAGCCATGTGAGGTACATGAAGAACGGAGTCAAGAGAAAGAGAGGAAGAGAGAGAGACAGTGCCCTGGCTGAGGACATGAGTAAACGAGCCATCAGCAAGGCGCACATCCCGGTGTGAGCAAGGGGCAACCTGGCGCAGGAGGGAAGACGTACCAGTCATATGGTCGGTGGCACCAGAATCAATCACCCAGGGTGACGAACCCTGATCAACCATGGTCGCAGTGCAAGCAAACGGAGTACCTGAGGATGAAGACCGAGGAGAGGCAGAGGTAGTAGTGGAGGACTGAGATTGCTGGAACTGCTGAAACTGGGCCAATAGGTGACTGAAATCCGACGCAGTGATTCCGGAGGGACGCTCGACGGTATCAACAGACTCGGCAGCAGCAACGGTAGAGCGCGGAGCAGCACCAGACGAAGTACGATCAGAACCCCGAAGGTGTGGGTAGAGCTGATAACAACGGCTCTGGTCATGATAGAGACGCCCACAATGAGAGCAAGGGCCAGGCGGACCTGTAGAGCCACGGCCACCGGAGGAGCCACGTCCCCCAGACTGAGGAGATGACCCGCGACCACCACGGCTCCGGGAGGCAGAAGTGGGAGGACGAGAGGAAGCTGCAAGAGCCATCTGCTCAGTAGGGAGCGAGGAAGTAGTACGCGCGCCGGAGAGGCATGATTGACGCAGCAGGCGTTTCTCATGCTCAGAGATAATGGAGTAGGCCTCAAGCAGGTCGGGCAAGGGAGACATGCCCACAATCTGAGCACGTGTGGACTCAAACTCGGGGCGAAGACCCATCAAGAACTGGTAGGTCTCCCGACGCTGTCGCTGTTGTCGGATAAGGGTGACATCCTCTGGAGATTTCAGGGCACTAAGCGGCTCCAGATCGTTGAGTTCCAGAAAACGATCCTGGAGGTAGGTAAAGTACTCCTGAACAGACCGCTCCCCCTGAGTGGCGGAAGCAATATCCTGAAAGACACCAAAAATCTGGGCGTCAACACGAGTATGCCCGAAGGTGCGCTGAAGAGCAGACCAAAGTTCGGGGATGTCTTCAAATCGCATGAACTGGCCGAAGATACGAGGTTCCATCGAGCACTGAATCCAGCCAAGAACCATGAATTTCTCCGTGGACCACTTGACCAAATCATCTTTCTTGTCATCAGGAGGCTTGGGAGGTCCTCCAGTCAACCAAGAAAGTTTGTTCCGGCCTGCAAGGGCCACCTTCATCGATGTAGCCCAAGAAGAATAGTTCCGCTCATCCAGAAGAATGCTAGTGATCCTCCTCGAGGAGGATTCGTAGGTGTCTGTAGAAGCCATAAATCAACAGGAGATCCCTCCCACAAAGGAGATCGAGGATCAAGAACAAAAGAAAATCAGCGGGAGAGGCCGATCGATGCCGCTGCGAGAGAGGCCGATCGATGCGGGCCGATCGATGCGGCTGAAGCAGACGAAGCCGATCGATGCAGGACGAGCGGGAGGAAGAGACGATCCAGTCGATCGATGCAGGACGAGCGGGAAGAGACGATCCAGTCGATGCAGGACGCCACGAAGCCGATCGATCGATGCAGGACGAGCCACAGGAAGCCACGAAGCCGATCGATCGATGCAGGAAAGACCCGATCGATCGATCGATCGATCGATCGATCGATCGATGCAGGAAGCCACGAAGCCGATCGATCGATGCAGGACGAGCCACAGGAAGAGACGATCCAGTCGACGGGAGATCGCGATCCAGTCGCGATATGCCGGAGAGGCCGGGAGATCGCGATCGACGAGCGGGAGGAAGAGCGACACCGGAGCGGAAACGAAAAACCCTAGAACCTGGCTCTGATACCATGTTGGATGAAAAACTCTCTTCTCCAAATGAGGAGAGGAATCAAATATATAGACAAAACATTATTACAAGTTAAATACAGACCAATATACAGATAATAACAATAATAACGCCAATAAGACACCCTACCATAATAGGTATAGGAGCTCATAATAAAATTAACATGGGACTAAATTTAATTTCAGCAAGATCCGACGGCCTAGATTTAAGTGGTGGTACACACGAGTACATTATTACACCATAAAAAGACTTCTGTATATAATGTATATATATATATATAATATATATATTATAAAGAAAAACTTAGTCTGGAGTAACGTACGTGCGAATGTTAACTTGCACTATTAAATATGGAGAGAAAACATGTGTGAACCAAGTGCACTATTATATATATAATCATGCTTTTAAATTAATAAAATTTAGATGAAAACAATAATACAAGCGATATATTTAATATTGGGTCAAATATTATAAAATATATATAATAGTAGAATTAGCATAAGTAAATGATAATTATCCAAATAAATCAAAAAACGGCTGACGGAATATTTTTTTTAAGAAAAAGAGATTACCTGTATAGCTTCATTTGAAGCATTTTTAGTCCATATTGAGATCTTTTCCTGCTTTGCTCTGACATTAACAACCGCTCCACATATTTCATCACCATGCTCAAACTGCTCACCAAGCATTGCCAGTAACTACCATCACAAGAGCAAAAGTTTTTTTAAGTCTATAAAAATTGGGAAAAAAAGGAATAGTTAGTGAGACAGGAGCATACTGTGTATAGCCACCACGTATCAACCTTGGATCGCGAGCAGCTGAAAGTCCATTTCCCTCCATTAGAACAGACGGGATCTTCCCATTTTGGCTCTATTCCATACTTGAAACAATGGAAGTCCGCCCCAACTGACATCTTGCTTGGCGGATGAATGTTATTGTAAAGACTATAAATAAGCAGCAGTTAGTAAAGGCAGGGCTGAGTCAAATAATTGAAACTCGAAAATTGCTTGATATTTTGGATCTAATATGAAACAAACAATTCGAGCCTCAAATTTTGAGCTTAGGTTGGCTCGCTTGAAAAAAAAATTGAGCCTACTCACTGTTAATTTTGATTCTAATCATGATTTTAAATGCCGGATATCGAAGATATGCCAGATTGAGATTTTAGATGTCGGATGTCAGAGACATGTGGGAGACATTATAAAATGTTGGATTCCTAAAAAATATTTGTACTTGTTATAGCTTGTTATTTTAACACTATCATCTACATTAAATGTTTTTACTCATTTTTAACATAGTTATATATATCTTTTACATGCATGTGAACATAATATAAAAACCTGAATTACATTAAATACTTATTAAAGGTAAAGAAACAAAATTAAGATAAGTGAATAAAAAGCTAAATATAATGGTAATTCAAATCATGAGGCATACTCAAAGAATAAATCAACAAAATCTGAACATAATACATACTCATATTTTGTTAACATACTGATTTTTTGTACTAAGTACTAATGGAACCTATCAAAAACTGCTTTGAAATTATATTTTTGATTTTTTTGTACTAAATCCAATGAGAGCAATCAAGAAGAAAGGCAGACAAATAGAAGAATGATCATTTCTATGACAGTGGATGGTCTCATGTGCTCAAATAATGAATTTTAAGCATTTTTCATGTTTTGTGGAAAATAAAAAACTCAACCTAAGAATCTTGATATGAAAAAAACCACTATTACACTTCAACATCAATAAAATGACATGCAGGAGCAGTTAGACCACATTAATGAATCCTTTGGACAATGATTTCACACAAAAATTGAAGAAGTTTAAAGGGAAGATGAATGGAAAAGAAATGAAGGCGGAGTCAGTACCATGAAATAGAAGGCGCAGAGAAAAGACACTGATTTCATACTGATTTTTCAGGTGACATTATAAAATGTCGGCGACTTTTTAAAATGTCGTTGTCGGCCGACATAGCGGATTTGATCCGAAATGTCAGCCGACATATTGCAAAACGCCATAACCTTTATATTTTCATTATGCAAGTAGTTTTTTGTTCAAACAGTACATGTCAGTCGACATATCGGACATGTCAGCCGACATTTAAAACACTGATTCTAATTAGTCTCTATTTTGATCAAGTTTGAAACATAAGGATGACGATAATCTTGTAAAGAAATTTTGGAAAGAAATAAAAACTGGAATGCTAAGTATTACACATTTTGAGTCCGCTTGGTTCAAAATTGATTTCGAGCTGATCTGAACCAAACTTGAAATTATCGATTTCGAGCAGAGCATGGCTAATGACTCATATGAGCCCTCAGTATGTCTAGTTGGGTGTGGAGGGAATGACTGCTTTAGAAGAAACATTATCTGATCAAGTAATATTTTTTGGTTGCATGCATCAATGGAAACAAAAAGCTTGATTTTTTTTTTGCTTTGAGACCTAATTTTTGGTTGTTTGCATGCTTTTCTCTTAAGGAAACCCTAAAGTTCCATCTGATTCTAAAAGACAAAATTTCAGAATCTCCTACATCTATTACAATGTCATATCAGTTTTTGATCATTATGTTTATTGTTTGTAGATTATTTTGTTTTGATTAATGAGACGCGTGAGGGCATAATCGCAAAACTTAAATCTTGGCGAGACACCTTAGAAAAGAAGGGCTTTAGATTGAGCAGGGCAAAGACAGAGTATATGGAACTTAATTTTAGAAGTATAAGAAGAGCGGATGACTCCGTCATTAAGTTGGGTGACCAAAATATTTCTCGCATGCTTTAATTATGTGGGATCGATAGTTCAAAATGATGGAGGTGTAGATAAAAAAGTGATACATAGAACCCAAACAAGTTTGTTGAAGTGGAAAGGCACATTTGGGATCTTATGTGAATGTAAAGTAGCATTAAAACTTAAAGACAAGTTTTACCATACTGCAATTAGACCAACGATGCTCTATGAATCTGAGTGGTGGGCATTGAATTGTGTGCATGAGTAAAAAATGGGAGTTGCGGAGATGAGAATGCTTATGTGGATATGTGGACACCAATTGTAGACAAAATGAGAGAAGCTCGATTAAAATGGTTCGGACACGTAAAAAGGAAACCATTAGAGGCGCATGTTAGGCATTGTGAGAGTTTAGCCACAAGGCATGTTAAACGGGGGAGGGGAAGACCAAAAAGGAATGAAACTATAAGGAAAGACATGAAGAACTTAGGCATTAGTAAGATTATGACTAAAGATAGGGCACAATGACAACAAAGAATCCATATAGCTGACCCCACTATGGTGGGATAAAGGTTTGAGTGTTGTTGTATGATATCGGGGATTTTTTTCCAACTTGTGGGAACTTTTTTTATAATATTAGTATGTAATCGTGAGGAATCATAGAAACATTTATGGAGTCATTATCAAATGCATTTGATGAGAGTGATGAGTCATTTGAGGTTAGAACAAAGCGCAATATGAAAGTAATACAAAAAACTAGGTTGAACCCCTACAGATATATGTTAATCTTGGTTGTATCGATGAATAGTGAATTGATGTGATGCAACATTCTTTCATTGACGAGTTGGGGTCACCTCCACAAGGTATCACTTCCAACAATGTATCTTCTTTCAAACCTTGTCTTCTCACCCCAAAACTAAGTTATATAAGGGCTGCAATATATTGACCAGTCTTCTTCCGGCATAAACTGTGGGAAAGATTTCCAATTTTTGAGCTTTGCAACTAAGCATATTCCAAGTAGGCAGGTAATTCTAACTGATAGGCTATGCTATCGACTTGCCTTGGAATTTTTTGAAATATATTTAAATATGCGTACAAGCTTTTGCCCTTCACCCTAGAGTATGTTTTTTCTTATGTGAAGCAAGACAGGGTGGCAAATTTGTATTTTCCTTCAATTTTGTATTGATGATGGCAAGGTTTGTATTTCTCTTGTGCCTTCTCATGTTGATTTTATACTTCCTCGCAGATCTTCCTGATTGAATTTATGAATCTGTTACGGCACCTACCGAGCTTGATGGACGTTGGGGCCAAACCTATCAGCGGCGCCCAACCTTAATGGCGGAATGACATTTTCAATTATCAATTTCAGCTTTTACTTTCTATGCACTCGTAATTTGGTTCCCACGTGTCTAAGCCCAAGTGGGGGGGCGTGTATTGTTTTGAACCGGGCTTATTAACGGTGGACTTGTTATGTTTTGGGGAGGCAAGAATTTAGTAGTGCTTTTCCTCTCTCTCTCTACTTCCTATCTCTCTCTCTCTACCCCCCCCCCCCCTCTCGGTTCCCCCGATCGGCAACCCTAGCCGCACGACGGAAGAACGGCGCGGGTTCCTCCGCCCGACTTCAGGCGACGGCTCCCTCCTCCCCCTTCTCCTTCTCGGTTCCTCCACCTCCGGCAACATAGACCCCAACCGGAACCCACCGATCTTCACGGATCCACGGGGCTCCTCCTTCAAAGGACCGGTCACTCGATCTCGTTCGGGAGATCCTAACAACTTGGTATCAGAGCGACTCGCCGGCTCTCTCCACTCCGGCTCGTACCGCGCCGCCCTCGTTCGGCCGCAGCGTCCGCCTGCACCACCGCCGCCGCCCAGCAGTGCCGCCGGCCTCTTGCCGCCACCCGCTCCGGCTTCCCGTCTACCGCCTCCTCCGCAAGTCATGGGGGATAGCTCTCCTTCCCTCACACAAATCATGGAACTCTTCCAAAAACTCATCGCCGACAAAATGGATGTCATCACCACTCGATTGGATTCGATCCAAGGTACACCGCCAAACCCGCAACCGCAGCCCCCCGCCAACTCCTCCACCGCAAGTCAACATGATCCAACCCCCTTCCGCACCGAATCCTCTCATTTTCATCGATCCGTCCGCATGGATTTCCCGATTTTTGAAGGCCGGGAAGACCCTCTACCATGGCTACAACGATGTGAATTTTATTTCACTAATCAACAAGTTTCCGATGAGGATAAAGTGGGCTTGGCTTCGTTCCATCTCTTGGGAGCCGCCCAACTATGGGTTACCCAGCTCCTACGCGAACAACCGGACGCCACATGGGAGGATTTTCGCGCGTCTTGCACGCTTCGCTTTGGACCGGCCATGCCGGGCAACCCCCTTGGTGACCTCATCGCCCTCAAGCATACCGGCTCGATGGACACCTATTTGGAGCGCTTCCAACTCCTTCTATCACGTGCTTCCACGGTGATACCGTCACAGCAAGTGCCTCTCTTTACGGCGGGCCTTCCCGACCGCCTCCGGTGGGACGTTGAATTCCAAAAACCAACCGATCTACTCCATGCAATGAGTTTGGCTCGGGCTTTCGATTACCGCTCCTCCATTGACCGGCCGCCGCCACCTCCGCGCCGGGACTTTCCGGCACCTCGTCCAACTAGTACCATTCCTTCGCCGCCACCAAGCAATGCCGCACCAGGCCGCACACCCTACCGCCGCCGTCTCTCCCGACCGGAGATGGACGCGCGCCGCGCAAAGGGCCTATGTTTCAACTGCGAGGAGCAGTTTACACCGAGCCACCGATGCAAGCTTCTTTTCTGGTTAGAGTTTGATGACTCTCCGGACAACGAGGAACCGACGGTGAGGATTTGGGCGATCCCCAACTGTCGCTTCACGCCTTGGCGGGCCCAAGGGAAGGCTCTACAATCCAGCTTTATATTACCATTGGAGGCCACGCTCTGCTTGCTCTCTTGGATACGGGCAGCACGCACAACTTCCTTGGTCGGGAAAAGGCGGGCCAACTTGGCCTAACATACGTGGCTCGCACCAACGTCAAAGTGGCCGTGGCCAATGGTCAACACATGACTTGCCCAGGCGTGTGTCGCCGGGTGGAGTTCTTGGTGGAGGATTACCCCTTCCAAACGGATTTATTCGTCATCGATTTGAGGGGTTTCGACGTGGTGTTGGGAGTCCGATGGCTGCGCACCTTGGGCCCCATTACGTGGGATTTCGACCGACTCACCATCTCTTGGCAAGCGGGTACCCGATCGGTGAGGTGGCACGGTACGGCTCCCTCGACTTCTCCGGTTTCATATTTGGTGTCACCTATTCTACCACACATAGGCGACGAAGGGCTCCCGAACTGTCTAAGGTTCTCCAAGCCTTTCCCGATATTTTTACGGGTCAGCTATTATTTCCCCCGCGACGCCAACAGGACCATCGCATTTGTCTCCTTCCGGGTGCGGCTCCGGTTGTGGTCCGTCCTTATCGCTACCCGTACCTTCAAAAAGATGAAATTGAGAGGCAATGCGACCTCCTCCTACAGTATGGCCTCATCCGAAGGAGCGTCTCACCTTTTTCCTCTCCGGTGCTTTTGGTCCACAAGAAGGACAACACGTGGCGTATGTGCGTGGATTACCGAGCCCTCAACGCCATCACCGTCAAGGATAAATTTCCAATACCGGTGGTCGAGGAACTTTTGGACGAGCTACATGGTGCTTGCTATTTTACCAAGCTCGATCTCTCTTCCGGCAATCATCAAGTGCGCATGGCCGAGAGCGATGTGGAGAAAACGGCGTTTCGCACGCATCATGGTCACTTTGAGTTCTTGGTTATGCCCTTCGGCCTTACCAATGCTCCATCTACTTTTCAAGCACTCATGAACGAGGTATTTCATTCCATCCTCCGCAAATATGTTCTTGTGTTCTTTGACGACATTCTTGTGTATAGCCGCTCTTGGGAGGAGCATCTTGATCATTTGCAGACGGTCCTTACCTTGGTGCAATCACACCACTTGATACTCAAGGCATCTAAGTGCTCTTTCGGGCAACGTTCCGTGGCATACTTGGGCCACATTGTGGACAACACCGGCGTGTCGGCCGACCCGGCCAAACTTCAAGGCGTGGCCGATTGGCCTCTACCCTCCTCCACACCGAGCTCAGGGGTTTCTTGGGCCTTACGGGCTACTATCGGCGCTTCATCCGGGACTACGGCACGATCGCCGCCCCTCTAATGGCTCTTCTCCGCAAGGACGCTTTCTTTGGTCCGACGCCGCGACTCAAGCTTTCCGGGCCCTCCAAGTCGCCTTGCAATCCGCCCCGGTCCTTAGCCTTCCGGATTTCACGGCCCCCTTCTTAATCGAATGTGATGCCTCCGCGTTGGGTATGGGGCCGTATTACATCAAGGCGGCCATCCCATTGCTTATTTTAGCCGTCCGACCGCGGCCCACCACCGCAAGCTACCGGCCTATGAACAAGAGCTCATTGGTCTCGCCAAGGCCGTGCAACATTGGAGGCCGTACCTATGGGGTCGGTCATTCACTATTCGGACGGATCACTATAGTCTCAAGTACTTGTTGGAACAACGACTCACCACCGTGCCGCAACAAAGGTGGGTTAGCAAGCTCCTTGGTTTCGACTTTCAAGTGGAACACAAGGCCGGTGCTCTCAACCGGGCCGCCGATGCTCTCTCTCGCCGAGACACACCGCCGACCGGCGCCCTCCTCGCCATTTCTTTTCCCACCGCTCAGCTTTTGCCATCTCTACGCGCGGAAATTGCCGCTTCGGCGGAGTTATCGGAGCTCCTACGCCGGGCCGATCAAGGCATTGCCGGGCCGCATTGGACCGCTGCTCATGGGTTGCTTTATTACCGCAACCGCCTATATGTGGATGCCGCTTCGCCGCTTCGCACGACTATTTTAGCGGACGTCCATGCACGAAGCCATGAAGGTGTGCAACGGACCATTAAACGCCTCCGCGGGGAATTCTTTTGGAAGGGGATGCGGCGCCATGTCCATGAGTTCATTGCGACGTGCGTGGTTTGTCAACAAAAATAAGGCGGATCATCTTCTTCCGGCCGGCTTACTTCAGCCCTTGCCCGTGCCTACGCAAATTTGGGCGGATCTCTCCATGGACTTCGTAGAGGGGCTGCCCTCGGTTCGTGGGAAATCCATATTGATGGTGGTGGTGGATCGTTTCTCCAAGGGGGCGCATTTCATAGCCATGACGAGACCTCTTGTGGCGGAAACGGTGGCTCAAATCTTTTTTCAAGAAATCTTTCGTCTCCACGGGATGCCGGAGACTCTAGTCTCGGATCGGGATAGGGTGTTCACTAGTACGTTTTGGAAGGAGCTCTTCACACTTAGCGGGACCAAGCTCGCCTTCTCCTCGGCGTACCACCCCCAATCCGATGGACAAACGGAGGTCGTCAACCGGACGTTGGCCATGTATTTAAGGTGTATCACGGGTGATCGGCCCCGCGATTGGCCGCGTTGGCTTCCGTGGACAGAATATTGCTACAACACGGCGTATCATTCCGCATTGCAAACCACTCCTTTTCGGCTTACATATGGCCGCGACCCTCCCCGGCTACTTTCATATACCGGTGGTTCGGCCAACATGGCCGCCGTGGACACGCAACTCCAGGACCGCGACGAGTTTCTTCTTATGGCCCGGAATCGCCTTCTCCAAGCTCAGCTACGGATGGAAAAAGCTTACAACCGGGGCATCGTGAGCTCACTCTTGCGGTGGGAGATTGGGTATGGTTGCGCCGCCGACCTTATCGCCAAGTTTCCGCGATCCGTACAACTTCCCACAAGCTGGGACCGAAATTTTTTGGCCCGTACCAAATCATCGCCCGCATTGGCGAGGTGGCATACCGCCTTGCTCTTCCTCCGGAAGCCCGCATACATGACGTCTTCCACGTCTCTCAGCTCAAGTTGTTCGTGGGACCACCGCCGGCCACACCTTTGGTCGACCTTCCACCACAGCCTGTGGACACGCTGTCTTCGAACGAGGGGGATGATGTTACGGCACCTACCGAGCTTGATGGACGTTGGGGCCAAACCTATCAGCGGCGCCCAACCTTAATGGCGGAATGACATTTTCAATTATCAATTTCAGCTTTTACTTTCTATGCACTCGTAATTTGGTTCCCACGTGTCTAAGCCCAAGTGGGGGGGCGTGTATTGTTTTGAACCGGGCTTATTAACCGGTGGACTTGTTATGTTTTGGGGAGGCAAGAATTTAGTAGTGCTTTTCCTCTCTCTCTCTACTTCCTATCTCTCTCTCTCTACCCCCCCCCCCTCTCGGTTCCCCCGATCGGCAACCCTAGCCGCACGACGGAAGAACGGCGCGGGTTCCTCCGCCCGACTTCAGGCGACGGCTCCCTCCTCCCCCTTCTCCTTCTCGGTTCCTCCACCTCCGGCAACATAGACCCCAACCGGAACCCACCGATCTTCACGGATCCACGGGGCTCCTCCTTCAAAGGACCGGTCACTCGATCTCGTTCGGGAGATCCTAACAGAATCCTTGAGCGTTTGCTTTATTTTGACTTCATTTGTCAAGTGTTGTTCGTCAAGGTTTAACTCAAGTCAAAGTGGATTTAAAAGGAAAACCCCAAATTACTTCAGGTGGGCTCTAATTGTTGTGAATTGTATTACAAATTGGATGTACAGATGACTCTAGCCCTAAGCCTTTGCAATCATGAGTGGAATCTCCTTAGTAGGTGGATCACAATGTGATTTACCACTTCCGCATGCCCGTTGGTTTGTGATTGAAACAACATACTTAGTTGAGTCTTGTATCCATTGGCGCCAACAAAGTTTTTTTTAGAAACTGCAAAGAAATTTGGAATTTTTGTCTAACATAATTGAGTAGGGAAATCTAAAATGGTCCCATATTTTGTCGAAGAAGAACCCAAGACTTCTTTGCCCAAAATAGTCCATTTAAACAAAATCCTTTTTTTTTTGCAAAATCTGTCTACTACAATGGAAACAATGTCGTGATCTCACCGGGGTTTCTCTGAGTTTCCGTGTAAATCATGGATATACAAACTCGTGATCTGCTCGCCACAAATAGAAATTTGTAAATCCCTGATTATCTGTTTGCGGATTTGGAGACACTACATAATATGCAGTTACACGCATACTGTTGTAGATTCAATAGTCTACTAATTTACCACCATCAACTCATGTTAAACATGATGATAATTTGTTATGGCATGGGCGGTTGAATTTTATGAATTTTGATGGACATGCATTCATTTCTATATATTCAAACTCTATGTATTTGTTTTAAATTACAATGTGATATTTCTGATCATATCAAGTATGTTAAAAATACTAATCCATCTGCACTTGTGGTACTAAAAATTTTCATCTTGTACACTCCAATATTTGGGGGCCCGCACTTGTTACTTATGTGGATGAATTTATATTATATATTACTTCCTTTAATGAATACTCAAGAATGATATGAATGTTTTCATAAATCAAGTGAGGAAGTAATTTACATATTCAATAACTTTCAGGTGAAGGAGAAAACAAAGTATGAAGCAACTATGCATATAATTCACACAGATAATGAAAAAGAGTATATTTCATCTTAATCTAAGTTGTATTTGTCATGACACTGTTTGTGAATTGTCATGTCTATACAATAAAAAATGATGGCTCAACGGAAGAACAATCATCTCACAGGGGCACTCATCTACTTGTTGGCCACCACTTATCACAATCCTATTGATCCTTTATTTTCTCACAAGTAAATGTATCATTGATTGTTTTCTCTTTCAAGTTCTATATAATACTTCCTCTTTGTTCCTTTTGGATCCAATTGTCAAATTTCTCCCTGCCATTTTTTCTCATTTGGATACCTGACCTGCATACACGAAACATGACTTCTAGGTTTAAGTTAAATGACACATCTATCCACTGCATCGTGAATTACTCTAACTAGTCTAAGGGAAACAAATGATCCTTTCAATCATCGCCTTTTTGTTCATCACAGTTATGTATCATGGGTATAACAGTATGTACCTTCAGTCGGCTATTGTTATTCTCATGTCTATGTATTACTTGAATATAGGTTATTTAGCATTTAATTAGACAAATCATCTTCAAGTATTTTTGCAGTTGTTCATTTGTTTTGGATCTTTTTGCAAATGTCATTGTATGTGTTGTGTTTATATGCCCTTTAGGCCATTGGAATGGCCAAGTAAGAAGAAATTAATATCTCATTTCCTCTCATATTTTCCTATCTTTAGGTACGCTTGGAGATTTGATAGCTTTCCCTCTGACTCTCCGCCTCCGACAGTCGCAACAAGGATCCTTTGATCGTTATGATCTAAGAATCATAACAATTGGTGTCAGAGCCTCTCGAACATTATGCATGCCCCAATGTCCGTGAAAGATTCCATCTTACGTGTAAATTTAGTGACGCGGAGCAGAGACGAGAACGAGCTTTGGACCCATTCGGGGCTGATTTGGCGACTTACCATATATGACATGCCCATACGACGATCCGACTTCGTGGATGCGTTCGGATTCGCGTTGCGAATCAATTTCATATATAGCTTTGTATTTTTCGGTTATTATTTCATGTAGTTTTGGCCCCGAGACCAACGGCCAATCATAGTCGTTGATTCCGGGTCCCCTAATTTTTATTTCTTATAAATATGAGGTTTAGGGTTGCCGTCATTCCTCATTGTTGAATGTTTGGAGAAGAAATCTCATCATTCCGGTGATATCCTCTGCGGTGCCGACTCCGTGGAACCCCTTGGTGATGACTCCTTCGATAAGGTTTTGTATCTTTGTATTTTTCCTCCCCCACCCTCTAACTTTCCTTTTTTAGTGACCACTCCTTGGATAAGGTTTTGTATCTTTGTATTTTTTCCTCCTCCCCCACCCTCCAACTTCCTTTTTTTAGTTGTCTGACCATCTCCTGCAGTCGTCTCCAGCCGCCCCTCCACAACAACCAAACTCTGCCGCCAACCTGCTGCCCCCAAAACCCCTTTGTACTTCCACCCCCTGTTCATGAAATTTATTGCTCAAACCCATAGTTTCTAAAACATTTTCCCCTATTCCGGCCACCTCCTGCAGCCCAGCAACCTCTCAAAAATCCAGCCGCCAATCCTCTTTCCATCAGATCTGGCCGTCCCCTCCACCTCCCTTCTCAAGCCATCCGCCACCCTCCCACATCCACCCCCACCCCACCCCCCCCCCCCCACCCCCGCACAAAGCCACGGCCTCCCCCTATTCCTCCTGCAGTACTGCTAACGATAGTATAAAGTCAGATTTTCTTTGAATATGTTGCCTTTTAATATTCTTACAGTTTGCTCAGTGTTTTTATTTATAAGAAATTCTCATAAAATCTTTTCAAATTATTTTTGTTATATTTCAAAAATCAAATACAAATTACAAAACATTTTCAAAAAGAACAAAAATATTTTTGTTGTGTGGTGATTGTTTTGTATTTTCATAAAAATCAAAAATTACATAAAAAATGCTTGTTATTCGTTGTCATTGTCAAAGATAATTAAACTATATCAATTAAAGATTAAATACAATGTTTAATTTAATTTTCAAATTTCTTAAAACATTATTTTGTTTATGTCATGCCATGAAAATTATCTTGTTATGTGCAATGAACTTGAATGTAGCAAATGTGTAGGATTGCTTAACAAGCCTCTAAATATGAGTAATATTTTATGTTTGATAATGATTTTATTCACTTATTTTGATAACCTACATGTGTTTTTTTAATCTTATGCATGCATGATTGTGTAATATAATAATATAATAATTAAAATGCATAAATAGATTACCTACACTACATTGAATTGATTATTTCAATTCTTTAATTCTCATGCGCTTATTAATTAGTGAAAAGTGGTTTGAAAAAAATAGCTATTGTTTGAGCAACAAGTGAACTCAGAGCCCTTAGCCAAAAAACAAAAATTGTAAATAAAAATTGGCAAAGAAAACTTCACTAAGAACTACTCACCCTCCTGATAAATCTTAATGAGAATTGTGAAATTGAGCACCTTGAAAAAATGATTGTAAACTATCATATAGCAAACAAAATATTCACCACTTCTATTAGTACATCAGATCACAAAAATAAAAATAAAATGATTAAATGTGATCCCCCAAATACTACTCTGCTCCCTGATAAGTTTTAATAAGCATTGTGTGTGCAGAACATCTTGGTAATTGTACCCCTTATGTGCATTGAAAAATAGTTGAAGTAATATTATTTTTGTATTTTAATGTTATGTTATTCATTATATATGTCATGTGTTTTGATTGATTCACTTGTATACTTTATCAAAACACCATTTGTACACATTATTATTTCTCACAAAACTTCTACTCAAGAGAATTTGATCTTAATGCATACCCACATTATTATCTACAATACTAAGTAAATGCATTAGATAGGAAATCATGACCGCTACAATATTTATTTTTACTTGAAATGCAAATTAGTTTACATTGTAATTCTTATCTCTTTTTAGGATTTTAAAATCATGCTTGCAAAATTTCATAAAATAGCATCTCTTGAAATTAAATTGAATTGAAATCATCTTCTAAATTAGGTTTAAAACTCTTTATCCTTTATATGATTCTATTTTGCAAAAGGATGTTTATTTTAAGAATCTCTATCATATTATTATTCTTACTACTTGAGCATAATTAATAATCTCTTTTCTCTCTACTACTTTATTCAATCATGCATATATTTTGTCAACAAGTGGTAGAGTGGTATCTATGAATTTGGATGTTACATTATATTTTATTCCCTATATAGATCATTGTTGAGAGAACACAAAACTTGTATGTATTGTTGATGTATGTAAATACAAAGAGAGAATACCAATATATAGGAGAGAGAAGGTGAGAAGAAATCCTATACAAGATGTGAGACTAAGAAGAGAAGAAGGAAATACAATAAAGAAAGGGGCCCAATAATGAGTATTTTACATGGACTTTTCTAACACTCCCCCGCAAGCTGGAGCGTACAAATCGTATGCGCCAAGCTTGGACAAGCACTGATAGAAGAGGGTGCTGGAAAGAGCCTTAGTGAGAACATCCGCAACTTGTTCAGTCCTCGAAACATGCTTCAGGTCGAGCTTCTTCATTTGAACCTTTTCCCGGATGAAGTGACAGTCGACATCAATATGTTTTGTTCTTTCGTGGAAGATCGGGTTCTTGGCTATATGTATAGCAGTTTGGCTGTCACGGAGGAGGAGAGCTGGGGAAGGAAGCTTTACACCCAGATCGGTAAGAAGACTTTCAAGTCAAGTTAGTTCAGAAACCACCGAAGCCATTGCCCGGTATTTTGCCTCAGCTGATGATCGAGCAACGGCAGCTTGTTTCTTGCTTCGCCAGGTAATCAAATGTCCTCCAAAAATGTGCAAAATCCACTGGTTTACCGTCGATCATCAAGGGAACCAACATAATCAGCATCAGAATATGCCACCAATGTTGGAGCTGAAAATGAGGTTTTGTATACCAATCCTTGACCAGGAGCCGTTTTAAGGTATCTGAGAACGCGTTCAACGGCCTGAAGATGAGATCTTCGAGGGGAATGCATATATCGACTAACAATACCAACAACGAAGGAAATATCCGGTCTGGTAACTGTGAGCATTATTTTAAATGTCCTCCGATATGTCCGACATGTCTCCCGACATGTCATTTTTTAGAGGAAAACGATATGTTTTTCTCAAAATAATAGATTATGTCCTTTTGTAAAATATAGGCCGACATGTCCGATCTTTTCCGATATATCAGCCGACACGACTTTTAAATATATTACCCGCTATTTTATTTTATGTTATATTTGCAGACAAACATCATATATTTAAATCACCTATGGATACTATATTATGTATGTTTAAATCGATTAAACATATTATTTCAAATTTTTAATGTTTTATTCTTACAATCAATTTTGTATAAATATTTCACAAATTTTTAATTTCATATTATAAAAAATAGGAAAATATTTAATACATTTATTAGGTGATTGTTTCATATTTTTAATATAAATTTATAAGTTTGAAAAAACTTATAATAAATCAAGTATTGTTAACTTTTAAATCTTTTTAATTTGCAATAAACTTATTGTTATCAAAATAAAATTAGTGTATAGTATTAAATATATTTTACAATGTATCATTTTGTATTTGTTAATAATATTTTTTTCTTAGATACTATTTAAATTTATTTCATAATATAAATGACTCATTTTTTATCTATTTGTTATATTATTTTTCTATTTTTATAACATATAATTATAGTTAGTATACATTAAATAAAAATTTTATTTTTAATATATGAAAATTCGATATTTTAAAATATCCCTGACATGTCTCCGACTTCCGACATCTGACATTTAAAAACACAATCCGATATGTGTCCGACATCCGATATTTAAAACATTGACTGTAAGGTAGATCAATTTTCCAACGAGACGACGATAGTATTCTGGATTCTGGAGTAGGAGATCTGAGCCAGATGCCTGAGCGCATAACTTGTGATTTACATCCATTGGGGTGTCAATCGGCTTACAACCTGAATAACCAGCATCATGGAGGAGGTCGAGGCAATACTTCCGCTGAGAGAGGACGAGACCATCCGGCCGTTTGGCAACCTCAAGACCCAAGAAGTACCGAAGGGGGCCCAGATCTTTTGTTTGAAAAACAGTGCTCAGTTGTAGTTTTACCTCCTGTATTCCTTTCGAGTCGTCTCCAGTAATTATGATATCATCAACATATACTAACAGAAGAACCGTTCTCTTTGTTCGGTGACGAGTGAACAATGAGAAGTCTGTCGAGCTTCGAGTAAAACCAACCTCCCGAAGGGCCTTACTGAACTTGTCAAACCACGCCCGTGGGGATTGTTTGAGACCATACAGAGCTAACCTCTCCCTCAACCCCTCCATATGGGCGGTTAGAAAATGGGAGACCGCAGGGACCGGGAACCTCCCTCTGATACCATGTTGAGAGAGCACAAAACTTGTATGTATTGCTGGTGTATGTAAATACAAAGAGAGAATACAAATATATAGGAGAGAGAAGGTGGGAAGAAATCCTATACAAGATGTGAGACTAAAAAGAGAAGAAGGAAATACAATAAAGAAAGGGACCCAATAATGAGCCTTTTACATGGGCTTTTCTAACAATCAAATTGATTCTCATTGCATACATTCTCCTTTAACCTTTTCTATACTATCAAAAAGGGAAAATTCTTGCATATATTTCATAATTTAGGAGTACATTAAAATGTTTCATATGAAGCATCTATATAGCGAGAGTAATCATTAGAGGTGCATAATTTACTTTTTGCTCGATCATGAAAATCTTTCACTAAGTGTACCCAACAAAAATTCATAACTCTTGGTTCATAATTTTCTAAATAATTGTGGTATCATCTTCAACTATGGCCATATTCATGCTTTTATTTTTTGAACATCATTTTTCAAAACTATAACGCTGATTCTAAACTTTGCCTAAAGATTGATCAATAATGTTTTCATTATAAATTTATTCAACATTGTTTCTCTTTACTGCAAAACTACTCTAAGCTCGATAATGCTATTACACGTTTAAAAGTCACTTATGATAAGATATCCTCGACATCACCTCTACTATATATAAAGGGAATGAATATCATTAACAAAACACTCACCCCACCCTCTTTTGATAATACCAAAAAGGAGGAGAATGAATTTGAAGAAATACAACATTTAGGGGGAGTACAACTTAGGAAGCATCTAAGAAGAAGGAGTCTATCTAGGGGGAGTATGCACTTAAATGCTTATCATCCACATATAAACACAAACATTGTTTTTATTCATTATTTCTTCATGATGGATTTGTTATTATCAAAATGGGGAGCTTGTTGGAACATGCATTCCGCATCTCTTGATTTGAGAATAACAAATCCTAGTTTATATTTGATCATGTTTGTTGTGTGTTTATAGTGTGCATGAACTACATGATCAAATGTCAAAACTCTGTCGCTACCGCCAGGCGATAGTGTTACCGCTGGCGATAGCGCATTCGATAGCATCAGTTCTACTATATCGCTACCGCCAGGAGATATCGCTACCGCTGGCAATAGCGTATTTGACTTCATCAGTTTATCGACTGCATCGCTACCGCTAGATGATAATCTCTACCGCTGGCGATAGCGTATTCGACTGCATCGGCTATATGACAAAAGGAAGGACAGAAGTCATAATAGGAAACTATTAAAATGGAAAGCGCTACCGCCAGGCGATATCTGCTACCGTCGGGCGATATCTTATGGAGAGTCCTTTTTTGGAATAATTAGGAACCGGAAAAGTCTATTTCCAAAGATCAAAAGTTTCCTAATTTGGACGAAGAAAGTTTCCTAAAATGGAAGTTATCAAAGATAAAGATTGTCAAAGGAAGAAAAGACTACCTAAAGTAGTTATCGTCGGGCGGTACTGATACCGCAAGCGGTAACTCCCGAGGCTATATAAAGAGCGGCTCCTCTCCTTCTGGGATGATTGATTCCTCTTCCAATAAAGTCATAACTCAGAATATCTTAAGAAAGACTCGTCTCCATACCATCAAGAGAAATCTCTTGGGCAAACACGAAGATCTAAAGGAGTTCTTGAAGGGAAAGTGTTATCATGCTTATTCAACATGAAGGATGAACGCACCAAGAACGCCAACTTCAACATCATCATCGTCTTCACCTTCAGAAATTCTTAGGGAGTTTTTCTCTTTCTTATTTATTATCTTGTAATCTTTTTATTTTATCTTGAATAGAGAAATTGTTCGAGGAGAATGTCAGATTCCATGGGAAATTCGCCGCAGGTAGAGACGAATAAGTCTTGCGAGACATAGGGGGAAAAATGGTCTGGTGCAGACGTCGGTTTACAGGGAGGACTATGAATTCGCCGCGTGTGTTGCCGAGACTTAAGTGGAAAAATCGTCTGGTGCAGACGTCGATTTCATGGGAGGACTATGAATTCGCCGCGTGTATTGGCGACTAGATCGTGGGTAGGTCTAGGGGGCGGTTCGAGGCCTTACCTGAGAGAGATGAGTTAGAACCAACCGGTCCTTGGGGATAAGGGGCGGTATATTAAAGTAAAAGGAGATTTTTCATATTTTGTCTCGATTTCTAGCGTTATAGAAATCAAAACTATGTAATCAATTTATTGTGAAATAAAATCTTGTTTTACATTGTTCTATTATCTTGGTTTTATTTTCTATTCTAAAAAGTTCTAAATAATATTTCTCCATCAAAACATCAATGTAAAATATATTGCAAATTACTTTTAAAATAAACGCACAGATTTCACTTTTTTTTACTAGTGTCAGACGATAGTTCTATCATTGGCAGTAGTGAAGAAACATTGAAATCCGACCTTCTTAATGTAATATTTTCTTAGATTTTAAAATATATTTTCTGATAAAATATTACAAAACTTCTTTAAATAACTCTTGATATTTTAAATAAAATTTAAAATTTTGAAATGTCCTTATTCACCCCCCCTTCTAAGAGCGCCTAAAGATCTAACAGCAGGTGCCTCAATGCTTCTCTTCTTCCCCCCATAGGATCATCCTCCAAAACTAAACCACAACCACTTCCTTATCAATTGGAAACACTACTAAACTTATTTCCTTGGCCCCCAAAGATTCTAAACATTTTTAGGAACTTTTTGAGAAATTAAGGCAATAGAAATTCCATAGTGACATGGAACAAGGCTCTCAATAAAAATCCCGGGAAAACTCTCCAAAATTTGTGATACGGCCTAAGCCAACCCATATGCTCATACAAATAGACGAGTCTCTAGTGCAACCATCATGAATGGTCCGGATTGGGTGATCATGATAGTTGTCAAATCTCCATAAATAAATAAAAAAAATCAATATATTGTCATAGCACTGGACGTGACTATGAACTCGAATAGTCCATCTGCTGATGTTATTGAAGATATTGAGATAACTTTTCAGTAAAAGGATAGTCGATGTAGCCTGCATAGTTATTCAAGGAAGCTGAGGAAAATGAAGATGTGCCTTGTGAAGACTTAGATATGTTAGCAATCCTCCACAAACTCAAGAGGGTATGACCAACTTGACTTCGAAGATTAAAAAAAGTTGAATATTAATTGTTCACAACCCTTGGAAGTTAAAAGAGAGAGAATCGTCAAGCTTTTTTCAATTCATTAATCACTTCATTATGAAACAGTATCCATATTTTCTTTATCTTCTTTAGCATTCACTTTTTTATCAGGCATATCAAGGAATCAACGGTTGCCTTTAAACAAACTTTACGGAAAAAATTAATTGAACCGGTTAAAGAGAAATCCACGTCATATGGTAAGCAAGTAAAGCCATCGATACTAGGTGCATTGTATACCACTACCGACAATCAAGCTCGTCAAGTGGAGCAATATTGGCTACGACTGGGGAATTTGACGCATATTAATTACTACCGGAAAAAATCATACAAATAATTTCAAGAGACCAATGAAAAACAGACATCGAGTGATGAAGCACAATTAATTATGTGAAATTGAGACTCAATGGTGCAAATAACAATTCTGCAATTGGCGCATATTTGCACACAATCAAATAAATGCATTCTGACAAGATAAGCAAAGCCGCACCCTGAATCTATAATGCAACACAACTATCCAAATAATGCAACAAGTTGGGTCTATGAATGCAATTGTAGATAGCTACTCAATTATAACTAAACAATAATATACTTTTATTAATATGGCAGAATAGGCATTAATTATATCAAAACACAATATATTTTCAAAATCAAATTATTTTACGGAGGTCAACAATCTCGATTCTCACATCGCCTTGTGAGGGGACAAGTTTGGATCTCCAGCATGAAGTCACCCAATGTCTTCATTCGAAGAATAATAATTAATAATCTTTTGGAGAATCAACAATATCTCCATGTAGTTCTCGCCAACATCCATCATTTGCTCAACGTATTCTTGGCTCATGCACAATGATCAAAAGACTTGTCGCGAGAGGGATTGATGGGAATTGGTGACGGCCTCATTACATTCCCTCTTCAGTCCCCAAGCCTGAAGCATGACAACATTCAACTTTACCCTAACTTCGGTATGTTTAGCATGATGCTCCTCCTCACACTTGGATAGTGTATCCTCACAATACATCTTTAGTCGAGAGAGTTGGGGGTTTCCGCTCCCTGCTCAGCAACGCCTCTCTTTGGGACATCAAGCTCATCCCCAACAGTCCGAAGAAATTTATAAATGTCAAACAAAGGTCAAATCATCATCAACAATTGCAGATGAATAAGGTTATCTTTCGTCATATATCAGCACACTGGAGTCTCTTCCAGGAATCCACATCTGTAATAAATAGACTACCTCTTTCTTTGTCAGCTTTTCATAAACTGCTTTCAAGACTAAATTTAGGAAGCGTGCATATGGGCTACTTACTCAATCTGAACATGCAGCCATTAACTGTATTTTATCAAGCCAAGAAAGTAATGAACATCAAGTTGGCCATACTAAAAAACTCGACAATCCCTCTTCCTTGCCAAAACCTTGGGAACCAAGAATATGTGAGCAAATTGACGAGAAGGCGTCCTCAGAATCTCCCAAACTTGCCTAAAAACATAAAATAATTTACACATCAAATATGCCATCCTGAGAGGTGATTTCTCAATGGTAAGCTTCAGCCTTTTGAAAACAACGCTGACAATCTGATTCCACTGAGCTCTTTGCCTCATATAAAGGATGAAAAATGACAAACGCAAGTGAAACCAGCGACATTTGTGCAGGGACCATCCCATAGTGGAAGAAGATCTAATGAGCTTGTACCAATTAAGAAGGCCCAACTCTAGCCGGAAATGCCTAAGTGAAGTTGGTGCTTTGTTGAAGGTATCATACCATTGTGAAACCATGACCATAATCAACGTGGAAGAATGATAAGACTTTGCAAGAAGAAGAGAGATCTAGGGGAGATTTAGAGAGGAAAAGAAGAAGAATTAGGGTTAGGAAGAGAGAAAGAGGAAATACCTTGAGAATACTAGTGCATGCCATTCAAGAGGGAGCCCCGGGTTTATTAATACCTGGGGCTCAAGGGGGGCGGCCGGCCCCCCCACTTGGGGACTGAACCGGGTCGGTTCAGTCCCCCCTTGGCTCATTCATAGGTTGGGGGCTGAACCGGATGGTTCAGCCCCGTTGTTTAGCCTCCGTTCTTTTGGTCGCCGAGTGTACGTCTGCCCTTGAAATTGTAGCGGATGCGGCGGCATAACATTCCCTCCCCCTTCAAGCGCCAACTTGTCCTCAAGTGGGAAATCCGGAAACGCCTCGCGAAACTCCAAGAAGTCAACCCAAGAATTATGTTCGAAGGTCATGTGCGCCCACTTGACGAGTACCTCGAGCCGGTACTCGGCACCCCGCCGCTTCCATTTGGTCAACAGAATCGCCTCCGGAGAAGGCCGCAATTCGTCGCTGCTAGTAGCCTCTGGAAGAGTAGGGCTGATCGGAGTTGAATTCCCGAGCTTCTTCTTCAATAAGGAGACATGGAACGTCGGATGGATTCGAGAACCCTCCGGAAGAGCAAGAGTATAAGCCACGGGCCCCGCCCGGCGGAGGATACGGAACGGGCCATAGTATTTCGGTGCCAATTTCTAGTTGGTCCGCCGAGAGACCGATAGCTACCGATATGGTTGGAGTTTAAGGAAGACCTCATCGCCCACCGCAAACTCCCGCTCGGTACGATGTTTGTCGGCCTGAATCTTCATGCGATCTTGGGCGATGCGTAAGTTCTCCCGGAGTAAAGATAAAGTCTGGTCGCGATCCAGTAACATCCGGTCGACCGCGGGCAGAGCGGTGCTGGCTGGCTCATAAGAACTCAAAGTAGGCGGGGTGCGGCCGTAGACCACCTCAAAAGGGGTGAGCTTGCTGGCCGTATGAAAAGATGTATTGTAGCAGTACTCCGCCCAATGGAGCCACCGAGTCCACGAGCGTGGCTCATCCATGACAAAACACCGCAAATAGGTTTCAACCCCACGGTTGAGGACCTCCGTCTGCCCGTCTGTCTGGGGGTGGTGGGTCGTGCTCATGCAGAGGGAAGTCCCCTGTAGCCGAAATAGCTCCTGCCAGAAATTGCCCACAAAGACGGGGTCTCTGTCTGATATGATAGCGCTTGGAATTCCGTGAAATCTCACAATCTCCTTGGCAAAAACTTCAGCAACTGTTTCTCCCGTGTACGGATGACTCATAGCAATGAAGTGTCCGTATTTGGACAACTTGTCAACCACGACCAAAATGACGGATTTGCCCTGAGACTTGGGCAGGCCGTCAATGAAATCCATAGACACAGTGTCCCAAATCTGACGGGGAATCTCCAACGATGTCAGTAGCCCGGCGGGAGAGGTAGTCTCGTACTTCTGTCGCTGGCAGATCTTGCATTCACGTACAAACCGCTGAACATCTCGCCGCAGCCCTTTCCAAAAAACATTCGCCCGGACCCGTTGTAAGGTACGCAGGATGTCGGCGTGTCCGCCGGTGGGTGAGGCGTGAAACTCCTGCATCATGACCTTCCGCCAGGCCGACGTGGCAGGGAGGACTACCCGGCTCTGATGGTAAAGCCTGTCTCCCTGCAAGTGGTAGCCGGCCTCAGTAGGCTCCCCCTGTCGCAGTGCTTCAATGATGGCTCGAAGATCCGGATCCTGCTGAACTTCTGCCTGTATCTCCTCCAGTGACTCAATCACTAGTCCTGAAATATGGGACAAGGAACTCTCTGGTAGGCGGGAGAGTGCGTCAGCCACCACATTTTCCTTCCCCTGCTTATACACAATCTCATAATCGTATCCCAGCAACTTTGTCAGCCACTTCTGCTGCAACGGTGAGGCTAATCTCTGCTCCAGAAAATGTTTCAGGCTCTGGTGATCTGTACGGATCTGGAAGTGTCGTCCCAAGAGATAAGGCCGCCACAAGGCGACCGCATGAAGGATGGCTAACATCTCCTTCTCATACGTCGAAAGGCCCAGTGTCCGGGGTGCCAACGCCTTGCTGAAGTAGGCCAAGGGTCGGCCCTCCTGTATCAACACAGCTCCAATACCGACCCCCGAAGCATCGGCCTCCACTACGAACGTCTTGGAGAAATCTGGAAGCGCCAGAACCGGGGTAGTAGTCATAGCCGTCTTCAGAGACTAGAAGGCGACCTCTGCCTCTGAACTCCAGTGGAAAGCGTCTTTCTGCAACAGCTGAGTGAGGGGGCGGGCTATCTTTCCATAGTCCTTCACGAACCGCCGATAGTACCCTGTCAGCCCGAGAAAACCCCTCAAAGCCCGGACCGTCGTGGGAGGTGGCCAATCTACCATGCTTGCGATCTTCTTTGGGTCAGCTTGTACCCCGTGTGCGGACACCAGGTGTCCCAAGTACTCAACCTCCGGCTGCCCAAACGAGCACTTGGACCGCTTGGCGTACAGTTTGTGATCCCTCAATATGGTGAGGACGGTGCGGACGTGCTCCAGGTGATCCTCCAAACTCCTGTTGTAGATAAGTATATCGTCAAAGAAAACTAGCACATACCTTCGAAGAAGAGGGCGAAATATCTCATTCATGACTGCTTGGAAGGTCGAGGGTGCGTTGGCCAACCCAAATGGCATCACCAAGAACTCATAGTGACCATCGTGGGTACGGAAGGCCGTCTTGTGGACGTCTTCCTCCTTCATGCGAATCTGATGGTAGCCGGACCGGAGATCCAATTTGGTGAATAAGTGTGCTCCGTGTAGCTCATCCAGCAACTCCTCGATCATAGGAATGGGAAATTTGTCCTTGATGGTGGAATTGTTAAGCCCCCGGTAATCCACGCAAAATCTCCACGAACCATCTTTCTTCTTCACCAGTATGATCGGGGAAGAGAAAGCACTAGAACTGGGACGTATAATACCGGAAGTCAGCATCTCGCGCACGCTGCGCTCTATCTCAATCTTCTGAATATGGGGGTAGCGGTAAGGCCGGATGTTGGTGGGGTCCGTCCAACCTTCAACTGGATCTGATGGTCCCGGAAGCAGGACGGTGGAAGGGAGCTTGGCTCCTGGAAAACATCATCGTACTGTCCCAAAAGTACTTGTATCTGCTCTGGCTCCGCGCTAGCCTCCGATCCCACGGGTGTCACCCCCAGAATCATGGCTACTGTCCCGTCTTGCTCCTCCAGTCTCTGCAAACCCTGAGTGAGATCTCCTTGAGTGGAGACGTCCTGATGCCCTGCAAACAGTGGTCCTGGCCCTGCTGAGTAAACTCCAACGTCATCCTGTCCCAATCCGTGGTCACCCGTCGTAGCTGCCGGAGCCACTGCACTCCCAAAACCATATCCGAGCCTCGAATGGGGAGAAGGTAGACGTCGGTGTGGCAGATGTATCCCGCCATCCGCAGCTCGGCCCCTTCAGGACCACTTCGCATCGCAACTTGCTCCCATCCGCAACCATGACCTGGAAGGCGGCCTCCCGATCAATTGGAAGCCCCGCCTTGAGAGCCACATCGGGGTCAATGAAATTGTGGGTACTCCCACTATCAACTAGTATAGTCACCCCTGCGATCCGTAAAGTGAGGGGAGCTGTGCACCCTGCCATCGCCTGAAGAGATATTCCAAACTCCGCAAGATCCAGATCATCCTCAATGGAGTCACCAGTAGTGTCTTCTTCGCCGTACTCGTTCCGCAGCATGAAGACTTGGACCTTCTGAAACCGATGCCCCGGAACGAATTTCTCATCACACTTGAAACACAACCCCTTGTGCTTTCTGGCCTGTAGCTCCTGCCACGTCAATCTCGTCACAGTGGGACGGCCCCCGGCCGGTGGTTACCTCCTGGTTACGTCTGTCCCCGTAGGTGCCCGTCCTGTCGTCCGAGTCTTCTGCCGATTGTACCGCTCCCCCTGTATCCTGGCCAGGCTGATGGCATGGCTCAGACTGCGTGGCATGTAGGCGTGGACCTCGTCTCTCAAATGGTCCTTCAGTCCGGATACGAAACAGCTCAGCATTGTCCTCTCTTCCCAATTGACCCGGTTGGCCAACCGTTCGAATTCTGTCTGGTACTCTGTGACTGATCCTTTTTGCCGCAGCTTTTGTAACATAGCCTCTACATCTTCGTACTCTAGAGGCCCGAAACGAGCCGAGAAGGACTCCACAAACTCCTCCCAAGGTGCGTAATTACGTCCCCTCAGAAACCACTTGGTCCACTGGAAAGCGTCCTCCTCCAGGTGGAAAGACGCCAACTGGACCCACTGCCCCTCCGGAATCTCTTGGTACTTGAAGAAAAGCTCAGCCTTCTGGATCCACTCTAAGGCGTCGCCGCCTTTGAACTTAGGGAAGTTCATACGTGTCAGTTTGGGCTGCATGTATGGTCGTGGTTCTGCATGTGCTGGTTGGTAAGGTTGCGTTGGGGCCGCTGCGGGCCCGGGCCGTCCCCGGTCCATGTCGTAGCCTCCTTGTTGCCCTCCACCCCATGGGTTGCCATTTCCATAGTCCGCCGGTCCTCCGTAGAGCGGAGGTATCGGTAGAATGCCCGCCACACCTCCGATTGGGACCGCATTCGCTCCAGTCGGTCGAAAAAAGACCGCTCCCTGCCCCGGACCCCGCCAAGAGGGGCCAGCCTGCGTTCCGGGTCCGTTCCAGGCGGATTGGGCGCCGAACGGCCCGCTCGGTGCCGTCAGCCCTTCCGGCGGCCTCCAGCCGCCTGGTCGGTGGTAGCCGGCCTCCGTCGGCCCTCCGACGATCCCTCCAGGGCCCCCGTACCCTTCCTGCGCCGATCCAACCGTGCGGTTGGTGTAGGCGTCGATCCGCGTATGATCGGTGTCCGCCGACACCGCAACAGAGAACTCGCCTCCTGTAGACCCAGATCCGGCCCCCTGCTGCACTCCGCTTCCGATTCCAGTGTCATTCTGCGCAAGAGGATGGTAGGATGCCTCCGTTTCGGATCCTTTCACCGCGGGGTTTTTTCCTTTCAGATTTTGTGCAAATAGGGTTTTGATCTCCTCCATGCGCGCATCCAAGCGATCCTCTAGAATTTTTTGGGAGGATTTCACTTGTTCTTCGAGCGCTGTCATCGTGTCCGACAACCCTACATAGTTCTCCTCGAGGGATGCGATCCGCGGGGTTTCGGCTTCTGAGCGTGTCACAATCGTCGCAGGATGATGCTCTGATACCAAATGATAAGACTTTGCAAGAAGAAGAGAGATCTAGGGGAGATTTAGAGAGGAAAAGAAGAAGAATTAGGGTTAGGAAGAGAGAAAGAGGAAATACCTTGAGAATACTAGTGTATGCCATTCAAGAGGGAGCCCCGGGTTTATTAATACCTGGGCTCAAGGGGGCCGGCCGGCCCCCCCACTTGGGGACTGAACCGGATCGGTTCAGTCCCCCCTTGGCACCTTCATAGGTTGGGGGCTGAACCGGATGGTTCAGCCCCGTTGTTTAGCCTCCGTTCTTTTGGTCGTCGAGTGTACGTCTGCCCTTAAAATTGTAGCGGATGCAGCGGCATAACAGAGAATGATCTAGAAAAGAGAGGAAAACTAAATGATAAAAGAAGAGAGGAGTAGAGAATGAGTGGTGGGATTTGAAACGTGTCCATTTATGTGTCACAATAGTATATATGCGACAAATATTCAAGTTAGAGGTTCAAAAAATCCTACTCAATAACATGCCCAGATACCTGCAGAGAGACGTTAATAAAGTACTAGTAATCACGATGTAGGTCTCTCTAGCCTCACCTTCTTCACGTACCGTTACACATTTCACCAAAGTTTACATAAGAGATTTAATTCTCATTTATTATAAGTCAATCACATTATTGTTATGAGAATCTCATGTTTAAGCCTTCATAAATATCTTGTAAGTCGAGTGAGGAAAGACCTTCGGAACCTCATAACAAGTTTGTAAATCTAATTACTAGTTGTTCCTCGAGCCACACTCGCGGATTCTTCATATCTCCTGGGTAAGAGGAGAGAACTCCATAAAATAAATTCACTTCCATTCTCTATCAGCATGCTCTTATCTTTTTCTGTGTCTCTTACTCGTTGCTTGGCCCCACTGTAAGAAAAAAAATTGCATTCCACTATAAATCGAATTTCAACAACTCAAATCCTGAAGAAAACATGTAAATTGAAACAATTTCATGCACCCTATTAATTATTATCCGAAGTTCCAAAAAAACAAAATCCCAAAATCAAATGACATCATCATGGTATTTTGGGTACAACTTACCAGTTCTGATATTAATTCATTGATTTTTCTTTTTATTTCTTCGTCATAAGATTCCTCATAACTTTAATTTTCAACTCTCCAAATATTTGAATGCATAGTATTATACTTGCAAGCAGACGCTTCATACATACTACATAAAATCAGCTTCGATTAATTATGCTCAAATCATTGCCTGATTGTAATGGGGTAAATCCAATCTGCTAAAAATCTCATATCATGGCTCCACATAAATCAAAAACCTAATATCCTACGGTCTTCAGAACTTCCAACTCATGTCAATTGATACCACATACTCCAAAATTCTAATTTTTAAAATACGCATTTTTTTTAGAATTTTAGCATTATAGAAATCACTCAAAACAACATAGTCTCTGATGTAGGGTAGGTTACATGGTTCAAAAAACCTAGAACTCTAGGTGGAAATGCAAATGCGACACACAATCCCAATCTAAATGCAAGACAATCGTCGGTGAAGACGATGAACAATTTTGAGCAATGAAAATATTAACTCCACGCAAATAATTAAGAGTAACTATAAACATTCAATTTTAGTAATTTAATAACTTCTTTCCTCCTCTCGGAGGGCCAAGGCTAAGCACGCGGCGAATAGTTCCCACCTACGAGTTATAATTGTATGGCAACAAATTTCTACGAGCACGAATCTAAGCAAAGCACGTTAATCAACCAATAATAATATCAAATCAAATGTTCCAATACAACGAGAGGCTCACCAAAGTAGCAGGTTGACCAAGACACTGAAGAATTTGGATCCGGAAGCGTAAATCGGCGATCGGAGGTGGAACCGACAGCGTGAAAATGGTGGAGGTGGCTGTCCTCGGCGGTGGATGGCGAGATCGGACCGAAAATAAATAGATCCGGGCACGAGGGAGTAAATCCGGGCAAGGGAAGGGTGGATCTAATATTTGGGAGCAGATCCGAGCAAAAAAGGAAATATGAATGATGGAAATAACGGGTCGGGGCTGAAATTCTCAGATCTGAATTGATCTAGAGAATTAGGGCGATTTGGAGGTGGTTTCACGAAGAGGAGTGGCGTCTTGGAGAAGGGAGGGTGGCGGACTGGGCTGCAAGAAGGCAGCAGGCCGACGGATATTGGGAGGAGTTTGGAGGGTTGTCAGTGGATAGACAAGTGGTGTGAGGGGTGGAAAATGAAGGCTAGAGGTTGTGGAAGGGTTTGGGGAAGAGAAACCAACCTAGGAGTCGTCACCCAGGGCTCTACGGCGTCGGCGCCGAGGGGTGATCGCGAGAATCCGGGAAGAAGAGTGTCCAAATTCTGCAATGCCTTTGTTCAACCTCTTAGACCACTATTTATAATAAAACAAGACACTAAGGCATCTCTATCAACGGCTATGATTGGCCGGTGAGAGAGACCACTAAAATATATGTATAATAAACAAATAAAAATAAACTAATATATGATTTTGAGTCATGGCGACATTCTGAACGCAACCGCGGAGTCCGATCGTCGATCCGGGCACGCCATATATGGTAAGTTGTCAAATCATCCCCGAACGAGCTCAAAGCTCGTGCTCGTCTCCGCTATGAATCAATCTCCCCGGCTTGAAAGAATTCATCTCCCGATGAATTGGGATTGGAATTCTCTCGATGAATGCCAGGTACAACTCGAGCCGGGAGTCATCCAAGTGTCGTCGACGGAAGAGTGTCCTCGCCAATCAACTCCCCTTGATTGAAAAGCTGTCATCTCTGGCGAATGGAGATGGTCGTGCTGAAGTCGAAGTCCAGGAGCAACTCAATCAACTGCTGCAAGTATCCAAGCGTCATCTGCATCGGGGCGGCCCCTCCAATGTACCAAGTAGAGACAGCGCGACCCATCCGTGGTAGGAACAAGCTGGTGGGATCTGAACACTGTGATGGTCTCATCGCTCATCTCTCGAGTGATGGATTCCGGTGCAATCGGCGGTATCGATGATGAAACCAGATAAAACGAATCCCCAGGTGGGTGGGTGTCAGCAGTGGGTGGACTGTAGTGGCTATCAGAAGTAGGTGGAGTATGAGAGTGGTAAGGCAAAGAAAGTGGGGGTGGGGACGACTGGTTATCTCCACTGCTCGGGTCCACGTACTCGCGGGGCTCGTAGTACGGCGTCAGATCCTCGACATTAAATACTGGATGGATTCTCATACTTGCTGAAATATCGGGCCGGTAGGCGTTTGTCCCAATACAACTTATAATAGAGTAGGGGCTCATTCGCCTGTCGCTTAACTTTTTGGCAGGGCCCGAGGGGAGCCTCTCAAGACAGATTTGCACCATTACCTTCTCGTCTTCATTAAACACTTGTTCTCGCCTTCGCTTATCTGCATGAGTTTTACAGTTTTCATTGCTCGTGATTATACGTCGGTGAACCGACTCATGTAATGCATGCAAATAATGAACAGGTGACCCAACCGACTCATGCAAATGAAGCGAATGATACAAATAGAGCACAACATACTCGACAGACTTCCTAAGGGAAGGCTTGACAATGACTTGAATATTACTAACATGGGGTGACCTATCAGGAGGCTTACCAGGTGGTTGATAGAAAAATCCGGCGTGACCGACGTCGTCACCCATGGGGATGACGCAGTTAATGACAAAATAGTGTGGAGCAGTGGTGTGATGTGTACCTCTCAAATAATATAGCGCATCAGGTGGCTCACCAGGGGGTGTATACCTAAAGTCATCATGTGTGAGATGATCACAAGTGCGGATACACAATCCATCACTAAAGTGTAGGAGGAAAAATTTGTCAAATGAGTCCCTCGGGGACTTAATCCCGAGGAGGTCGATAATGATAGGATAGTACACCAAGAGGAAGGATCAAATAACAGTAGTGTCTGTGGGAGCAAGTAGGACACCCACAACAAAGTCAATGTTAACCTCATGAACCTCCCAAGGGAGTAGTGGCTCATCAGGAGACTTATCTGGAGGCTCAACGATGAGGTCATTAATAATGGGAAGATCCCCTAGATGTGCATTGCTGCTAGAGGTCGCGTCTTCGTAAGTGGGTGAGGTAGCCACAATGAAATCAGCACTATACTCTCGATTCTCAGCAGTGAAGTGACTCGAGATAGTACAAAGGGAAGAGTAGGGGTGCCCAGACTCAAGTGGGGGTCAATCGATATAATGTCGAGAATTATGTCTCTGTTTAAAAGGGACACTTAGTCTAGGTGTAGGTCCAGGTGAGGTGAAAAGGATGGGTATACCATCACAACATCACTGGGCGCTTGTCCTCGCCCATGTGACCACGCTCACTAGTCATGCTAGTATCACTCTCCATCTAGATCATAAGGTCGTGATCAGATTCAACCTCAAGATCGCATGAGCACTGGGGACGACGTAGTTAGTGACAAAATAGTGTGGAGCAGTGGTGTGATGTGTACCTCTCAAATAATATTGCATCAGGTGGCTCACCAGGGGGTGTATACCTAAAGTCATCATGTGTGAGATGATCACAAGTGCGGATACACAATCCATCACTAAAGTGTAGGAGGAAAAATTTGTCAAATGAGTCCCTCGGGGACTTGATCCCGAGGAGGTCGATAATGATAGGATAGTACACCAAGAGGAAGGATCCAATAACAGTAGTGTCTGTGGGAGCAAGTAGGACACCCACAACAAAGTCAATGTTAACCTCATGAACCTCCCAAGGGAGTAGTGGCTTATCAGGAGACTTATCTGGAGGATCAACGATGAGGTCATTAATAATGGGAAGATCCCCTAGATGTGCATTGCTGCTAGAGGTCGCGTCTTCGTAAGTGGGTGAGGTAGCCACTATGAAATCAGCACTATACTCTCAATTCTCAGCAGTGAAGTGACTCGAGATAGTACAAAGGGAAGAGTAGGGGTGCCCATACTCAAGTGGGGGTCAATCGATATAATGCCGAGAATTATGTCTCTGTTTAAAAGGGACACTTGGTCTAGGTGTAGGTCCAGAAGAGGTGAAAAGGATGGGTATACCATCACAACATCACTGGGTCGCTAGTCCTCACCCATGTGACCACGCTCACTAGTCATGCTAGTATCACTCTCCATCTAGATCATAAGGTCATGATCAGATTCAACCTCAAGATCGCATGAGCACTGGGTCTCATCAAACTGAGCAGGATCAAAACCACGTGTCGGATCTCTTATCTCGGTGGGAGCACAGCTCGCTGCATCGGTGGCTTGACCTAAATCCCCAGGCTTTCTTCGTAATGTAGATCTTATGTGATCAAATTGAGCTTCTAAGAGATCAAAGAGGTCAAGAACTAATCGCAGAAATTCAACCTCATGTAACTCTGTTGGTGGAACATTAGGAGGGTCTTGATATGTGGTGTGATCTTGGCGATGATGATCTCTATAGGGCTCCTGAGAGTCACCTAGAGGGTCATTCCTAATATAACCAGATCATTCTCGTGGGTGGACATGATCCCTACAGATGGACGACGATGGGCGAGGATGATCAACATTATAGTATGAGAACTTCTCTGGACATGATCCCTACTAAGGCTGTGTTTGGCGCGGCTTATTGCGACTTATTTGCTCCGGTGAGGTTTGACAAAAATGTCATTGTCATACATAAATTTTATGCCTCAAACTAGTTTTTTTTTTGTAATATTTGTGATATCAAACATACATTCTATGACAATGACATTTTTGTCCAACCTAGCCGGAGCAAATAAGTTGCGATAAGCCGCGCCAAACGCAGCCTGTAACATCCCTATTTTTATTGGGCCACTAGAGCCCTAGTGGGCCCAATAAAAGTGACCCGAGCCTCTACCCGTGACCCGGTATGAGGCAACCCTAGGCAGGGTATCGAGCTAGAGAACTCTGAATTGAGTTCTATCAGTTCCTGTGGCCTCGTATAGTCAATACGAGCGCATCGGAACTCGTTCAGTGGGACCCCGAGATCATATAGTGGATGTGGTCATTCCTCGCAGAACGCCGCGAAGATGAGATTTTTGGATATTGACATAGAGAACTCTGATTTGAGTTCTGTCAATTCCTATGATTTCGTATAGTTGATACGAACGCATCGGAAATCGTTGCGTCGCGATTCGAAGCCTAACGATGATTATGAGCGTTTTGACCATTTTAGCGCGCTACAACGCTCAGATTTTGGATTTTCGCCAAACGGACTCTGATTCAACCCCAGTCAGTAGCGTCGGACTTGTATGGTCAATACGAAGTCAACAGAAGTCGTTCCGATCAATTTCGACGATAATTGGTCAACTCGTGGTCAAATCAAGCATAATCGTGCACCGAAAAGCGTGCGCACACCAATTGTGACACGACACCCGAACTTTGACTCGACCCCGATGACTTGGACCCACATTGACTTTGACCAGCAAGGGGGACCCACCTTAGGGATGACTTGGTCAAACCCTCCTAAAAATCCATTTTTGGATTTTTCTCACAATAAGAGCCCACCTCCTCTCCATAAATGGATAGCCCTTGCCCCTTCCCCTTCCCTCACTCTCCTTTGGGCCCCAACCAGCCAGCACTCCTATGGGCCAAGTAGAGGCCCACCAACCCACTACCCCCCTTTCTTTCCTTTTCCCCTTCCCCCACCTACAAAGGCCCAAGCCCATGAAGGGATAACCTCATTTCCCACATAGGGAAATGAGTTTGAGCCTCCAGCTGTCCATGGACAGCTGGAGGGTGGAGATGGGAGGGATTAATCCCACATCTTAGAGGGGAGGAGAAGCCCTCCCCCCCCCCAAGCTTATATAAAGCCCCCCCTCCCCTAATTATCCTGTACCAGCCCAGAGGGCAACTCCCCCACCCCTTCTCCCCCCTCTGCCAAAGCTCTGGTGGCCGGAAAAAGCCAAGCCGAGGAGCTCCTCCCCCTCCTCCACCACCTTGAGCCATGTCCGACCAAGCCGGCCCCTCCCGAGCCCGCCAAACCCAGGTGGAACCTTCTCTTCCTCCCCCTCCCCATTTCTGACGTAACGCATGCGAGCTCCGGCGGCCGGAGCGCCGCCGCCGTCACCTCCTCCCCACGGTTCAAAATAAAAAAAAATGGCACCGGCGATGGCCGGCGGCGGCAGGCCGCCGGACCACCGCCGGAGGGAGCGCCCACCACCGGCGAGTTGGCCGGTGGTGGAGCCACGGCCGGCCGGTAGCCGGCCGGCGGCTGGGAAGGCCCGTAAGGGGCGCGGGATTTGTACAGCGGGGGGGAGAAGATGATGAACAGTAAATTCTTTTTATAATTTATATTATTATAATATTATAATATTATAATAAGGGGTTTGATTTTTCAGAGGCTAAGATAGAGCCCTCGTGAAAAAGTTTTGAACATGGAAATTGTTCCCCTCAATGAGGTCAGTCTCCACAAAAATTTTGAGAATTTTTGGAGTTGATTTGGTATTTTTAAAAGCCTAAATAAAATTTGTTTGGCCAAATTAAAGGCCCAAAACACTTTGGAAAATTACAAAAAAATTACTAGGCTCATTTTAGGCTCTCTTAAGGGTTGTATCAAAATTTGGGGTCATGGGGATAAGTTGTGATATTTTTCCTAAAATTTGGAAGCCTAGGGTCGCGTTCGGAAATTATTATGCTCATTTTCTTCGAAAATGAAATTAGAGCGCGTACCGTCCTTTCTAATTTAATTAATAAATTCAAAGTTATCGTATCGACGAGAGTGGCTGAGGCAAGTGACCAAGCTCCGTGTGTTCCGAGGCTTTGTGAAACCGTCGAGCGCCTCGACTCTCGGGCGATCTAGACTCGCTCGGAAAGTGAGAGTACGAGCAGCGAGTTGCAAATTATTCTCGATTAATATTAACGATGTAACTCTTGATAAGCCACTAATCCGATTAAGTCATGATTAATAAGGCGCAACCAAATCATAATCGGATCTTAATAATGGGTGTAATCCAACGAAGCCTTATTAAGAATTGAAATAGAACTGAATGTGCCTCCTGAGAACGGAGATGAGACTGAAGCCTCCTGGATGAAGTGATTGGACTACTAACCATTTTTTTTATGATTATTCCAGTCTTGCACTGGTCATGTTCCTTTATTCTTTTCAATTCAAGTACTTTTAATTCAGTTCTACTGCAGTCTCGTACTGGTCAAGTAATTTTAATTCAGTTCTACTCCAGTCTCGTACTGGTCAAGTACTTTTAATTCAGTTCTACTCCAGTCTCGTACTGGTCAAGTACTTTTAATTCAGTTCTACTCCAGTCTCGTACTGGTCAAGTACTTTTAATTCAGTTCTACTCCAGTCTCGTACTGGTCAAGTACTTTTAATTCAGTTCTACTGCAATCTCGTACTGGTCAAGTACTTTTAATTCAGTTCTACTCCAGTCTCGTACTGGTCAAGTACTTTTAATTCAGTTCTACTCCAGTCTCGTACTGGTCAAGTACTTTTAATTCAGTTCTACTTCAGTCTCGTACTGGTCAAGTACTTTTAATTCAGTTCTACTCCAGTCTCGTACTGGTCAAGTACTTTTAATTCAGTTCTACTCCAGTCTCGTACTGGTCATGTACTTTTAATTCAGTTCTACTCCAGTCTCGTACTGGTCAGGTACTTTTAATTCAGTTCTACTCCAGTCTCGTACTGGTCACGTTTCTTTCAAGCACTTTAAATAAGCAGCATAAGCACCGCATTTGTCTTTATTGCAATTTACTATTATAATCCTGGGTCCTGCTCTGACGAGCAGTCGTTATTAAGGTTGAGCCTTAGTTGGGGATAACCGGAGTTGAGGTATTCCTCCAGGTCTAGCCCCAAATAATGCGCTCCCATGCTCCTTGACGAAAGTAGAGCAAAGCGCCGCCGCCCGAAGTTTAAGCCTAGTAAGGCAGGCCGACGTAGACCCGGTGTGTATTATGTTTGTCGTTGATTGATTGTTTGTAAATTGCTTACGGTGGAATAGTGGCGGGTCAGTCCCTTCCGCAGACCGTTCGTACCGGTGCGGGAAGGTTGACGACTCAAGGCGACAGGGAGATGGGTACCACGGGTGACCGGCCGTTTTATTCCCCGTCGGGTTTTCCTCCGTTGGTCGGCCAAAATGATTCGCTGGATGTCGCTCACATCCAAGAGTACACCAGGTTGTACGATAGGGCCTGGGATTGTGTGGTACAATCACCCCCAGAAGTGGCAGGACTGGCCACTGTCACCGACGGCCACATCGGTGAGGCCCGCGGGGCTCGCTACCCTGCTGGAACAGAAGCGGTCCAAACTATGTCGACATAGGGTTTGTGTGCGCGGCTGTGAATGCCTGCGGTATGTGCGCGGCTGTGAATGTCTGCGGTATGTGTGCGGCTGTGAGTGCCAGCGATAGAATTCAGGAAATGAAAACATGTTGTGTTGATGAGCTAGTAGAGCATTGTTATAACCGTTTTATACTATTGCTGCTTTTTCCGGTTATACTGCACTCTTTTATATTTGCTCCTAGCTGTTCATATATGGAATATTGTGCTAACCCTCTCGTGCTTCGGCTATTTACTTTTGTTGGGTGGGTGCGTGCTCGTCCCCAGGATGTGGATCCGGGGAGGAGATTTGTTTCCACTTAGCTCTGTGACTAACGGTTATTTGATTAACCATTCACAGGAGGCGGAGCACCGTAGTGACCCGCTGCCGCAGGAGATTACGCCAGCAGCTAGGTCTACTCGAGCAGATGCACCCCCACCGTCCCCAGAGTTTAGAGACGTGAGTTCCGCCGAGCAGCGTAGAGAGAGAGTATATGAGGATTATATGTAGCACATGTATAGTCCACGGGCTTATATAAGTACTTAGGCTTCGGCCCTAGAACCGCAGTAATTTTGATATGTGATATATAAATCTGCAATGGTTTCCTGTTAATGCTTCCGCTATATTCTGATGGGTTGTGAATGTTATGATTCGAGCAAACCAAGGCGGTCATCTAGTGCTTGGACAGGGTGGATCGTTTCCCCTATGAGCACTGGGTGGGCGTCTTGGGCCAGTAGTGCCCCCCTTCGGCCCGACCCGGGCAAAAGGTTGGGGGGGGGGGGTGCTACACAGCCTAAGTTTGATTCCTCTAATAGTGGAGAAGTAAAATGATGTTGACCTGAATGGTATTCAGTCCGACCATCATACGGTCGTGGAGAGGTATAATGATGATAATGTGAGGATCTTCCATCATGGTGTTCGTCTCTAGCATAATGAAATCGTCTCGGAGGGTCGGCACGATCTCAGGAAGTAGTGTGTCGCAGACGATAATAATTATCATAATAATGTGAGGATTTATCTAAAGTCGCTCTATGAGATCGGGTATGGAGAACTCAGAATTCCCAAATAGACGAGAGGAACGCCGACGATAATTAGTCATAGATGAACCTAAAGACTCTATATGACCTACCACTACATATATAAATGTGGCTCAAACCTCGGCATCTGATACCAATTGATGTAGGGTAGGATCTGAGGTTCACAAAACCTACAACTCTATGTGGAAATGCAAATGCGACACACAATCCCAATCTAAATGCAAGACAACTGTCAATGACGACGATGAACAATTTTGAGCAATGAAAATATTAACTCCACGCAAATAATTAAGAGTGACAATAAACATTCAATTTTAGCAATTTAATAACGACTTTCCTCCGCACGGAGGGCCAAGGCTAAGCACGCGGCGAATAGTTTCCACCTGCGAGTTATAATTGTATGGCAATAAATTTCTACGAGCACGAATCTAAGCAAAGCACGATAATCAAGCAATAACAATATCAAATCAAATGTTCCAATACAGCGAGAGGCTCACCAAAGTAGCGGGTTGACCAAGACACTGAAGACTTTGGATCCGGATGCGCAGATCGGCGATCGGAGATGGAACTGGCGGAGTGGAAATGGTGGAGGTGGTTGTCCTCGGCAGTGGATGGCGAGATCGTACCAGAAATAAATAGATTCGGGCATGAGGGAGTAGATCCGGGCAAGGGAAGGGTGGATTTGATATTTGGGAGCGGATCCGGGCAAAAAAGGAAATATGAATGGTGAACATAACGGGTCGGGGGAAGAAATTCTCAGATCTGAATTGATCTAGAGAATTAGGGCGATTTGGAGGTGGTTCCACGAAGAGGAGTGGGCGGCTTGGAGAGGGGAGGGTGGCGGGCTGGGCTGCGAGAAGGCAGCAGGCCGGCGGGTTTTGGGAGGAATTTGGAGTGTTGTCGGCGGCTGGACAAGTGGTGTGAGGGGTGGAAAATGAAGGCTAGAGGTAGGGGAAGGGTTTGGGGAAAATAAACCAACCTAGGAGTCGTCACCTAGGGCTCCACGGCGTCGGCACTAAGGGGTGATCGCGGGAATCTGGGAAGAAGAGTCTCCAAATTCTGCAATGCCTTGGTTCAGCATCTTAGACCACTATTTATAATAAAACAAGACACTAGGGCATCCTTATCAACAGCTATGATTGGCCGGTGAGAGAGACCACTAAAATATATGAATAATAAACAAATATAAATAAACTAATATATGATTTTGGGCCACGACGACATTCCGGACACAACCGCGGAGTCCGATCGTCGATCCGGGCACGTCATATATGGTAAGTCATCAAATCATCCCCAAACGAGCCCAAAGCTCATGCTCGTCTCCGCTCCGCATCAGTCTCCTTGTCAGCATTCGGGTCATATTATTATGGGCTTTGTGCTAAGTTATCTTTCAGGTCTTTATGATTATAAGTCTTTTGTCTATTATGTATTAATAAAAATAGTATGTTGGGTCATTAAGATGTTGTCAGTTATAAGTTTTTATGAGTCATTAGTGTCATGTAAGCATTTGAATGAATGAAAGTATGAATTGAGTCTCCTCTTGTCCCGTAGCATGAGCTTGCAGTAGATCCCTCTCTTCCGAGTAAATCCTGCATAGACAACCACAATTCTAGCTCCGTAATATCTCCACCTCCTCCAAACATCTCAGACAAAGCTACCAGTTTACGGTCAAGCCTGTAACAACTTGGTATCAGAGCTATCTTCATCCTCGTTTCTCAACATCCCTTCCTCGCATGCTTCCTCCCTTTTTTATTTTGAATGCGCGACCTCCTAATTCTTAAGTGCTACAGAGCTAAAGCTCGCATCCAGGGCATTTCCATGTGTTTGATCCCGCCTTTTAATTCCTCAAGCATAGCAGCAAAGACCCTGATTTCGCATGTCACAACACTCGAGCCCAACGCCTGCCAGCACCCCCACTCGCGACTCCAACAACAACCACCCTCCAGTAACTCCAATCTTGTGCGATGCCAGATGAGTCATTTTCCCACCAAACCCTTGTCATCTTCTCCATAATCACTGCCTCACTGCCCCATCCATCATCGATGACCCAACTCATCATCTTCTTACAGGATCTCAAGCCCAACATCTTTACCTTTCCTTACGCCTTCTAACATGGCAAAATTATTGGGCATTAAGGTTACAGATCTCTATCTTGGAGCTCATAGGATGTCAATAAGTTGTGCTCCATTTTTTTATTTATAGGCTTTTTCTAAAAATATGATATCTGAGATATCCTATTTGCATTTGAGATATCGATATAATAGTTAAATATTGTATTTATTTATGTGTCCCGTGTACCTATATATGCCCGGTTTATATGCCTCCGCCTCCGCAGCGCGCGTCGCATCCTGCGCGCGTCCGCCTCCGCAGCGCAGCGTCGCTGCCAGCGCCTCCGCCTCCGCAGCGCCGCAGCCAGCGCGCGTCGCCTCCGCTCCCGCGGTCCGCCAGCGCAGCCGCTCCGCCCCCCAGCTCTCATCTCCGCTACCCTCATCCTTCTGGCGTAAAAACCGGCTGGGGGTGGTGTTTTGTCTCTCATGGGGATCCCGGGGGCGCCTCTCTTCCATCCTCGGGTGTGTTCCTCGGCTTTCAGATCTAGCCCACACTCGTAGGATGTCCTTCTCCTCTATTTGAGCTCCTTGTCCTCTACTATGGACGATCTTTCCTCTGCGTCTCATTCCGGTGCTCTTCCCGGTTCCACGGCCCTCCAATTCGATACTTTGCACAGTCCCTCGGGTGATCCTCCTCGGAGTCATGGCCAGTCTTTGAAGATTACTACTGTTGCCTTGGATGGCACAAATTACCTGGAATGGTCTCGGGCGGCTCTACATGCGATCCGCAGCCACCAGTTATATGGCCTTATTGATGGTACTCTCGTTGAGCCATCTCGTACCGATCCCTCTTGGCGTAAATGGGATGCGGACAATTCGTTGGTCGTCTCGTGGCTTCTTCATTCCATGTCTCCTCAGGTGTACCGGAGTTATATGTTGTTGGACTCCGCTTACGACATTTGGACGCGAGCCCGTGATACTTACTCCCAGGCAGGCAGTTCGATGCAGATATATGAGCTCACTCGCCGTGTTCTGGAACTGCGACAAGGAACTCAGCCCGTTGCTTCCTACTATTCTGAGTTTGAGCGCCTTTATCAGGAGTTGGACTTCTTCAGCACCTTTACTGCAGCTTGTACACCTGATGCTGTGGCTCTTCAGAAGGATAAAGACCGGTTTCGTGTTCATGTCTTTCTTATGGGCCTTAACATGGAGTTTGATGCTGTTCGCCTACATGTTCTCCATCGTGAGCCTCTTCCCTCCCTTCGGGAGGCCTTCAGCATGCTCCTCAGTGATGAGAACCGTCGCCGCAGTCTCAGCCCTTCGACTGACCACTCTGCGCTCGCTGGTTTCTCCCGCCGTCCCCCTCCTGTTTGCAGTCACTGTGGGAAAACGGGCCATATCAAAGATTCCTGCTTTCGCCTGCATCCGCACCTTGCACCTACTGGTCGGGGTTCTGGTACTCGTGGTAGAGGTGGCTATCGTGGCGGTGGCCGATCTTCTGGTGATCGTCCTCAGTCTTCTGCTCACTCTACTGAGGTTCTGGGGGACACCACTGGTGGTTTGTCTGTTGCCGAGCTAGAGGCCTTCCGACACATGTTGCGCTCCCGCACTGACTCTGCTCCTGCTTCCTCTCACGCTGTTGTTGCCACTTCAGGCCTGTCTACTGCTCATGCCGTGTCTTCCACACCTTCCGAGTGGATTATCGACTCAGGTGCGACCGACCACATGACTGGCTCTGCCTCAGGTTTTACCTCCTACTCTCCTCTTTCTGGTCGTGATAAGGTTATTGCTGCAAATGGCTCTCTCTCTGCCATTGCTGGTAAAGGGACGGTTCCGTGTTCCCCTGACTTATCACTTTCCTCTGTTTTGCATGTCCCTTCTTTTCCTAGAAATTTACTCTCTATTAGTCACTTGACAACCTCTTTACACTATTCTGTGACATTCTTTCCTGATGTGTGTTTTTCAGGATCTGGCTACGAAGCGGACACTTGGCAGTGGTAGGAATGTCGGCGGCCTGTATTTGCTGAACCAGTCTTCTCCCAGTGCCCTATCCTCCACCAGATCTCCGACGCTTGATGATCTTCGACGATGGCATCAGCGCCTTGGCCACCCGTCTCCTTTATATCTTACTAAATTGTTTCCTGTTTTTCATCAGTTATTTCAGTCTTTTTCATGTGATGCGTGTGAACAATCTAAACATGTTCGTCGTCGTTCTACTCATTTATCTGTTCCTAGTCTGTATCCATTTGATGTTATTCACTCTGATGTTTGGGGCCCATCCCGTGTTCTCTCTTTATCCGGCTATAAATGGTTTGTAACGTTTATTGATTGCTACTCCCGTACTACCTGGCTTTATATGCTTAACAAGAAAAGTGACGTCCTTTCTTGCTTCCTAAAATTTCATAAAATGGTGATTCAACAATTCGGTGGGAAAATACGCGTGTTACGGAGTGATAATGGTGGAGAATACGATGATCGCGGTGTCTTTGGGCCTATCTTGCGGACCATGGCATCATCCACCAAACTACATGTGTCCACACCTCTACTCAAAATGGGGTGGCCGAACGGAAAAATAGGCAGTTACTGGAGGTGGCTCGGTGTTTACTTCTTTCTATGCACCTTCCTAAATCCTACTGGGGGGATGCAGTTCTTACTGCCGCGCACCTCATTAACCGTCTTCCGTCTCGCGCTCTCTCCTTCGATACGCCCATCTCTTGTCTCGAAAAAAAACATATTGTCCATACATCTCACCTTCCTCCTCGTATCTTTGGCTCCTTGTGCTTTGTTCATGTCCATAGCCCGCATCGTGACAAACTTGATGCGCGGTCTATTCGGTGTGTTTTCGTGGGTTATTCCTCTACCACCAAAGGGTATCGATGTTATCACCCTCCAACACGTCGGTACTATTGTACTGTTGATGTCACCTTTCGTGAGGGGGAGTCGTACTTTGACTCTCGCCAGGGGGAGATGACTAGCATTGATGCCGAGCTGATCGACTTCCCGCTTCCTATTGTTGCTTATCCTACCATTCCTCCTGCTCCTATTCCTTCACCTGCTCCTATTCCTCCTCCTGCTCCCGTTCCTCTCACCTCCGCTCCTCCGATTCTACACACATACTCCCGTCGTCCTACGACCGTTGGGCAAGTACAAGCTGTCGATGTTCTACCAGTACCGGTGACTGTTTCTGACCCAGATTCTGAGGATGAACTCCATATTCCTCTTGCCCGTCTTATTGGTAAGAAAGGTAGTACTAAACATCCCATTGCCAACTACATTCATTATGATCACCTTTCTAAGGCACATCAAGCCTTTATTTCTTCACTTTCATCTATTGTTATCCCTAAGACATGGCAAGAGGCTGATCAGATACCTGAATGGAAAACGGCAATGGAAGAGGAACTACGTGCCTTGGACAAGAATAAAACATGGAGGCTGGTGAGCCTTCCTCCAGGGAAGCGGACGGTCGGATCCCGTTGGGTCTTCACAGTTAAACAAAATCAAGATGGTGTAGTGGAGCGGTACAAAGCTCGTTTGGTGGCACAGGTATATACCCAGGCTCAGGGTATTGACTACCAGGAGACTTTTGCTCCTGTTGCAAAAATGAACTCTATCCGCGTGCTTTTCTCTATTGCCGCAAGACGAGGATGGGAACTACTTCAGCTTGATATCAAGAATGCCTTTCTGAATGGTGATTTGGAGGAGGAGGTATACATGGATATTCCACCGGGCTCTGTTATCAAAGGGTCCAAGGGAAAGGTGTGTCGTGTTCTAAAATCCCTATACGGCTTGAAGCAGTCTCCGAGAGCTTGGTTTGGTCGTTTCTACAAGTTCATGCTTCAACTTGGATACACCCAAAGTCATGCTGACCACACTCTCTTTACTAAGAGAAAGGGTGACCAGGTTTCTATTCTCATTGTTTATGTGGACGACATCATCATTACTGGGGACTACTCGGAGGAGATTATTCACTTGAAGGAGCAACTGAGTAAAGAGTTTGAAGTTAAAGACCTAGGAAAGCTGAAATATTTCTTGGGAATTGAAGTGGCGAGGTCTCAACAAGGGATTTTCATCTCCCAAAGAAAATATACTTTGGATCTTCTTGAAGAGACTGGGATGCTTGGGTGTGCTCCGTGGACACACCTATTGAGGCTAATCACAAAATCGATGCAGATACTAGTGGAGAAAAGGTGGATGCCTTAAAATACCAACGTCTGGTTGGATGTCTCATATACTTATCCCATACTCGCCCTGACATTACTTATGCTGTGGGAGTCCTAAGTAGGTATATGCACTCCCCTTCTGTTCGTCATCAGCAGGCGGTCTTTAGAGTGCTCCGGTATCTCAAAAAGGCACCAGGTCATGGGATCCTTTTCAAGAATGGCAAATCTTTAGAAGTTGAAGTGTTCACTGATGCGGATTGGGCTGGTAGCCTAGACGATAGAAAATCTACCACAGGGTACTGCACCTTTGTGGAAGGCAACCTCGTCTCGTGGAGGAGCAAGAAACAGAATGTAGTGGCTCGATCAAGTGCAGAGGCTGAGTATAGGGCAATGACACAAGGTGTTTGTGAGGGTTGTGGTTGAGGACCCTCCTTCTGGATATTGGCCTTCAGCCGAACAATCCTATTATGATCTATTGTGACAACAAAGCGGCCATCAGTATTGCGCACAATCCAGTGCAACATGATAGAACCAAACATGTGGAGGTTGACAGACATTTCATCAAGGATCACCTTAACAAAGGGAACATTTGCACCCCTTTTGTGAACTCATTTGATCAACTTGCGGATGTCTTCACCAAGGGTTTATGCAGCGACACCTTCAATGACAACACAAACAAGTTGGGAATGATCAATATATATTCCCAACTTGAGGGGGAGAGTTAAATATTGTATTTATTTATGTGTCCCGTGTACCTATATATGCCCGGTTTCCGGGCCAACCCTAATTTCTACGATCAAATCATCCTATTCTACTATAATATCTATATATCATATTTGAATATGAGATATCCATATGATAGATGAGATATCGATATGATATCTGTCTTGGACTATTAAGCAATATGTCTACTATTAAGCATTATGTTTAGCAAATACCCGCACAGAAGAGCACAAAGGAGAGCTGGTTGCTTATTTTCATTAATTTTTTTATTGTTTAAATAAAAGGCCTTCATATAGCCATTACATGAGACTGCTTTCTCAGCAGTCAAAGCGGTATTCCTTTTTTATAATATTTCTGCGAGGTGTTATCATATCTTGATAGCAGCGCTTTCTTTTTCTTTTGTCCATGCATACTCTATCTTTGTAGATGTCCTTGTTGTGTTGTCACCGGATCACATGTCGTACTTCTTCACCCCCTCTTGATCTGGAGACGGCCCGACATGCATAGCTGGCCTCAGTTTGACAAATCGGTCTCTTGGTAAAGCTTTAGTTAGTAAACCCACTAGTTGATTCTCTGTTTAGCAATATTCTACACACAACTTGCCTTGTTAGATTTGAACACAGACAAAATGATGTCACACATCAATGTTCTTACTGTAATTATGAAAAATTGGATTTTTAAAGAGGAATATGGCGGAGGTGTCATCACATTTGATCAGCACAACTTCGTCTTCTTGCTCTCCCTCTTCATTTGTTCTAATTTGTTTTTCCATTTCTTTTAACCACACAGCTTCACACGCAGCGCTAGACAAGGCCATGTACTCGGCTTCGGTAGAAGACAGGGCTATTGTCTGTTGCTTGCGTGCTCCAGGAAATGGGGCAATTTCCATGCATAAAGAGATATGCGCTGGTACTTTTTTGTTCCTTTATGTCCCCTGCCCAATCTGAATCACAATGGCCCGTTAGGACGCACCTTTTCCCCCTTTTTCATACAACACTCCATAATGTTTTGTTCCTTGAATATAACGAGAGGCATTTAGCTACCTCCATATGGTTCTTGCTTGGATTAGACATATACCTGGACAGTTTATTAACTACACACTCCATATCTGATCCGGTATGAGTAAGATAAATTAGTGATCCAATAAGTCGGTAGTAGCTATCTTCGTTTGTGCTTTCTTCTTCATCTTGTCTTTTTGCTAATCTTAATTTGTTGTCATTGGTGTTAGTGTAGGATTACACTCACTAAGGCCAAATTTGATTAGCAGTTCTTGTAAAAATTTCTGATAAGTCGAAAAAGGGAACCAGGTCGTAGGAACACTCAACCAAACCAAGTTCAAGCAAACCAGAAACAACCAAAAGAGCAAGAAAATCTTGTAGTAAAAATCCTCTTTATAATGGGAGGTATACATTGCGAGACATGATTCGCCAATGCACCCGATGGAAACAACATACAAACAAGAGCAATTCGGACGGACTGAACACAGTAACCGTTGAAGCCGCCTAACCGCAATGTTGTCTGCTGAAACCGCCAAGTCGACAAACCGCAACTTAACCAAGCGGACTGCCCGTTATTCAATACTGAATAACCTATTTGCAAAGCAAGCCGCCTGACCGCGAGGTCGCCTAGCTGCTAGAACCGCGAACAGAGTTGCTGCTGAACTGAATAGTCTAACCGCCAGAGGCGGACTGACTTATTGAACTGGGAAAACTCGTCAAAGAGAAAAACGCCTAGTCGCAAGTTGCGACCTGCTGCAACCTGCTGCAACCCGCTGATTGTTATCCGCTACGCCGCACTGATCTCTAACTGTCATCACAACCAAGTCCCTGGTCGCCCAGTGCTAGTCGCATAATCTGCAATACAGCCAAACCGGTTACACCTCCTCTTAGCCGCGCGGATAAGAAAACCTAACCGCAGTTTTATAACCCGAGCTCAAAAGCTTACAGTTCACGTTCTTTTTCTTTATGACGAGCCGAGGAGATCCTATTTATAGACGCGGAGAGGAGTGTGGTCACCGCCCATACGATAGGATAATCGCCCGTCGAGAAGTGACTAGCCGCACTTGTTCGCCCAAGAGTGCGGACACAAGAAAACAGACTGCAAGACAATCTGCACCTTATCACGAACTCCACATCCAGACCGCGCACGACAAGTGGTCTCGGCGAATAGGGCAAACAACCTGGACTTGACACATCATCGTGACCAAGTCCCAAAAACTTCAGTGAACTTTGGCTGAACCCGACACAGACTCAACAAGGGAGAACTCCGCAATCCGCGGGCACAAACCTACCCGGTCAACCCGCCACAACAACAAACACTTTGGTATCCAGAACCTTGCCGAACTCGGTGAACTCCAAAAACAGACCGAAATAATCGTCAGCCTTCATGCGAGCCAGAGAACCTGAGGGCGACAAGCGGACTGTGTGGTCTCACCAACCAGATCGCCACGGCCGCAGTTAGACAAAGCAAACCGCTTGGTTACAACCCAGGGTGCTCTGCTGAACTAGACCACAAGAGAGAACACTATTAGCCGAAACCCGGCTATTCTCCAGAAGCTAACCGCCAGGCCGGCGACGATCTCTGCGGTTTGTGCGGTCTGCCCAATCAAATCGCCCAACCTCCACTTTACTCCCACTTCAGCAAATTCAGCACTCCCCCTTGAAGTGGGAAGTAGAAACCAGCCCAAGCAAACCTCGTAACCGAGTAAACTGTCCCTTCGACAGCGGCTTCGTGAAGATGTCTACGACATTGTCCCCATTCCGCATATGCTCAACCATCAGAGACACCTCCAGCACCTTCTCTCAAATGAAGTGATGCTCAATTACGATGTGCTTAGTCTGCGCGTGATAAACTGGATTGTTAACCAGTTTGAGGGCACTCTCGTTGTTACCGTGTAGCAGAGTAGGACCTCGCACCTCCTTGTGGATGTCCTCCACTACCCTCCTAAGCCAGATGGCTTCCTGAGCTGTCAAAACCGAAGCCTTGTATTCCGCTTCCGTAGTGGAGACACACGGAATCCTGCTTCTTGCTGCACCCCGAAATATCTGCTGATCCGCATATAAAAACATAACCAGACGTGGACTTCCGATAGTCTGAGTCTGCCCCATAATCAGCATTCGTGTAACCGTGCAGGTTGAAGACCGTGTCCCTCCCATAAAAGAGACACATATCTGAGGTGGACTTCACATACTTTAAAATACTCAGGGCCTCCACCAGATGAGGCTTTCGCGGCTCCGCCATATATCGATTTACTCGGCCCACAGCATAAGCAGCATTCGGCCTTGTAATCGTCAAGTATATAAGGCTTCCAACCAAAGCCCGGAACACCAAGGGATCTGAAAGAACCCTTCCCTCATCACGCCGAAGCGTCAGACCGACCTCCAGTGGAGTATAGTTGCTCTTCCCCTCCCACATGCCGAATCTCTTAACGATCCGTTCCGCATAGCCTTTTTGGGAAACGAGCATACCACTCTTCTTCCTTTCCACCTCGAGCCCAATAAAATGGTGGAGCTCACCCAGATCCTTCATCTCGAACCGAATAGCTAGCTCAGCCCTGAGTCTAGCTACCTCCTCCTCTGAGTTCCCCGTGACAATCATGTCGTCAACCTACAACAGCACCAAGACTTGACCCCCCCCCCTTCTTCTTTACGAATAGGCTTGAGTCAGAATCAGAAGCAAAGTATCCGCAGAACTTGAGGTATTCTACGATCTTCCCGTAGCACGCCGAAGGCGGCTGTTTCAAACCGTAAAGAGCCTTCTTGAGCTTGCAGACATGTCCCGGATGATCTTCAAAAACGTAACCAGGTGGCTGCACCATGAAAATATCTTTGTCAATCTCGCTGTAAAGAAAAGCATTCTTCACGTCGAGTTGCCAATCTTTCATCGTTGGCAAGCCGCCAAAGCAATCACCACCCGTACTGAAGTCATCTTATCTTGGCTGCAAGACTGAATGTCTCCTCATAGTCTTCTCCGTACTGTTGTGAGAATCCCCGAGCTACAAAGCGAGTCTTGTATCACTCGATGCTGCCATCAGCCTTCTTCTTCAACTTATAAACTTGTTTGCACGTTATAGGAGTAATGTCATCGACCTTGGGCACAAGATCGCAAGTCCCGTTCTTCCTAAGGGCAACCATCTCCTCATCCATAACATCTTCTCAGTCCTTGAACCCAGTGACATTCTCAAAGCATGAAGGCTCCCGCTCATCCAGGGGGCCTGCAAAGAAACACGAGACAAAGCTCATTATATTCCCCCATGTATATCGAGCTGGTGGTATAATGGTCCTCTTCGGCCTTCAAAGGGCCTGGCCATGACTAACCACCTCAGCTGCTTCTTCTGAACTAGCTCTAGTCTCGGGCACACTTAGAGCATCGCTCCCCCTGCTTCCAAATCCTGAAGCACTTGCCCCAGAGCTAGATATAACTGGAGCACCTAGTGACACAGGCACCTGCACCAGAAGATCCCGAGTAGCTTCCTCTTGGTCTCCATCTATCCCGTTCTTCTGTAGCTCCACCGATGAGCTACCCTGGTACGATGTAAGTTTGTTGAAGACGTCTCTTGAGACGACGAACTTCTTCGTTGCAGGATCCATACACTTCCAGCCCTTCTTTCTCTCATCATAGCCCACAAAGATAAGCTTCATTGACTTGTCATCCAACTTCGTCCTGAGAGCGTCTGTAACGTGCACGTAGCAGATAGACCCGAACACCCGAAGATGTTCAATATTGGGCTTCTCATTGAACATCAACTCATGAGGAGACTTCATATTGTTCGGGCTGAAAGACATCTTATTAATGATGTGTGTTACACAGGTCATTCCCTCTGCCCAGAAGAACCTAGGAATGTCTTTGGCATGAAGCCAAAACTTGCAGCTCTCCGTCAGATGACGGATCTTCCGCTCTGCAACTCCATTTTGTTGTGGAGTATGTGCATAAGTAAGCTCCCTCTGGATATCGTGCTTCTTGCAGAAGTTGGAGAACTCATTTGAAGTGAACTTACCTCCAATGTTTGTACTCAACTTCTTAATCTGCGGGCCAAAGCGGCCCTCCACGAGCTCCTTAAACTCCACGAACTTCTGGAAAGTGTCTGACTTCTCATTCATAAAATATACCCATGTGTATCTAGTGTAGTCATCAATCAAGACCAGCATGAACCTGTTACCTCCAAGACTAGCCGTGACGGTGGGTCCCATCAGATCACTGTAGATGCACTCCAACGGTGCTTTGCATTTGATCTGTGACTTATCAAATAGAAGGCGATGAGCCTTATCATATTGACATCCCGCACAGACATGACCGTCGTCGTAGGATGAAAGACTAGACAAACTTTTCACAAGGCTCTTCAATGTCATAGCCTTCAACTTGTCCATCTCAACATATCTCAGCCTCTCATGCCAGATAGCAGCTCTGTCATTTGTTCTCATCTGATTCTTTAACCATTCTCCCAACATGAGTAACGTCAGTCTTCACCGCTGACACATTTTGGAGAAACTCCACTTCTGTCGGGCCGAACAGAACGTGATACCCAGCATCCACAGCGTTGGTCATCGAGAATAGTTCTTCTACATTCCCGACACATGATAAACACTCCTTAAAGTGAGTGGGCCCTCGTCACTGTCTAAAGAAACCATACCCTACTTCTTGACTGCATGAACAGTGTCATCAGCAGTAATGATATCATCATTACCTAAGTACGGATGCAAAGAAGAGAACTTTGACTCGTCCCCGGTGAGGTGATGATCATACCCTGAGTCCACGATCTAGTTCTCCTGATAGTTGATGGTGGACAATGCACGAATACACGTGTCTATCATGAAAGAATTCCCTCATTCACCTTCCTCAACTCTAGAATCAGCTCCTTACTTTCATGCAGCGTGTCCTGGCTGAAGATTGACTCTACAATCCTTCTTGAAGTGACCAGGCTTATTGCACCTGTAGCACCTTGGTCCTTCCTTCTTCCCTTCATCCTGCTTAGGAGTATAACTCTTATCTTGCTGATATGAGGTTGAAGGACCATCGCTAGCAGATGGTTTCTTCTTCTTGTCTCATCTTTTCTTCTTTCCTAAGAAAAGAACCGTACTATCTCCTCTAGAGATAGATACTCCAGCCATCTGTCTTGCTAAGCTCTCCTGCGAAGCAAGCAGATTCTCCAGCTCAAGCAAAGATGACTGATTTGCCCAGCCCTGCACAAAAGTAACAAAGGCCACATATTCCTTGCGCAACCTACGAATAATGTGCCTATTTAGCTTTGCTTCTGAGATGGGCTCATCCGGGTCCAATGCTGAAATCTCAACGCAGAGGTTCTTCATCTACAAGAAGAAGGATGATATAGACAATTCACCCTGAGTGGTTTTCGCCAACTCATTCTCCAAGAACTGTAGTCGCGCTACATTCTTCTTGTTGAACAACCCGTCAAGGGAAGTCCAAATCCCAACAGCCAACCGACATCCATTGATGTGGTCGAAAAGATCCGGTGAGATTGCCCGCTTTAGAGTGAAATCTTCCTTAGCATTTGTTCTTCTCCAAGCTCTTACCGCTTCAGTATTCCCAGCAGCAGCTGTCACCTCTTGCCTGTCGTCTCCACCGACGATCTCCCAAAGGTCCTCACCCAGAAGATAACTCTTTATGCATGACCTCCACTTTTTAAAGTTGGTCTGCGTCAGGAGTTCAATTCCAAGACCTCTTGCATATCCACCTTCCAATATAATAACTCTGGTTCACGTGACTTCCAGAAACAAAAGCAAGCTTTGTTGATCACTGCTCAAACCTCTGTTCCCTATGATACCATGTAAAAAAATTCTGATAAGCGAAAAAAGGAAACCAGGTCGCAGGAATACTCAATCAAACCAAGTTTAAGTAAACCAGAAGCAACCAGAAGAGCAAGAAAACCTTGTACTAAAAATCTTCTTTGCAATGTGAGGTATACATTGCGAGACATGATTCGCCAATGCACTCAATGGAAATAACATACAAACAAGAGCAATTCGGCCGGACTGAACACAGTAAGCGTTGAAGCTGCCTAATTATAATGTTGTACACTGAAACTGCCAAGTCAACAAACCGCGACTTAACCGAGCGCACTGCCTGTTATTGAATATTGAAGAGCTTGTCCGCAAAGCAAGCCGCCTAACCGCAAGATCGTCTAGCTGCTAGAACCGAGAACAGAGCTGCTGACGAACTGGACAGTCTAACCACCAGAGCGGACTGACTAATTGAACTTGGAAAAGTCGCCAAAGAGAAAATCGCCTAGTCGTAAGCCACGACCTGTTGTAACCCGCTGATTGTTATCCGCTAAGTTGCACTGATCCCTGACTGTCGTCAGAACCAAGTCCCTGGTTGCCCAATGCTAGTCGCACAATCTGCAATACAGCTAAACCGGTTACACCTTCTCTTAGTCGCGCGGATAAGAAAACCTAACCGTAGGTTTATAACCCAAGCTCAAAAGCTTACTGTTCACGTTCTTTTTTCTTTATGACGAGTCGGGGGGTCCTATTTATAGGCGTAGAGAAGAGTGTGGTCACCGCCCATACGGTAGGATAACCGCTCGTCGACAAGCGACTAGCCGCACCTGTTCATCCAAGAGTGGGGACACAAGAAAACAAACCACAAGCAAATCTGCATCTTGTCGCGAACTCCACATCCAGACCGCGCATGACAAGCATTCTCGGCGAGTAGGGCAAACAACCCGGACTTGATACAACACCGTGACCAAGTCCGAAAAACTTCAGCGAACTCTGGCTGAACCCGACACAAACTCAACAAGGGCGAACTCCGCAATCCGCGAACACAAACCTAGTCAGTCAACCCGCCACAACAGCGGACACCTCGGAACTCCGCAATCTCGGCGAGTAGGGCAAACAACCCGACACTAACCACCAACTTTCATGCGAGCCAGAGAACCTAAGGGAGACAAGCGGACTGTGCAGTCTCACCAACCAGATCGTCACAGCCGCGGTTAGACAAAGCTAAGCGCCTGGTTACAACCCAGGGTGTTCTGCTGAACCAGACCGCAAGAGAGAACATTATTAGCTGAAACACAGCTATCCGCCAGAAGCTAACCGCCAGACCGGCGGAAATCTCTGCGGTCTGTGCGATCTGCACGATCAGACCGCTCAACCTCCACTTTATTCCCACTTCAACAAATTCAACAGTTCTATGACATATTTTACTTGAGACAGGAAGATATATTGTGAGCTTTGCATTCTCTGTATGCCAAGGAAGAAATGAAGGAGACCAAGATCAGTCATTCCATATTTTAGTAATATTGTCTGCTTGTAGTGCTCCATTTCTGGACTCTTTCTGGCAATGATCATATTGTCAACGTAGATACATATGATCATGGTTTGTTCTTGCATTATTTTAGTGTAAAGAGAGGCTTCCACAGGACATAACATAAACACACCTTGGATTAAAAATGTATCAATATTTGCCTTCCAGGCTCGGGGGGCATGTTTAAGACAATAGAGTGCTTTATGTAGATGATATACATCTACTTCATGTCCTGCAATTTCAAAACCTTTAGGTTACTCAATGAATACCTCTTCATGTAATACTCCATGATGTCCAACAGGTAGATGGGGTAGTGATCATGAGCTGCATTTGCAATGACGAATCTTATTGTCTCTATATGTGCTACTGGTGCATATGACTCTTCAAAATCTATGTCGGGTACCTATGTATACCTCTTTGCTACTAGTATGGATTTATGCATGATTAGGTCTCCAGTTTCATTTGTTTTTACTTTATATATCCATTCGACCCCAATTACCTCTTTACCAATTGGTCTGGGGGTTAAAGTCCACGTGTGATGTTTGTTGATCATTGCTAACTCTTCTTTTAGTGCTTGCATCCACGACTGTGATTTATTGGCTTCCTTAAATGTAACAGGTATGTTTGTACTTAATGCCAATTCACATTGCGCATACAGTTCAGCTAAACGTTTAGTTCTTTGAGGAGGTGATAATGAGGATGTACCAGGACTAATACTTTTTGGTTGCCTTATGTCTTGGAGAGGTGATGATGAGAGTGAGCCTGGACTACCTATTACAATTGGGCTAGTCATCTTCTCTTCACGTGTTGTCTGAATGGAACATGGGATCCAGACTCCAGTCCCATTGTTCAACCACAGCAGGTTGTTGCATTGATGGCTCTTTATCTCAACCCCAATCCCAACTTTGTTCTTCATTAAATTGTACATCTCTTGAGATGATCAATTGTTCTGTTGTTAAATTGTGCGGTCGATAAGTTTTTGACTGTTCTGACTGCCCGAGAAATAATAATTTTATACTATTTTGATCCAATTTGCCTTTTCCAGGCTTTAGCACATAAGAAGTACAACCAAATACTTTACAGTGAGCCACTGAGGGTTTCCTTACATAAAGGTTCCATAAGGAGTGTTTCCCTTCAGGGATATGGTGGGTGTCATGTTAAGTATGTTGCAGCATTGGTTGCTTCTGCCCAATATTTTCTAGGTATTATCATGGGTAGCATCAAGGCTCTTGCCAGTTCCACTACTGTTCGATTCCTGTGTTTAACAACACTATTTTGTTGTGGGCTTTGGGGTGTTGTTAGCTCTCTCCTTATTCCTTATGTTTCACATAAGTGAATAAGTTACTTTGATATGAACTCTCCTCCCCTATCTATTCTTAGAGCCTTTATTGATGATTGAAATTGCATTTCCACCTTCACTTTAAAGACTTTAAACAAGTCAAGAGCTTCTGATTTATGCTCCAGGTAATAGATCCACATAAATCTAGAATAATCATCGACTAACAACAAGTAATACCTTTTACCTGTAAGGGAAGCTTTTTGTGTCAGGCACTATAAGTCTGCATGGATTAATTCAGGTGGTGCACTGCTCTTCCAAGTGGCTACTTTAGGAAAGGGTACTTTATGGGCTTTGGCTGAAGCATAGCTTTCACAGAATTCTTCTTGTATCTTTATAATAGGCATTCCATTTACCATACTTGTTTGTTTCAATGCATTCCAATGAATATGCCCTAGTCTGTAATGTCATAATTTGGAATTTGGGATGCCTACTGAATGAGAGTACATAGCGGTGTTACTTGCAGGCCTCATATCTAGATAGAACACTCTATTTAAGGTCATTTCAATAGTTGTAATAAGTTTATTAGAGTTATATTCTATAATATGACATTGCTTGTCCATAAACATGACAGAAAAACCCTTTTGCTGCAACTGTCCAATGCTCAACAAATTTTGGGTTAAGTTGCGGGCCCACTGTACATCATATATCAGTTTTACATCTCCAATTTTTTTACTTACCACTACTGTGCATTTTCCTTCAATTGTTTGGGATTTACCATCACCTAAGTATACAATTGATTTAGCAGCTTCATCTAGGTGGACAAATTGGACTTGTCTCCACTCATGTGACTTGGTGCTCCACTATCAATATACCACCTGGAAGAAGCTGGTTTAATTTGCATTGTATCATCAGTTGCAAAAAATAGTGCATCATTGCCCCCTCTTTGTGTGAATCTTGCTTCCTCCTTATTCTTATACTAACAATCACGATCAAAGTGTGGGCATTTTGCACCATTTGCATCTGTGAAAACAGTGCTTTGCTATGTGATTACTTTTCTTACAGAGAAACCATTGCATGTTTTCATTGGATGATGATTCTCTGTTGTTTTCTTTTCCTTTTAAAGTAAATTTAGAATACCTCTGTGGAGTTTTGGAACCACCTGCACCTTTTTCTTGTGTTGCTTTACCCCCAACTGATTTTTTATGTAGAGCCAGCTCAACTACAGGTGGATGTCTCTTCAGTCTATCCTCATGTGACTGGAGAGAGCTCATCAATTTGGCAGGCGTAAGTGTGTCCATATCATGGGCTTCCACAATTGCTGCAACAATAGAATTAAAGGATGTTGGAAGACTTCTCATGATTTTAAGCACGATTTGTTGATCGTCAACAACTTTCCCTAGATTTTGGATCCGGTTAGTGATGTTGGATACTCAGGCATAAAAGTCTAGGATGGATTCCTCCTCTGACATTTGTAGTGCATCTAGTTGCCTCCAAAAGGTGTGAACCTTTATGGAGATTACTTTATGGGATCCTTTAAACTCTTCTTTGAGCTTATCCCAGGCTTCCTTTGCCGAAGTGGCATCCAAAATTCTCAGAAAAATTGCATCGGACACTCCTTAGTCCTTACTGAATTAAAAGTAAGGCTTTGGCATTTTTGATACGTTCTTGGATCACAGGTTTGACAGGGTTTGTTTCCCATGTCGTCTTTTCTAGAGCTGGAGGTAGAGGTAATTGAATTCCTTTTTCTACAACTTCCAGTAATTCCTGCAAGTTCAAAAGCATAAGCATACGGGAGCTCCAGAATTCATACATATCGCCGTTGAAAATTGGAACTCATGTTTGGGTACAGGTGGGTGTCACGTTGGTAGATAATAGTTAAGTTTTTCCTTTGTTTTTATGTTCGATATCTCCTGAGTTTTTGATGTAGGGTAGGCTAGTGGTGCTCGGGAGCGAATACTCTAAGTGCGGGTGCGGGGAACACACTAATGCAACGCTAAATGCAATGTTATTGTCGGGTAACGACAACAATTATTATAAGCAATGAAATTAATAACGCCACGCAAATAATTGAAATAGACACATAATTAATTTTTAGCAAATTAGGCAACGGCTTCCTCCGCTCGGAGGGCCTAAGCAAGCGTGCGGCGAATACTTTCTCCTGCAATTATTAGTATAAAAAGGTCAATTTCTAGGCAACAATAATTCCAGCACAATATGATAAAATACCAAGTGAAAATGTCGAATCACATAATACAATACCACAAATGCTCACAACATAGAGGGCTGAACCGAGACACTGGAGAATTTGAAAGGCCGAATATATAGACGGGCGATCGGAGGTGAAACCGGTGGTACGGCGATGGCGAGGTGGCTGCCCACGGTGGAAAAGAGGGAAAACGCGCCGGAAACGGAAAGATCCGGCTACTAGGGGATGGATTCGGGTGAAGGTGGATAGATCCGATGTTTTGACGGCGGATCCGGGCTATGGGATGATGAATATTGGTGAAAATGATGGATCAGAGGACGGTAGCACTAGATCAAGGTAGATCTAGGGTTTCGAAGCGGTGGGAAGTGGATCAACAGAGGGAAGGAGGCTGCGGGATTGGTATAGGGCCGGCGGATGAACAGTAACAGAGGATGAACAGTCCCGGTGGATGAACCGTCCGGGTGAACAGTGTCGCACATGAATAGTCCCCGTACAGTATCGTGAACAGTAATTCTGTTAGGACAGCAAAAGGCTTGCTGTTCCGTGGGTTGTAGGGGCTGCGGATAAGGGTTTCGGAGGGGGGAGAAGGCTATGGATGGATATTACCTTGGGGACGAAGAAAACCACCTAGGAGTCGTCACCTAGGGCTCCACGGCATCGGCACCGGGGAAGGATCGCAGGAATCCGAAAATGAACTCTTCAAATTCAGCAATGATTCAATTCAGCCTCTAATACTCCTATTTATAAGAAAAGATAAGCTAGGACATCCCCATCAACGACTATGATTGGTCAGTGGGTTAGCACCTTAAAATATATCAAAACAAACTAAAAATAAATAAAATAATTTAGTTTTTTGACTTGCGGCGACGTCCCGGACGCAACCGCGGAGTCCGATCGGCGGGCCGATCAAGTCTTCCTGCGCGAGTACATGTACGTGGGTCCCGCCTTGCGGCGAACCCCTCCAGGTGCATCTGATGGTTCCCCATCAGCTCCCCCCGACTGAAAAGTCTTCATCTCCGATAAATGGAAATGATCGTACTGAGGTCGAAGTCCGGGGGCGAACTGATCGAGTTCTGCCGGTAGTATCTAAGTGTCGTCAGTGTCAGGGCGACCCTGTCAATGTAACAGGTAGCGGCAACGCGGTCCGTCCGAGGTGGGAACAAACTGGTGGGATCTGATCTCCGTGATGCTCTCATCTCTCGCCTCTCGGAAGGTGGATCCCAGTGCGATCACTGGTGCCTGCGATGGAACCAAAGGGGGCAACTTCCCGGGTGGGTGGGTGGCAATAGTGGGTGAACTAGGAAAGCCATCAGACGGTGGTGATGTAACATCCTAAATCTGACGCAAAATTTATTTATATTTGTAGGGTCAAGTCGCGACGGTTTTTGATCGAGACAGCACGTCGTCAAGGTATAATGTTACTATTCCTAATGATAGCGTCTGTTAGTTTATTAAGTACGTTAATAATAGTGCGTAACGCATTTTACATTAGATGTGACGCGCGCGATGAAAATGAGTTAATATTCAAAGGTTTTTGTGAGTTGGGTGTGTCAATAGCCGTTTTAATAGATTGGATTTGGGTGAAGAAGGAGGGGAGGTGGTTATCAAAACCATACCTCACGGTTAAATTAAAACCGCAACCTTAGGATTATTACAAAACCTGCACTCCTTCCTCACGGAATTAAAACCGCAAAGCCGACATTCGCCCCTCTCCCGATTCGCGTCTTCCCGCACACGACGACGCCGACGAAGCCCGACGCCTCCCCAGCCTTGGCCGACGGCCCTCTTCCTGCTCCAGAAAGAAAATCCGACTTCTTCTCCTTCCTCTACAGGCGCCGGTGGGTATTCCTTTTCCTTCCTTGGCCGTGGAAGAGCCGGATTCAACCCTAGCCGGTGGTAGTGGAAACGATTTTGGTTTCGGTGAGTTTATTTCTCCTTTATCTTTATTCCTTCGTGGAAATCCTTTGATTTGGAGGTTAGTTTAAACAATTTTTCATTTCCATTTTGCCCTAATTAGGTTTTGGGGTCGTGGTTCACCGCGAAAGTTAAGTTGGGCGTTTTGAGAGTCTCAATTGTTATACGTAAAGGTAATATACGATGTTTAGCCTTTGTATTATGGTTACCCTAGCTTTTAGAATTTTTTAAAAAGAAAAACCCTAAAGGAAAAATTATGAATTTAGGGTTGTCTTGGATTTCAGGACTTTAGTAGGTTCGAGGCAGCACTCTGAGATTCCTAGACAGTAGAATTTCCTTCGGAAAAGCTAATGTCGCCGCGCCGAGTGTACGAGCGTCGCAGCACCACTGTAAGGAAACTTAATTTCTGCTAATTAGACATAGCAATAAATATATATTTTTGTATACGCATGAGTAGATTTTGTACAAGTACCATGACCATGCATAGAAAGGTGTGGTGATAGGAATACGGTCGCGAAAAATGTGTAGGATGACACCCTTCTCCAAGACCCAGGTAGTCAGATCAGAAATGGTAACGTTAGGTACGAAACCTTTACCCGTGTACGTAAGTTTGGAATTTGTCCAACCCAGGGCGTGAATGTCCCTTCTATTCGACCATGAGAAAGTCAAGGGTCGCTCAGAAGTACACCAAAAGATATATCCTAAGCAGAGTAGCATCAGACCAAAAAGGTCAGTAAGCACTCAAGTCTTTTCGTGCTCGGTAGAGGCGCACTACCTGTCTCATAAAGCATATGGTACCTTGTGAGCAGTACAGTCTTGGGAGTTGACTTTACTTTGAAACAGTCAGTAGATTCGAGACCGTGTCCGCGCAACACTAGAATAATTGAGTTTGTAAGATGGTCTCGGGTCGCCAGTTTCAGTTGCGCGTTAGGAGATACTCTGCCCAGAGCCTTCCCAGTAGATGTGTAGGCTAGAAGCCACCTAGAACTCAAGTATAGACCTGACGTGAGACAGTACACTAGTTAGTGAACGTCAGGACTTGGGTTAGTGAACTAAAGGTCACGTACATAGGAAAAAAATGATGTTTTGACCAGGAAGTAGTGTGAAGGCATACATAACTTATAGCATAAATATTTTAATGCACAAAATTGTTTTCTAAAGGCATGCATTCATTATATGAGAAAATGATTTCAGTGTCACTAGGAGTTATTTTTTTTTTACTCTGACCCCTCGTGGGCAATGTTTTTTAGGTGACCCAGGTGGGAAACTACGCCTAAGATGAGCGTTAAGTGGAGTCAGTTAGTAGTTACTTCCACTTTCAGTTTACTCTATTTCAGCATGTACTTGTAGATGTGTACAGTGTACCTTATTAATGTTTATTATTGCTTGTATCAGACTATAAATGTTATTTCAGATTTTCAATCATCTCATTTTTATTCATGTTTAGTGGCTCTGTGAATCCAGATATGAGGTATGTGTTTACCTTTAGGCTCTGTTCGTTTCGCAGCAATTGAAATACAGGAATTGGAATTGAAGTCAATTCCAATTCCCGCAGGAATTGGAATTGAAGTCAATTCCAATTCTGTCGTTCGGCTAAATGCAGGAATTCTATCACGGGAATTGGAATTATTAATTTCACTATTCCGCTCAATATTAGAATTTTTTTGTCCGAGCGCGCATTTTTCGCCCGGGCGCGCATTTTTCGCCTGAGTGCATATTTTTTCGCCCAGACGCGCATTTTGTGCCATGGAGCGCATTTTTCGCAGGGGGCGCAGTTTTTGCCTAACTGCGCTGTTTTTTTTTCCTGGACGCGCATTTTTCGTCAGTGAAAAATTCGCACCCAGAAATATTTGCTCCCGGGCGAAAAATTCAGCCTGGGCGAAAATTGTGCGCCCGGGCGAAAATGCGCGCCAAAGCAAAAATACGTGCCCGGAAAAAAACTGCGCGCTCGGGCGAAAACTGCACGCCCGGGCGAAAATGGGCGCCCGGGCGAAAAATGGGCGCCCGGGAGAAAATTGGGCGCACGGACGAAAAATGGGCGTCCGGGCGAAAAATGGGTACCCGGGCGAAAAATGGTCGTTCGGGAGGAAGAATACGCGTCCGGCCGAAAAATGCGCGCCCAGCCGAAAAATTCGCGCCCGAGCGAAAAATGTGCGCTCGACTGAAAAATGGGGGCTCTGGCGAAAAATGCGCGTCGGGGCCAAAAATTGGCACCCGGGCGAATAAAATCGCATCCTGAAGAAAAATTCGCGTCTGGGCGAAAAATTCGCGCCCGGCCGAAAAATTGGTTCCGTGGCGAAAAATTTGCGCCGGAGCGAAAAATGGGCGCTCGGGCGAAAAATGGGTGCCCGGGCGAAAAATGGGCGCCCGGGCGAATAAATTTACATCCAGACGAAAAATTTTCGTCCGGGCAAAAAATCCGCGTCGGGACGAAAAATTCGCGTCCATGCGAAAAAATCCGCGCCCGGGCGAAAAATTCGCGCTTGGGCGGAAATTTCACTCCCGGGCGAAAAAATCATGCCCGAGCAAAAAATGCGTTCCTGGGCGCGCATTTTTGCTCGAGCAAGAATGAGCGGATGGGCGAAAAAGCGCGTCAGGGCGAAAAATGATCGCCCGAGCAAAAAAATGCGTGCTTGATCGAAAAATGTGGGCTCAGGCGAAAAATGCGCGCCCGGGCGAAAAATGCGATCCCGGGCAGAAAAATGTGCGCCCAGTCAAAAAATTCGCTCTTTTGCAAAAAATACGGTCCTAGGCGAACAACAAAATTTGCATTGATATATTTTTGAGAGAGTCGGGGACGCGCTGGTAGGGGTGGGAATCACGAATGAAGACCTCGTGAAGTAAGAATTGAGGGAGCCATATTTCTTCTATAATCAATTCCCATGTGAATTGAAATGAATTCCAATTCCAATATAATATTATGGTCGTCGAACAATCACAATTGGAATTGGCAATTGAATGCCAATTCCAAATCCCCAATTCCATTGAAACGAACGAAGCCTTAGTTTATTTTTCTAGCTTACGTTGTAAGTTTTAAATCTTTAGTAGATGTTTCTTTTTACCTGCTGCATACTAGTTTTAATATTGTTTCCTAATTTTCTTTATATCGCTGACCCGGCCGGACGACTGATTTCTGAAATACTGGGAAGGGGTGTTAAAAATTGGTATCAGAGGGAGGTTTAGGATCCCTGGACCCTAGAAAGAATTCATAGAGTCATAGGAATGTGTAAGAGTAAACTCTTGTTAGTAGATTATTTTAAGTTGCGATTAAGCCCTAGTTTTCTCTAGAGTGCGAAATAAATTGTTAAGCCAGATTTCACAGATGCTTGATAAATAATCAGATTTTTTTATATGTTCTATCAGGCACCTCGAGTGAGTGAACCGGGTGAATCTTCACGTCAGGACCCTATTCCTAACGCGACCATGGGAGACGCTGTTGTGCCACAGGTACCACCAGTTCCAGCAACTCCAGAGGGCACTGATATAGCGTCTCAGATTGTCAGGGCGGTCACTGTTGTCTTGATGGAGTTTCAGAGAGGACTGGCTGCAGGGTTTCCAGCTCTAGTACAAGTACCAGCCCCTGCACCAGCTCCTGCCCCAGCACCCGTGGAGATGACCTTGGAACGCTATTTGAGGAATTTTAGAGAGCTTCAACCCTCTAACTACAGTGGGGATGAGACCCCGATGAACACAGATGATTGGATAGCAAACACCCGTTTTGGAGTGCCCGGAGAATAAGAAGGTGCCCTTGGCAGTTTTCCTCCTCCGAGAAGAGGCAAAGGTCTGGTACAAATACCGGGCAGATGATCCTGCAGGTAATGTATTATGAAATTTCCTCTTATGTTAGGAAATGATACGTTCATTTTTTAAATTGTATGACCATATGTTTGGTCAGGTCGTACAACAGATATATTTACTTGGGGCGAGTTTTCTAGAGCCCTTGCAAGCTGGTTTGTGCCTCCTTCCGCACGACGAGGTCTCCAGGAGAAGTATCTTAGGCTTTTCCAGGGGGACAGGACAGTTACTGAGTACGAGCGAGAGCTTACTCATCTGGCTCGTTATGCGGGCGTGATGCAGGGAGATCAGGCTGAGAAGTGCAGCCTCTTTGTGGATGGCTTATGTGCCTTGTTGAGGCAGCTGTCGATGACTATGATCAACGCTCATTACAGGAGCTTAGTGGATACGGCTCGCAGGCTTGAGGCTGATCAGCAGAAGGTTCAGAAGCAAAGTAATTTTCGTTCAAAGCGAGCTCAGGATTTGCAACAGCCGCAGCAGAGCAGGAATGACCAAGGGAAGAACATGAACAAGAAGCCGAAGCCTGAGGCTAAGAAGAGTGGTCAGTCTGGTGACAAGAGCAAGGACTACCCCACTTGTCCCAAGTGTCAGCGCCGCCATCTAGGAGAGTGCTTGGTCAGCGCAGGCGTGTGTTACAAGTGCCGACAACCTGGACACATAGCTCGTTTCTGTCAGGAAGTTGGTGCAAATCAGGTAATCAAAGTCTTGTTTTATTCATTACATTCATGTAATTACAGTAGATGATGAATGTAATTTGTTCCTGCAGTCGAAGTACGAGGTTGGTGGTTCTAGCAGAGTGGATAAGAGAAAAGCATTGATGATCACTGATGGAAGACCGCAACAGGGTGGAGACTTAGTGCAGCCCAGAGCGTATGGGCTTGGTCAGCAGGAGGCAAAGGATCAGGAAGATGTAGTGATTGATATGTGTTTAATTTACTTAACAAGTTATTTAGATCCTCAAGAGTGACACTCTTTTTCATCCTTTGTAAATCATTCATGTTGGCATTCTTATGATTCGTAATTTACCCTCCAAGATTCTGTTTGATACGAGTATCTCCCACTCGTTTATCACGGAATCTCTAGTGCGTAAGCTGAATTTAGAAGTCATTCGAGAGACAGTACCGCTGAAAGTCATGATGCCGAATGGATCACTTCTGCAGACCAGAGATAAGTGCAAAGTACCGGTGCAGTTTGGTGATACCGAGATTATCGTGGAAGCTTTGCAGCTACCTATAGCAGGATTCGACCTGATTTTTGGAATGGACTGACTTTCGGCAGTCAACGCCAGGATTGATTGTAGGGCGAAACAGATACAGTTTGAGGGCCCCAACCAGACTTCATTTTCTTTTCAGGGCTTGAAGGGAGTAGTGAAAATAATCATCTTCGCGGTCCAAGCGAGAAGGTGCATCAGTAAGGGTTGTGAAACCTTCATAGTACTTATGAGCGCGGAGTCTAAGGCTGACTTGGCAAAGGTACCAGTGGTGCAGGAGTTCCCTGATGTTTTCCCGGAAGAGCTCTCTGGTGCCCCTCCAGATAGAGAGATTGAGTTCCCGATAGACTTGCAGCCTGGGGCTACATCGATAGCCAAATCCCCCTACCGGATGGCTCCAAGGGAACTAGAAGAGTTGAAGAGTCAGTCGCAGGAGTTATTTGATTTGGGTTTTATACGCCACAGTACTTCACCTTGGAGTGCTCCAGTACTTTTTGTGAAGAAGAAGGATGGTAGTCTGAGACTGTGCATAGATTACCGTGAATTAAACAAGCTGACCGTAAAGAACAAGTACCTGATTCCCAGGATTGATGATTTGTTTGACCAGTTGGTGGGAGAGAGCACCTTTTCCAAGTTAGATTTGAGGTCGAGCTATCATCAGTTAAAGATTCGGGACGTGGATGTTCAGAAGACGACTTTCAGTACCAGATATGGACACTTCGGGTTCGTGGTCATGTCGTTTGGGCTGACCAACGCCCCTTCAGTATTTATGGACCTGATGAACAGGATATTTCGGGAGTACTTAGATCGTTTTGTCATTGTCTTCATAGATGATATCTTGGTGTTCTCTAAGAGTGCAGAAGATCATGTCGCACATCTCAGGATTGTTTTGAGCACACTCAAGAAGAACCAGTTGTTTGTTAAGTTTTCAAAGTGTGAGTTTTGGCTTTCAGAGATTGCATTCTTAGGTCACATCATCAGTCAGAAAGGGGTTAGTGTTGATCCGAAGAAGATAGAGGTCATTAAGAATTGGCCAAGGCCGACGACAGTTTCAGAGGTTCACAGCTTTTTGGGTCTAGCTGGTTACTACAGGAGATTCATCAGAAATTTCTCAAAGATAGCCTTACCACTGACTTCCCTCACTAGGAAGGGTAAGGACTTGGGCTCCATTTGGTTCGGCGGTGGCGGGTGGATCCGGTGGGTGGAAACAAAGTGTTCGAACCGGAGGAGTTAGGTGGCTGCTCCAAACGGAGCTTTTTGGGGCGTTTCTCAAGACGGGCGGGTGGAAATGGAGCAAACGCCGCCGAAGGTTCATTTGTTTACCCTCCTTCCGACGGCATTTGCCCAAAACGGAGCAGCGAAATGCCCAAACAAATAGAGCCTTGGTTTGAACAGTTGAGTGCGAGTTGACTTTTGAGGACTTGAAGGAGAGGTTGATGACCGCACCGATCTTGAGTTTGCCTTCAGGGCCTGACGGGTTTCAGATTTATAGCGATGCGTCAGGTCAGGGTTTGGGTTGTGTTCTCATGCAGCATGGAAAGTTCGTAGCCTATGCCTCGAGACAGTTAAAGGTTCATGAGAGGAACTATCCCGTGCATGACTTGGAGCTTACAGCAGTGATACATGCTCTGAAGATTTGGAAGCAGTCTCTATGGAGTGCGTTGCGAGATCTTTACTGATCATATGAGCCTCAAGTATATATTTGATCAGCGAGAGCTTAATATGAGGCAGCACAGATGGTTAGAGTTTCTATCAGACTACGACGTAGACATTCAGTACCACCCAGGAAAGGCGAACGTTGTAGCCGATGCCCTTAGCCGGAGAGGTTCGCGTTTTTCCCTTCTCACTCAGCAGAAGGAGTTGGTACGAGAGCTGGAGAGACTGGACATCATCGTTGTGCCCCGTTGTAGTTTTGATTCTACAAGATTGAGTTGGATAGAGATTACTTGCGACATTAAAGATAGAATCAGGACAACTCTATCGTGGATCCAAAGATCTCAGTGCAGTCAGGTCAGAAAGAGAGATTTACTATTCAGGATGATTTATTATTGCATGATGGTAGGGTATGTATTCCCGATGTTACTCACATTCGCGAGGACATTCTTTTTGAGGCACACAATTCTAGATATTTTATACATTTTGGTAGTACGAAGATGTATGCAGATCACAAGAAGGTAGTCTGGTGGCCAGGCTTGAAGAGTGATGTTGCAAATTATGTAGGGAAGTGTGAGACATGCAAGTTAGTTAAGGCCGAGTGTCAAAGGCCTGGAGACAAGTTGCAGCCACTTCCCATTCCTGAGTGGACTTTTGAGGATATATCCATGGACTTCATTCATAGTTTACCGAGATCGCAGAATGAGAATGATTCCTTATGGGTTATAGTTGATCGACTTTCTAAGGTCGCCCATTTCATTCCTCTTAGGAAGACGGATCAAGGTCCGAAGCTGACACAGTTATATATAGACGAGATAGTTCGACTTCACGGTGTTCCCAAGACTATAGTTTCAGACCGAGATGGCAGGTTTACCTCCAGAGAGTGGCGATAAGTACAGGAGCGGTTGGGTACTAGATTACATTTCAGCACCGCATTCCATCCCCAGACCGATGGACAGACTGAGCGCACAAACAAGACTTTGGAAGATCTGCTACGGATGTGCATATTAGACTTTGGAGGAAAGTGGGAGAAGTATGTTACTCTTATGGAGTTCTCCTACAATAACAGCTTTCAGCCGTTCGAGGCCCTCTATGGTAGACGTTGTCGGACATCGTTATGTTTGGCTGAAAGTGAGGAAAAATCTACTATCAGGGAGTCGTGGATTGATAAGACCACTGATAGGATTAAGTTTATTCAGGAGCGTATGAAGACAGCTCAGGATCGCCAAGCCAAGAATCATGATCAGAAGCACATGTCAGTAGAGTTCAGTGTTGGAGACTACATTTATCTGAAGGTCAGACCAGTCAGAGGAGTCTCTAGAATAAAGCGAATGAAGAAACTGAGCCCCAGATTCGTTGGTCCTTTTGAAGTACTGGAAAGAGTTGGTGAGGTTGGCCTTACCTGAGGAAATGAGTGGTATAAATGATGTATTCCACGTCTCCTATCTAAGGAGAGCAGTCAGAGATTCCAGTCAGATCATCAGTACCGAGGAAGCATCAATCGAGTCAGATCTTAGTATTGGGGTTAGACCAGTCAGAATAGTGGACTCGAGGATACAGAAGCTCAGGAACAGCGAGATTCGCATGATCAAAGTCCTTTGGATGAACTGTGGCCGTCCAGAGTATACGTGGGAGCGAGAGGATGAGCTTAAGAGCAATGCAGACTATTTTTTTCTCTTCGATTCAGGTATGGTTACTATTTTCGAGGACGAAAATCTTTATTATGAGGTGAGATTTGTAACATCCTAAATCTGACGCGAAATTTATTTTAGTCGCGACGGTTTTTGATCGAGGCAGCGCGTCGATGTTACTATTCCTAATGATAGCGTCAGTTAGTTTATTAAGCGCGTTAATAATAATGCGTAACGCATTTTATATTAAATGTGACGTGCGCGGTGAAAATGGGTTAATAAACAAAGGTTTTTGTGAGTTGAGTGTGCCAATAGCCGTTTTAATAGATTGGATTTGGGTGGAGAAGGAGGGGAGGTGGTTATCAAAACCATACCTCACGGTAAAATTAAAATCGCAACCTTAGGATTATTAAAAAACCCGCACTCCTTCCTCACGGAATTAAAACTGCAAAGCCGACATTCGCCCATCTCCCGATTCACGTCTTCCCGCACGCGACGACGCCGACGAAGCCCGACGCCTCCCCAGCCTTGGCCGACGGCCCTCTTCCTGCTCCAGAAAGAAAATCCGACTTCTTCTCCTTCCTCTACGGGCGCCGGTGGGTATTTTTTTTCCTTCCTTGGCCGTGGAAGAGTCGGATTCAACCCTAGCTGGTGGTAGTGGAAACGATTTTGGTTTCGGTGAGTTTATTTCTCTTTTATCTTTATTCTTTCGTGGAAATCCTTCGATTTGGAGATTAGGTTAAACAATTTTTCATTTCCATTTTTCCCTAATTAGGTTTTGGGGTCGTGGTTCACCGCGGAAGTTAAGTTGGGCGTTTTGAGAGTCTCAATCGCTATACGTAAAGGTAATATACGATGTTTAGTCTTTGTATTATGGTTACCCTAGCTTTTAGAATTTTTTTAAAAGAAAAACCCTAAAGGAAAAATTATGAATTTAGGGTTGTCTTGGATTTCAGGACTTTAGTAGGTTCGAGGCAGCACTCTGAGATTCCTAGCCAGTAGAATTTCCTTCGAAAAAGTTAATGTCGCCGCGCCGAGTGTACGAGCGCCGCAGCACCACTGTAAGGAAATTTAATTTCTGCTAATTAGACATAGCAATAAATATATATTTTTGTATACGCATAAGTAGATTTTGTACAAGTACCGTGACCATGCATAGAAAGGTGTGGTGATAGGAATACAGTCGCGGAAAATATGTCGGATGACACCCTTCTCCAAGACCCAGGTAGTCAGATCAGAAATGGTAACGTTAGGTACGAAACCTTTACCCGTGTACGTAAGTTTGGAATTTGTCCAACTCAGGGCGTGAATGTCCCTTCTAGTCGACCACGAAAAAGTTAAGGGTCGCTCAGAAGTACAAAAAAAAAGATCCCAAGCAGAGTAGCATCAGACCAAAAAGGTCAGTAAGCACACAATCTTTTCGTGCTCGGTAGAGGCGCACTACCTTTCTCATAAGGCGTATGGTACCTTATGAGCAGTACAGTCTTGGGAATTGACTTCCCTTTGAGACAGTTAGTAGATGTTAGACTGTGTCTGCGCGACACTAGAACAATTGAGTTCGTAAGATGGTCTCGGGTTGCCAGTTTCAGTTGCGTGTTAGGAGCTACTCTGTCTAGAGCCTTCCCAGTAGATGTGTAGGCTAGAAGCCACCTAGAACTCAAGTATAGACCTGACGTGAGACAGTACACTAGTTAGTGAACGCAAAGACTTGGGTTAGTGAACTAAAGGTCACGTACATAGAAAAAAATGATGTTTTGACCAGGAAGTAGTGCGATCGCATGCATAACTTATAGCATAAATGTTTTTAATGCACAAAACTGTTTTCTAAAGGCATGCATTCATTATATGAGAAAATGATTTTAGTGTCACTAGGAGGAGTTATTTTTCTTTACTCTGACCCCTCGTGCTGCATACTAGTTTTAATACTGTTTCCTAGTTTTCTTTATATCACTGACCCGGTCGGACGGCTGATTTCTGAAATACTGGGAAGGGGTGTTACAGGTGCTTCGGCTGATTTCTGAAATACTGCGAGGGTGGTTGGGCATCTCCACTGCTCGGGTCTACATACTCATGAGATTCATAGTATGGAGTCAGGTCCTCAACATTAAACACAGGGTGAATTTCCATACTGGTCGGATGTCAAGTCGGTAGGCATTGGTCCCAATACGACTAATAATGGAGTACGGGCTCATTCGCCTCGCGCTTAACTTCTTGGCAGGCTCTGAAGGGAGCCTCTCGGGGCGGGCTCGCACCATTACCTTCTTGCCTATGTTAAATATTTGATCTCGCCTTCGCTTATCTGCATGGGCTTAATAATTTTCATTGATTATTATTATTTGTCGGCGGACCGACTCATGCAAATCATGCAAGTACTGTGCAAATGACTCAACGGACTCACTAGGGCGGGACTCTAACGGGCTCGGCACGAGGTCTATGGGTTTCCTCGGGTCATATCCCGACGATACATGAAATGGACTCAACCCGGTGGACCTATTGACTGAGTTATTGTAGGCAAACTCTGCTATCGGTAAATCTAAGTCCCAACTGCCTACATGCTCTCCTACCAGACACCGCAACAGATTTCCTAAACTCCGATTCACTACCTCTGTCTGTTCGTTCGTCTGTGGGTGATATGCCGAGGAAAACCTAAGGATAGTGTCAGTCTTGCGCCATAGGATTTTCCAGAAGTAGCTCATGAACCTCACATCATGGTCCGACACGATCGACTTGGGCAGGGCATGCAATCGAAAGACGTCCCTCATGAATATGGATGCAACGTGAGTCGCATCTGCCGTCTTGCGGCAAGCAATGAAGTGTGTCATCTTCGAAAACCGATCAACCACCACGAAGATAGAATCGTGTTTCCGTAAGGTGCGGGGAAGTCCGAGAACAAAGTCCATGCTAATGTCCTCCCAAGGGCGGTGTGGTACGGGTAAAAGCGTATAAAGACCGGTGTTCTGCTTATTTCCCTTTGTCGTCTGACAGATACGGCAGTGGCGCACAACTCGGGCTACATCCTTCTTAAGGTCGGGCCAGTAGAGACGGTCCTCGATAATGGCGATGGATTTATCTCGCCCGAAGTAGCCCGAGGCTCCGCCTGCGTGCAACTCCCAAATCAGATAATCTCTGTAAGATGTCTGGGGAATGCATAGACGGGAACCCCGGTACAGGTACCCCTCATAGATCTGATATCCCTCAATAGGGTCGGGTGGGTCTCGGGATAGGGCAGTGTAAATCTCGCCAAAATAAGGACACGTCGGATAGTCGAGCATAAACCTCTCAAGTCCCTCGACACTCACAGTCATCGTTTGCAACAGGGATACGCGGCGACTCAACACATCAGCCGGCTTGTTCTCAACACCAGCGCGGTGCTTGAGAACATAATGGAAATCCTGCAGATATTCGACCCACTTCGCATGCCGGTGGCCCAGCTTGCGTTGCGAGTCTAGGTAACGTAGGCCCTGGTGGTCGGAGTATAACACGAACTCCCGGGGAAGGAGATAGTGCCTCCAGTAGCACAGAGACTGGACTATCGCATAAAATTCTTGATCGTAATTCGAATATTTTTTATTAGCCTCATTCAGCTTCTCACTAAAGTAAGAAACTGGGTGTCCCTCTTGACTCAATACGCCACCTATACCGATACCTGATGCGTCGCAGGCGACCTCAAAAGCGCGGCTAAAATCCGGCAATCGTAGGACTGGAGCTGTCGTCAACCTCTCCTTAATCTCCTCGAAGGCTCTAGTGGTTGCGGGGGTCCACTGAAACTCTCCCTTCTTGAGACAGCTCGTGAAGGGGGCCATGATCGTGCTGAATCCCTGGACAAATCTCCTATAGAAGGTGGCAAGCCCGTGAAAGCTACGAGCCTCGTGGATATTCTTAGGCACAGGCCAATCTTGAATAGATTTGACCTTCTCAGGGTCCACGGAGACTCCAGTAGAGGATATAATAAAGTCCAGAAAATGGACAGAGTCAGAGAGGAATGCGCACTTCTTCAGGTTCACATACAATTTCTCTTGGCGAAGGGTGTCAAAGAGAAGTCTCAGATGATCGAGGTGAGCAGCCTGAGTCTGGCTATAGACTAGTATATCATCAAAGTACACCACCAGAAACTTGCCCATATAGGGCCGCAACACCTGCATCATAACTCGCATAAACATGCTCAGGGCATTGGACATCCCAAATGGCATAACTAGTCACTCATATAGACTGTCATTGGTCTTGAATGCGGTCTTCCACTCGTCTCCCTCACGAACTCGTATCTGATGATACCCACTACGGAGATCGATCTTGGAGAAGATCTGGGCACCAGACGTAGTATCCAGAATGTCATTGAGTCGTGGGATCGGGAAACGATACTTGACCGTGATTTTATTAATGGCGCGGCTATCGATACACATACGCCAACTACCGTCCTTCTTAGGGGTAAGAAGGGCGGGGACCGCACAAGGACTCATACTCTCACGACTGAACTACTTCCGGAGAAGCTCGTCAACCTGCCGTTTGAGCTCAGCGTGCTCATCCGGGTGCATACGGTAATGGGGCAGGTTCGGGAGGGAGGCTTCAGCGACTAAAACAATGGCATGTTGAATGTCCCGTGGGGGAGGCAGCTCATCGGGGAGCTCGTCTGGCATGACGTCCGCAAACTCTCCTAAAAGGGGATGCACCGCGGGTGGGTAGTCAACTGGGGTGTCCTCAGTAACCTGGGTAGCGGCGAATACATAAATGACGTCTGACTCGGCACTATCTCGTAGGAACTCACCTCGCCTCAAAATATGCAGTAGTCGCGAGGCGTTCGTGCTCACAGATGGCTCTACCACACCCTTGGATCGATCTCGAGGTTGGGTGGGCGTCAACGTAATCTTCCGCCCCTTATCATAAAAGACACACGTGTTCGAGCGACCGAAGCACGTGACGTCACGATCGAATAGCCAGGGGCGGCCAAGCAACACATGAGCGACATCCATGGGAATGACATCGCACCAGACCTTGTCCTGAAAGGGCGCGATAGTAATCGGGACTAAGCAACGCTGGGTGACCTATATCGCCGCCTTGTCGATCCAAACGACACGATATGGGTGGGGGTGAGGCTCGGCCTTCACCTGTATACGGTCAAGCCCCTTCTGGGCTACGATGTTCACGCAACTCCCACTATAAATAACTAGCTTGCAGGGACCGCTTGCACTAGGAAATTACGTGTAGAAGATGGTCGTGCGCCGCCAATCCTCATCCACACGTGGGGTGTGCAGGAGGCGTCTAATCACTCCCACCTCTAACGATCGCTCGGCATCACTCTTCCAACCTTCCTCAACTGCGGCCTTAACTTCCTCTGGGGCCTCCTCTTCGTCCTTTAAACCCTGCTCCTCTTCCTCAAATAGCAGGCTCCGCGTGGGGCACTGCGTCGTCATGTGTCCTCTGCCAGAACATCTAAAACATACAATACCCCCAGATCGCTAGCCATCAGTGGCTATGGCTTTGCCCTTCGCATCCGCGGGGATACGTGAGGGTGCAGCCGGGGTGGTCTAGGGCGGAGCGGGTTTCCTAAAAGTAGAGGAATCAGTCCGAGAAGTGAACTGCCTCGTGCTAGACGATTGGAGGTACTGCTCGTACTCAAGGGAGAGCTGGAATACCAACAGTCTCCAAGCGGTGGGGAATCAGATCTCTCCGAATGTCGGAACGAAGGCCCGCCTTGAAACGGGAGGTAGTGGCAATAGGTTCCTCTGAAATGTCACTCCTGACGATCAGCTCATCGAAGCGAGTCATGTACTCGGCGACGGTAAGTGTCCCCTGCCGTAAATTTTGTAGCTGCTCAAATAGCTGATCTCGGTATGACGCGGGGAGGTACTTCTCTTTCAGTCTCTCCTTCATCTCATCCCATCTGGCGATGGGGTAGTAACCATCCCGCTCCAAGGCCCTCTCAACACTGATCTAGAATACCTTAACTTGCCCGATCAATTTCATCTTCGCAAAACGGACACAACGCTCATCACTCATGTCGTACCACTCGAAGTAGTGGTCCATGTCCAAGAGTCAGTCGTTGAAGGCTTTCGAATCTAGACGACCATCGAACGAAATGGCGTCTAGTTGGATACGACGAGTGATGTCCAAGTAGTGGCCACCTCTCCGTGGATCAGGGTAGTCCTCGGGGTAATCATCCTGAGCGTAATCGTGTCGAGCGAGTGGTGGACCACACTCTCTCCGACCTGGAGGATAATACTGATCACGGCGCTGGTCTCGGTGACCGAGTGGGGGCACTCGATCCCTGGGGTCAGGCTGAGGTCTACGCGGCACACGGTACTCATCACGCGGAGGTAGGGGCCTTTCACGCACCGGATCAAGATGCCGCCTGGTTGGCGGGGCAGGGGCTCGGTGGTGAGGATCACGACGGTAGCGGTCTGCCGGAGGCTGACCATCTCTTGGGCGCTGGTCATAACATGGAGGAACATCAGGATCGTCCTCAAGTGAATCGTCATGCTGTGTCGGAGTGTCTCTGACATCCTCTAAGTGGCCTAAACGAAGATTTACCTCGGCAAGATCATAACGCACATCGTCGAAATGGGCTCCTATGGTGTCAAGGCGATCTAGGACAAGGCGTTGGAACTCAGCAAAAGTGGCGTCCGAGTTCGAGCTCGTCGCTCGGTCCTCGGTGTTCTGTGGCTCTACCATGCTTTCTCTAAATGTCCTACCACTACTGAGCATGCAAATGGTCTAACCTCCCTCTGATACCAAAATGATGTAGGGTAGGCTAGTGGTGCTCGGGAGCGAAGACTCTAAGTGCGGGTGCGGGGAACACACTAATGCAACGCTAAATGCAATGTTATTGTCGGGTAACGACAACAATTATTATAAGCAATGAAATTAATAACGTCACATAAATAATTGAAATAAAGACACAAATAATTAATTTTTAGCAAATTAGGCAACGACTTCCTCCGCTCGGAGGGCCTAAGCAAGCGTGCGGCGAATACTTCCTCCTGCAATTATTAGTATAAAAAGGTCAATTTCTAGGCAACAATAATTCCAGTACAATATGATAAAATATCAAGTGAAAATGTCGAATCACATAATACAATACCACAAATGCTCACAACGTAGAGGGCTGAACCGAGACACTGGAGAATTTGAAGGGTCAGATATGTAGACGGGCGATCGGAGGTGAAACCGGTGGTACGACAATGGCGAGGTGGCTGCCCACGGTGGAAAAGAGGGAAAACGCGCCGGAAACGGAAAGATCCGGCTACTAGGGGATGGATCCGGGTGAAGGTGGATAGATCCGATGTTTTGACAGCGGATCCGGGCTACGGGATGATGAATATTGGTGAAAATGATGGATCGGAGGACGGTAGCACTAGATCAAGGTAGAACTAGGGTTTTCGTAGCGGTGAGAAGTGGATCCACGGAGGGAAGGAGGCTGCGGGATTGGTAAGGGACGGCGGATGAACAGTGCGGATGAACAGTAACGGTAGTTGAACAGTACGCGCGGGCAGTACCGCGTATGGACAATACTCGTACAGTGTCGTGAACAGTAATTCTGTTCTGGACAGCAAAAGGCTTGTTGTTCCGTGGATTGTAGGGGCTGCGGATAAGGGTTTCGGAGGGGGGGAGGAGAAGGCTATGGATGGGTATTACCTTGGGGATGAAGAAAACCACCTAGGAGTCGTCACCTAGGGCTCCACGGCGTCGGCACCGGAGAAGGATCGCAGGAATCCGAAAATGAACTCTCCAAATTCTGCAATGATTCAATTCATCCTCTAACACTCTTATTTATAAGAAAAGACAGACTAGGGCATCCCCATCAACGGCTATGATTGGCCGGTGGGTTAGCCCCTTAAAATACATCAAAACAAACTCAAAAAAAATAAACTAATATAGTTTTATGACTTGCGGCGACGTCCCGGGCGCAACAACGGAGTCCGATCGGTGACCCGATCAAGTCTTCCTGCGCGAGTACACGTACGTGAGTCCTGCCTTGCGGCGAACCCCTCCAGGTTCATCTAATGGTTCCCCATCAGTTTTTGCTTAACAGTGATGGAGAAACATAAAACATAGCTCTGATACCAATCTTAGGATTCATTTGGTGCGGCGTTTTCACGCCAACGTTTAGAGTAAACGTTGCCGGACAATGAAAAAACAAATGTTGTCCGGCGGCGTTTGCTCTGTCGGCTCCCGCAGCAAGGCGGAAAAGCTCCGCATATGGAGCATATCAAACTCCCGTCTCCCCCCTCCGGTCCCAAAGCTCCATTCCCAGATGCTGGTTCCCGACGCCACCGCCGCGCCAAACGAGGCCTTAGACTACTAAGCAATACTGTCTAGGAAATACCCGCACAAAAGAGAGCACAAAGGAGAACTGATTGCTTATTTTCATTAAATATTTACTTTTTACAAAACACGACTTTATATAGCCATTACATGAGACAGCCCTTTCTTTTTATTTTTCCCTTGCCTTCTCTGTCTTCGCAAATGTCGTTAATGTGTCGTCGCCGGATCACATGTCATACTTCTTCATTCTGAGATAACATATTCGCATCTAAGATATCACATTTGCATCTGAGATATCATTTTGTGGATATCTTAAATATCAATGTGCCTAACATTGAGCAACCTATCTGTCCATTTTAAGCCCCGCGCCGGCTCAGACCACCAACGCCGAATGTCATGCACCTTTTCGAGCTACTTTTCTTGAGCCAAGCTTACATTTTCCTATCACTCTATCTCAAGCAAATGTTCCCCCCTTCAATTGTTCCATAAGTAATTAATTAACTTAGAAAAGTGTCATCTATTAATTTGATCATAATAGAGAATAGCCGCCAATCAAGTGGCACTCCAAGTGTAATCATATGTAAATCTTCTATGTAATGAAACTCATGGGATCCAAATTCATTAAGAACTAACCCTGAGGGCTAAATCAACTTACATGGGATTATCCCAGATTGTCAAATACTGGCGCAATGCAGCTAAAATGCTAGAAATATTAATCGGGAACATTTACAGACAAAGCAAGAAAAGAAAAATAACGAGCCGTATGCATAAATAAGGAGAAGGGAGATATCGGCATTACCCCCAGAAGTCCTCGACGTTTGAGAATGTATAGACGGGGCGGATGGAGCTCCCCCAGGCCGCTTGCTTCGATTTGGCCGAGGGATTGTCGAACCAGAATGTCCATGAATGCTCCAGCAAGTGCCTTGGCGGAGTTTTACGAGGGCTTCGTCCTGGCACCGGCGGCCCCGCTGCTTCTGTGAAAGGCTGCTCTCCGGCGGAGTTTTCCGATTCCGCCGCCACTTGCATTGCCGTCTGGTCGGCAGGCGACGGCTTCTTGCCCGCCCCGGAGGCCATCTCCGTATCGGCGTGATCTCAACCAACATATCGCAGATTTCAAGCTGGCGTATGCCCGTTTTTATGGCCCGGATATGCTCACAGTGACATCACCCCTGGTTGAAATCGAGATCCTCAATATTTGGGAAAAAAAATTGGTGCGTGTTCAGACATGCGAATAAAAGCAGATTCGGCTGTAATATATGCTTCTTATTTGAATTTTAAGGGATGAGATATGACTGTATTTGATTCGTCAGTACATCCCATTATATATCTAGTAGATATGGTCAAAATCTGGCCGTTTAAATCAAGATTCTACGGCCAAAAATGCTCCCGCACCTCCCATAAGTGAGTATACCTATCAAAAAACGGGCTCCAATATTTGGCTTTTTTGGCATAATGCACCGCCCATGCTTAGCGTTTGGCAAAAATGTATCCCAAATATTTTAAATTGTCAAAATGCATCTCTAAGACCCCTATTATGATTAAACATGGCAATTTGCACCCCAAGTTATTTTTAGGGGTATTTTGGTCTTGCTCTTGCGTTATGATTAAGGTTTCGTTTGGCGCAGCATTTGGAGCTCTCTGTTTGGGGCAAATGCTGCCGCACAGCGGGTAACAAAATGGCCGGCAGCTGCATTTGTTCGGTTTGCACACGCCACGCCATGGGAAATGGAGGAAAACTGAGGGATTCCAACCGCAACATTCCCTCTCTGGTTCCAAAGGCCCTCCTTCTCCTCCCGTTGTCTGAGCAAAAACGTCAAACCAAATAAAGCCTAAAATAATCAAAACCAAAAGATAAATACAATCAACAGATAATCTGGTACAATCAGAATACAAATCAGGATGGAACACATACATTTTCCTCCAATTGGGCACAACAGATAATTGCAAGACGCGGATATTTCGAGGGGGTGGGAGCAAACTGTTCCAAGATAGTAGCTAAATAAAAATAATTGTTAAAACATCTTAAACTATATTGTCTAAAATATAGCAGCTAAAATAAGCGTTCTTGGCCCAAAATATAGCAGCTAAAACAAGACACCCTCATTACACAAAATTAGATCATTCTGACAAAGACAACAACAAAATGCTCAGGTTCAGCCAATCCTTTTTTGAAGCAACTTCAGTACGCAAAATTTGTCTTCAACATATCATTCAAGTGGAGCATCTGCATATTAAGAAATCATTTTAATGAGAACTATTGAAACATTAAAACTTATACAAAATACATCGAATGATACCATATTATATATCTCTTCACAATAATCTCACAGCTTCGCATATTGCTCCATTTCAGTATCACTAATTAATTTACTTGCGTGTTGTTTTACCATATACATTTTCTAAATGCTAAGAGAGGTTTTATTTTTCATTTGCATTATCTTTTGCATTAAGTTTGCTGGTCATTCTGGGTTACTCCTAATATGTTGCTCATACTTCTTAGCAAGAAATTTTGCTTGCAATGATTGTAAGTTGAAACTCTACAACAAGTATGATGTTCTTTAATTATCTTAACGTCGAATGTTCTTTAACTCTTAGATATGAAAGAAGCAAATAAAATCCCTATACACTCGCAAGTCACTTGAATCGTATTACTATAATATTTGGTAAACTTGACTAGTTTCTATGAGAGAAAACAGGAAAGAAAGTAACGAAAAGAAGAAGAGAACTAGAATGAATCCTTGGTTTATGCTTTTCATATATCCACTATTTATAGATTTACAGGGTATAGTTATTTTAGGTAAATACAAATATTAAAGGTATTCACAGCTATTTTAGGCAAGGATTGAATGCTGGTATTTCCTCCAAAATACAGCCAGGCGATTGAGAGAAACCGTGTCGACGGGCTGGACTTTCCTTCCAGGGCTCCCGCGGTTTGCATAGATCTCGCACATCTCCCCTCAAGCTCACGACGGATGAATCCGGAAGACGAGCTTGTCCCGAAGCCAGCTAAACCGAGGACTGGGAAGGGACTTGGTAAAAATATCATCCACCTGATCACGCCCCAGTATATGAGAGGGAGTGAGATCGCCACGAAGGACATGATCACGGATGAAGTGAACGTCAATGTCGATATGCTTCGTCCGACTGTGAAAGACTGGATTCTTGGACATGTGAATTGCACTGACGTTGTCACAAAGAAGGAGAGGGGTGGCTGATGGACGGAGGCCAAGGAAATGAAGCATATGAAGGAACCAAAGGACTTCGGTTGTTGTTGAAGCCAAAGCGCGATATTCCGCCTCCGCACTAGACCAAGAGACAGTGGGTTGTTTCTTAGCTCCCCAAGAGAGAAGATTCGGCCCCAAGAATACAACATACCTGTTGTCGATCGCCTACTGTCGGGACAGCCGGACCAATCTGCATCTAAAAAGGCTCGAATATGAAGAGAATCTGATTTAGAGAACTTGAGACCAAGGTGCAGGGTGCCTTTGACGTAGCGAAAAATTCGTTTGACTGCAGCAAGGTGAGAGGAACAGGGTTTCTGCATAAATTGACACACATAATCAACGACATAAGCCAGATCTGGACGGGTCATAGTAAGGTATTAAAGAGATCTGACCATCTGCCTGTAGATCGTGGGATCAGGGAGAGGGTCTGGGGAGCAAGCACAGAGTTGAAGTCCCGCGGCGAGAGGACTCTTGGCTGGTTTGACACCGTCCAAAGCAAATCGAGTGAGAAGATCAAGAGCATATTGGGTCTGAGAGAGAAGGAGAGAGTCGCTGCGCCGTTCAACTTGCATGCCCAAAAAGAAATTCAGGTCGCCGAGATCCTTCATATCGAATTCGGAGGAGAGACACTGGATGAGGCAAGAGATTAATGCAGCGTTGCTGCCTGTGATAATGAGATCGTCAACATAAATCAAGACGATAATGATATCGGTACCATCTTGCTAGAGAAACATCGAGGTATCGTGCGGACAAATGATAAATCCAAGTAAAAGAAGCAATTTGGCAAATTTGCTGTACCATGCCCGAGGAGATTGGTGAAGGCCATAAAGAGCTTTATGCACGTGACAGACGTGTTTGGGCCGAGTGGGGTCGATAAATTCGGGCGAATGCTGGAGATAGATCGTCTCCTGTAAGTCTCCGTATAGAAATGCATTTTTAACATCTAATTGGCGCAGGCGCCAGTCACGAGAGAGGGCTAAGGAGAGAACAAGGCGCACAGTGCCTGATTTGACCACCGGACTGAAGGTTTCAGCATAGTCAAAACCTTCGCGTTGATTGAAGCCTTTTGCCACCAAACGGGCCTTGTAGTGCTCGATGGAACCATCCGCTTTATGTTTTAATTTGTAAACCCACTTACAATCGATAACCTTCATAGATGGTGTGAGTGGTACAAGAGTCCAGGTCTGGTTGCGTCGAAGAGCTGCAAGTTCCTCCTCCATAGCACGAGCCCAGTTGGGATCAGAAGCCGCCTGCCTGTAGGTAGATGGTTCAGGTGGATGTTCTGCCAACACAGAGAGCAGAGCCAAGGGGATAGGGTGGCGGGTGGCACAGAGCGCCAAGGGACGCAGTGTTCCGGTGCGGGAGCGAGTTACCATGGAGTGATTTGAGGAAGCGTTAGTTACCGGAGGATCGAACGGCGCTGCAACAGGTCTGCCACGGGAGCCCCGTGGACGTTGAATAGCGGTATGGGCCGGCCACGGGGGAGGAGCGATGGATGTCGGGGCAGAAGCATGATCACCAGGAGCTTCGTAAAGACCGACCATGCTGATTCCTTCAGCAGGTGCCGCAGGAACAGAGGTTTCAGGCGCGCTAGGAGTTCCGTCCGGGAGATCTTTGGGGACGGGACCCATTTGAGCTTGGGAACCGGGCGCCCGAGTTGGAGGAGCATTGATCACGCGAGCATGAGAGGGGCGAGCAGCCACTGGGAAATTTGACGGTGACTGAGTGGCTCCGGCTTTGGGTGTTGATGCAGGGATGATATCGGCGGCAACCTGCAGCAAGGAGTTATGGTTTGGAACAGTAAATTGAGTTGATGAAAACTCCCAAGGCGGGGAGACCCCTGCAGAAAATTGTTGAGATAAGGGAAAATGATTTTCATCAAACGACATATGGCGAGATAGGTAGATTCGTCCCAAAATTGGATCAAGACATCGATAACCCTTATTGTGCGGGTTGTAGCCAAGAAAAGCGCATTCCACGGACTTGAAGTCTAATTTTCCTCTACCGAAAGGGGCTAAAGCTGGGAAGCAAGCGCAGCCAAAAGTGCGCAGATGATCATAAGATGGTCGATCACCAAATAAGGCTTCAAACGGAGAGCGCCCATTGACCGTGGTAGATGGAAACCGGTTGATCAGGTACACAGCCGTGGAGAACACATGATTCCAATATTGTTTGGTGGTATGTCCATGATCCATAAGAGTAAGACCAGTTTCAACAATATGGCGATGTTTGCATTCGGCTAATCCATTTTGTTCAGGTGTTCCTGGACAAGAAATAAGATGAGAGATATCATGAGATAGGAAGAAGTCTTGAAGAGTATGACTCATAAACTCCCGTCCACCATCTGTTTGGACAAATTTTACTATCTTATCAAGTCGCTTTTCCATGAGTTTAATTAGTTGTACGAAGAGAAGTCCAACTTCAGATTTGCGACGAAGCGAAAAATACCACGAAAACCGAGAACATTCATCAACGATTATGAGATAAAAGCGAAAACCATCAATGGAGGAGATAGGTGTTGGGCCCCATACATCACTGTGGAGAGTATGAAGGGGTTGAGTAGAGTAAGACTCACGTCGAGTAAACGACAATCTGGACGCTTTGCTTAACTGACAACTGCGGCAAAAATTTTTATTAATCGAAGGACTAATGTTTAACAGTGGGTACAAAGATTTCAGTAGACGAAAAGATGGATGTCCCAAACGTGCATGCCATGTGTCCCCATCTGTCTTATTGGTGAAGAGGCTGACTGCAGAAGGTGATGTCCCCATGCTTATTGGATAAAGTCCTCCATGCCTAGTTCCTTCCAGCATTGTCTGACCTGTCTTCAAGTTCTTGATGAGGAAACCCCATGGATAGAAAATAAAACAGCAATTATTATCACGGGTGTACTGAGAAACACTTAATAAGTTCTTTTTCAAGTGTGGAACAACAAGAACCCGGTCGAGATGAACTGATGTTCGAGAGATGGATACCTTAGTCACATGAGTAATAGGTAAACTAGTCCCATTTCCGACCATTACCGAGTCAAGACCAGTGTACGGGGTCATACCTTCAATTTGTGCAGTGTCAGCTGTCATATGATTTGTTGCTCCAGTGTCAGGGTACCATGCTTGATCAACCTGTTCAGATAAGTTTATGGCAGCAAACGATTGAACTTGATTGGAGACTATCGAATCTGGAGCAAAGCAGTTGTTAGCTTTGTGGTAGGGATGGCCACAACAAAAACACACCACGTTGGAATCATCAGTTATGTGAGCGGCACCTTTAAGACGTTGCCCAGGAGTTCCACGTCCACCTCGAGATGCAGGTGAAGGGGGTTGGCGGTTTTGGCTAGCCCGACCACCATCGTGGCCACTATTAAATTGTCCATGACCACAAACACCACGATTTCCAAAGTGTGATCGTCCACGGCCTCGAGCAGAGTACATCGCAGCGGGCTGATCAATAGCTCGTTGGGTTGTTTAGAGTCAGAGCTCGAAATCAAATAATAGAGCGGTAGCTTCATCCACCGTGGGAGAGTCTCGTGCGAGATTTATAGCAGCAACAATGGGATCGTACTCAGATCCGAGGCCGCGAAGAAGCCACATGACAAGATCATCATCGTCAGTGGGTTTTCCGGCGCTCGCAAGGTTTTGGGCGATAGATTTCACACGCTGGACGTAGTCGGCCATGGTGAGACTCCCTTTGGACAGGGATTGAAGCTCGGATTTGAGCTAAAGGATACGAGATCTTGTAAGAGTTTCATACAGCACCTCCAAAGAGTGTCAAACCTCAGCAGAGGTTGCACAAGTGCCGATTTGAGTAACGACTGCCTCAGAGAGGGAGTTGGTAAGCTAGGCCAAAACCATCTGGTCCAGGCGATGCCATTGGACAGCATCTGGCGAGAGATCGCCGGAGTCGGGACGGGTGGCAGAGCCATCAACGAACCCAACTAGTCCAATAGAACGGAGGACGGGAAGAACCTGCATCTTCCATGGGAGGTAGTTTGTCGATTTGAGCTTGATCGACACATCCTGCCGGATCGATTTTACGGTAGGGAGAGTGGACTAAACGATGGTTGCGGTGGAGATGATCTCGGCAGTGGAAGTCATGGCGTATCTGTAACGTCCCAATTCGCGCTAGGCCCCTTGATTGCGTATTTGAGTCTAGGGGGCTGTGGTGAGCCCAATGGGGGTGTGGGGGAGCAGGTGCGAACGTACGGGAAATGAGGAAAACAAGGCAAAATGGCATTTCTGGCTGACACGGGTATGGACACGGCCGTGTCCATACCCGTGTGCCTCATAAAATTAGGCTTACCAGTCAGAGAGGTACACGGGTATTGGGACACGGGCGTGTCCCTACCCGTGTGCCGAGGACACGGGTCGAGACACGACCGTGTCTCTACCCGTGTGCCGCAACCCCGACCCGGCAGAAAGACGTTCTGGGATGAACACGGCCCTAAACACGGCAGGCGACACGGCCGTGTCACCTGCACACGGGTAGGAACACGGCCGTGTGCCTACCCGTGTCTGCGGTGTATAAAAAGGAAAAAGTTGTGAAACCCTAGCATTCATCCCCCTTTCTTCTGCCCCGAAATTTTTGAGAGAGTTCTTAGCTGGAGGAGGAGGAAGAGCTTGCCGGAGCCATCCTTGGAGGAATCAAAACGCCGCCACCGTCAAGGGAAAAACAATGCCGCCGCGAAGGAGTGCGAGGCTCGTGGCCGGCCATGGTGGTACCGCTGGACTTGAGGTGAGCTTCCTCCCCTCTCCCTTGGTGCTAGATCTATAGCTATTTTAGGAGAAACATCGACTCCATAGAGTCTTGATGGTGAGGAGGAGAGTTCTTAGGATAAGCCATGCCTAGGTTTTCTAGGCTTAGTCTCCCTCAACCTTCTCATCATTCAAGTGGAGATGAGAGGGGTTTTCGTTGAGGGTTTGGATTTGAAAGGAGAAATAAGGTTGGGTGTGATTTCTGGAGAAGTTTATGCGAGGTCGTCGCAAGGAAGAAGATGAACGGATGCCGTTCATCTCGCCTTAAGATGCGTGCAGAAATCTGATTTCTGCACGCAGCGACCTTCGTGGCATATTTCGGAGGTGTTCTGGCCAGATCTGGGTGATCGACTCAACACGAAAGTCGTAGCCCTTGAAATTACCTTTCCAACGAGTGGTTGCTCGTTTCAATGCGATACCTGTAGCCACGGGAAAGCTGGTTCGAGTCCGCTGCGTTCGGAAAATTCCTGTACAGGAAACTGTTTCCTGTACGTATTCGAGTTGAATTTCTGGTATGTTGCGACCAGATCTGGGCGATCGACTCAACACGAAAGTTGTAGCCCTCGCGAATACCTTTCCAACGAGGGGTTGTGCATTGTGATCGGATTCCTGTAGCTCCGGGAATCCCAGTTTTAGTATTAGGCTATCCTATGTTAATGCACTTGTTATTTTATAATGCTAGCACTCTTGCAATGGTTGTGATTTGCTCATTTGTTGTCTTGCTCCCATATACCTATAATGTTGTTGTTACTATAATTTAGCATGGTTGCTCATTTGGTTGTGTAATAAGGTATAACCATGTATTGGTAGAGAAATGGATTGGATGGGAAGGCTAGATATTAGGAGTTGAGATCGGTATAAGATATACTTATACAATTTGGTGTTGAACATATCTATTGTGCGTAGTGTTGAGGTGAATTTATTTAATAGGTGGGCGTGAAAATGATGAACACTATGTGAGGAGTATGTTGTAACCGTAATCCGAGCCCAAGGGGTTTATTAACAACCGATGCTTAGAGTTGAAGTCTCCCTACGGGTAGCATCGAGTGAGTTGTTTTGGGGCATGTAATGTGCGACGATTCATCGTGTCGTGATATTGAGATAATGACTGTGGCAGGTCTACGGGTTCGCCAGTCGTCACACCGATGGGAGCCAATGGGTAGACCTTGGGCGGTAGGGTTAGATACTTGGTGTCCATAAACCGAGATCTCCTCCGCGCCATGAGAACGGTTGGGCTTGCACCTCGTGCGTTTCCGAGGTTCCATCCGGTTCGAAATCAAAAGCCAGGTTGGGCTGTGTTCTTGGTGCACATTTACCCAAGACCCCTTCTGAGCCGTAGTACGCATGTGAGCTCCGCTGTTGTGTTCTTAGCGTTGAGGCGTACGGGGGCCTAGGATAGGTAGTGTGATACCACCTAGTAGTGGAGACGCCCGCTCCACTGTCGCCGTCTGGCCACGACGGACGACGCCTGAGAGGTTAGCTACCTGCTCGAAAAGTGGGAACTTCAAGTCTGTGTCGACATAGCAACTTGCATGTGCGTGCGCATGATTCGGTCATAGCATAACATTCATATCATGTCATTCATTGCATACACAAGATCCTCATCGTATAAGTTTGTATGGGCACTCCTATACGATGAGTTACTTTATTGTTAAGCCGATCCTTAACTTATAAGTTTGTATGGGCACTCTTATAAGTTAAGTTACTATTCTGATTAATTATACCTGCTGTCATATATTATTGATATTTGTAGAACTGCTAGTTGTGTAGCGTAGTTTATACTCCACTATATTTACAGTCACCTGCTTGTTTACTTGCTTATATATATACATATTGTACCTTGTTCCTTTCTCCGCCCGGTGCCGAGGAGTCGCCGGGGGAGCGGATGTGAAGCCACTTAGTCTTATGACTAACGGTTGCTACGTCTTCCTTTTTAGGAGGAAACCCCGCAGGTAGAGCAGCAACGGACTATGCAGCAGGACAGCCAGGCCCGGACGATAGGACCTGAGGTGGTGGTGCCATCGGCACCGTCAGTGACAGTCGTGAGTGTTTTCATGTAGCCGTTTGACAAAACATTTCTAGACTCTTGTTCTTTTGTACAAGCCTGTTGTGCTTGTTATCTTCCGCTACTTTTGGACTTAAACTTAGCTGTGAACTGAACTGCTTTTGCTTTTACAATTTCTGTTATGGTTGGGTTGGCATAATTGTTGTGATATGGATTGTAGCCGGCGGAATAGGCGTCTTGTGGTAAAGGCTAACCCGTGTGTTAGTGCTACCGCAAGGCGGCTATTTCGGGCATAAGACTCCCCTCGTGCCGTGTGTTGTGTTCCGGGAGTGGGGTCTTACAAATGGTATCAGAGGTAGCCGATCTTCACCTACAGCAGTCAGGTAACAATGGGCCACTCCCGTTCGATTAGTCGGTTTGGGGACAAACCGACTTAGCGGAAGCAGTGGTGTGCCCATATGTAATTCACACTAAGTTGTCCAACTTTGACATTAGTTTTAGCCAACCTGACCCTAGTTTGTACCTTGCGTACAGGTCCCAGCGCAGGTGGAGCCGGTTGGGGGCACTCCTACCCCTTCCGTTCCTTCACAATTCCAGCAGTCGGAGCTGGGACAAACGTTGTCAGCCATATTGGATGCATTTAAAGCCCAGCAAGCTCCGGTGCAACAACAAGCGCCAGGCTCCAACTGGTTGAGCACCTTCCATGCCCTGTCCCCTCCTGCCTATCTTGGGACAGAATCGCCGGTGCGCACCGAGGAATGGCTTGATACCGTGCAGGAATTGATGGCTGGCATAAGATGTCCGAACAGCATGGCGGTGACATTGGTAGTGACGCTGCTAGAGCTGCACGCCAAAAGGTGGTGGAAGTCCCTCATGGGCTCCATCTTCCAAGGGCGGTTGTATACGGACATCAGTTGGAACGAGTTCACCGAGGCTTTTCTGGATCACTTCATCCCTTCTTCTGCTCGGGATGGACTTAAAGAAAAATTTCTGCAGCTGAAGCAGGGATCGAATTCGGTAACGGAGTACCAGAGGGAGTTCCAACACCTCGCTAGGTTTGCCGATTCCTATGAGTTGGACGATAGAGGCTACGCGAAGCGCTTCTACAAAGGGTTGAGGGACCCCCTGAGGCAGGCCCTTTTGTTTATAGCCGATGGAAGCCTGGCAGAAATCATCGACATGGCAAAGAGACTGGAGGCGGACCACATGGGATGTGGCAAGAGACCCGCGGAAGGAGTAATTGAAGTCGGCCCTAGTAATAGAAGGCGGAATGATCATGGCAGAGGAAGGGGAAACCACAGAGGCGGTCGGTGGGTCAACCGGAACTATCGGGTGGAGTACCCAATTCCGCAACCACTAGCTTTACCTCCACCACCGCAGCAGCAATATTATCAACAAACTGGGGGCCGACGTGAGGTGATATGTTTTGAGTGCAACCAACCGGGGCATGTCCGACGAGTTTGCCCGCGATTGATCAGGGATGCTCCTATTGCTCCCCCTCCAGTAGCTCCACGGGGGCGAGGGCACATGCGTGGCCGAGGAAGAGGACCACCAGGGAGAAATCAAGGACATGCACGGGAGCATGTATTCGCATTGGATATGACTCAGGAGAGAAATCCGCATGAAGTCATCACCGGCACTGTCGTGGTTAGCGGGAGACCCGCCTATACGTTATTTGACACGGGTGCGTCTCACTCGTTCATTTCGGAGGACTTCGTGAAGGACTTGGAGGGAGTGCAACACTTCACGGGCATTACTCAAAGGGTGCGCCTTCCGGACGGCTCTGAGATGACGTCGTCAGCAAGTTGCGATTTCGACACCCTTATTGGAGGAAAGTTCTTTGAAACTCCGGCTACAGTGTTAAGAATCCCGGAGTTCGACCTCATCCTGGGCATGAAGTGGTTAGACTGGCACCACGCCAGGATCAATTGTGCGGAGAAGCAAGTTATGTTGAGGCATGGAGACTCGGAAGTCATCTTCCAAGGTATTAAATTCGCACCCCGTAAATTATTATCTTCAATCCAAGTTATGAAATCTCATATGGAAGGGGACGAGGTCTATGTAATCTGCTTCGAGTTGAAGAAATTGACATTAGAGGTCAAGGATGTGCGGGTGGTGCGAGAATTTCCCGAGGTATTTCCCGAGAAATTGCCGGGACTACCCCCGCATAGGGAAGTGGACTTCCAAATCAAGCTAATTCCGGGTGCCAAGCCCGTCTCGCGAGCTCCATACCGAATGGCTCCGAAGGAACTTGCAGAGTTTAGAGTCTAGCTTCAGGAATTGGTGGAAGCAGGGTTCGTTCGCCCAAGCTCGTCGCCTTGGGGAGCGCCCGTTTTGTTCGTCAAAAAGAAGGATGGCACCCTGCGGTTATGTATTGATTATCGAGAGTTGAACCGGTTAACGGTGCGGAACACCTATCCCCTACCGCGCATTGATGAGTTATTTGATCAATTGGTGGGATCGTATTGGTTCTCCAAGTTAGATCTGTGTTCGGGATATTATCAGCTGAGGATACAAGAAGATGACATTCAGAAGACGGCGTTCAGTTCAAGATATGGTTTGTATGAATTCACCGTGATGCCGTTTGGGCTCACAAACGCCCCTTCCGCCTTTATGAGCTTGATGAACAAGGTGTTCAGCCCTTATTTGGACATCTTTGTCATCGTGTTCATCGATGATATCCTAGTCTACTCCATGACTGAAGCAGAACACGCCGAACATCTAACTTTAGTGCTGAGGAAGCTAAAGGAGCACACTTTGTTTGCCAAGTTCAGCAAATGCGAGTTTTGGCTTCGAGAGGTCGCGTTCTTGGGCCATGTGATTAGTGGGGCGGGGCTAGCAGTAGATCCGGCCAAGGTGCGGGCCGTGAAGGAGTGGTCGCCATTGAAGTCAGCGGCCGACATACGGAGCTTTCTTGGACTTGCCGGGTACTATCGCAAGTTCGTGAAAGGCTTCTCGAAGATCGCCCTTCCCCTTACTACGCTGACCAAGAAGGGTGTGCCGTTTGAATGGACACCCCAGTGTGAAGCTGCATTCCAAGAGTTGAAGGATAGATTGACGACTGCACCCATCCTAGCTCTTCCATCTGGGAAGGAGGGCTTTCAAGTTTACACGGATGCGTCGTATCAAGGGATGGGAGCTGTGTTGATGCAGAATGGGCATGTGATCGCTTATGCTTCAAGACAGTTGAAGAAGCATGAAGCCAGCTACCCGGTGCATGATCTAGAGTTGGGAGCGGTGGTGTTCGCCTTGAAGATTTGGAGGCATTATTTATATGGCGTCCACTGCGAGATCTACTCGGATCACAAAAATCTGAAGTACGTTCACACCCAAAAGGAGTTAAACTTGAGACAGCGGCGGTGGTTGGAGTTCTTGTGCGACTATGAATTCACCTTGAACTACCACCCCGGGAAGGTTAATTCCGTAGCTGATGCCTTGAGCCGAAAGGCACCGGGAACGAGCACGGAATCCCACTTGATGAGGATGGAGTTAATCCAGACACTGCAAGAGATGGAAGTCACTTTGGTCTTTAAGAATCAATCGGAAGAGTATACGGAATATTTGGCCGCGATGAGTATAGTTTGCAACATACGAGACCGGATCCGGACGGAACAAAAGAAGGATGCGGCTTTAACCCCGGCTTTCAAGTCAATGGAGGATGGGATTACGGAAGAATACTCCCTAAAAGACGGCCTCGTCCATTTTCGTGGCCGGCTTTACGTCCCCGAAGGCGACAACATTCGGGAGGATATTCTGAAGGAGGCCCATTGCTCCAAGTACTCGGTGCACCCGGGGATCGCGAAGATGTATACCGATTTGAGAAAAACAATGTGTTGGCCGGGCATGAAGAGGGATGTCAAGTACTTTGTTACTCATTGTGTGGCCTGTCAAATGGTGAAGGCGGAGTGCAGAAGCCCCGGTGGAATGCTACAGTCGTTGCCCATCCCCGAATGGAAATTTGAGGACATCTCCATGGACTTCGTCCACGGGTTACCTCGCTCGCGCTCGGGGAATGATTCTGTGTGGGTGATAGTTGACCGGTTGACCAAAGTAGCCCGATTTATCCCAATGAAGAAGGAGGCGCAGGTGGGCGTCCTAGTGCGTCTCTTTGTGGAGCAATTTGTGCGGTACCATGGTGTGCCGAAGACGATCGTCTCCGATCGGGATGGTCGGTTTACTTCAAGAGAATGGAGGGCTGTACAGGCTTATTTGGGCTCGCGCCTCACCTTTAGCACGACCTTTCACCCTCAAACGGACGGGCAATCTGAACGGACCATCCGAACATTGGAGGACCTTCTACGGTTGTGTGTGCTAGATAAAGGAGAACCATGGGAGAGGCTCTTACCTCTCGTGGAGTTCTCTTATAATAACAGCCATCAAGCCAGTATTGGAATGGCACCTCATGAAGCTTTGTATGGAAGGAGGTGTAGAACACCCTTGTCCTGGGTGCAAGACGAAGATCCGAAGACATTGGGAAATGAGTATATTGATGACACGGACGCGGTGGTTAGGTTGATCCGGGATCGAATGCTAGAGGCTCAAAGCCGACAGGCGAAATATTACAACGCAAGGCACCGTATGGTGGAGTTTCAAGTGGGTGATAAGGTGTTCCTGAAGATTCGACCGATGCACGGAGTGTCGCGGGTACGTGGAGTCAAGAAGCTCAGCCCAAGGTATGTCGGGCCCTATGTCGTAGTGGAAAGGATTAGCCCTCTGGCCTATCGATTGGAGTTACCACCGGAGCTGGAGAACCTTCACGACGTGTTCCATGTATCGTCGCTTCGGAAGGCTTTGTTGCGGCCTGAATAATATATCCCCACGGCGGATGGTGTTGTGGCGTCTGATAGGTCTGTGCGACTGGAGCCGGTGCGGATCGTTGATAACGAGACGAGAACCTTGCGCCGCAAAAGTGTTCCCTTGGTGAAAGTGTTATGGTCTAATCATGGGAAGGAGGAGTTCACATGAGAGCCAAAGGACTTAATGCAAGGGCGCTACCCGGAGTTGTTTACTCCAGGTAAGAATTTTATTTGAAAGCATAGTTCCCTTTTATGTGTTTCACTCCCATAGCCTTACCCTGATTTCGGGGACGAAATCTTTTATTTTGTTTATAGGATTTGTAACGTCCCAATTCGCGCTAGGCCCCTTGATTGCGTATTTGAGTCTAGGGGGCTGTGGTGAGCCCAATGGGGGTGTGGGGGAGCAGGTGCGAACGTACGGGAAATGAGGAAAACAAGGCAAAATGGCATTTCTGGCTGACACGGGTATGGACACGGCCGTGTCCATACCCGTGTGCCTCATAAAATTAGGCTTACCAGTCAGAGAGGTACACGGGTATTGGGACACGGGCGTGTCCCTACCCGTGTGCCGAGGACACGGGTCGAGACACGGCCGTGTCTCTACCCGTGTGCCGCAACCTCGACCCGGCAGAAAGACGTTCTGGGATGAACACGGCCCTAAACACGGCAGGCGACACGGCCGTGTCACCTGCACACGGGTAGGAACACGGCCGTGTGCCTACCCGTGTCTGCGGTGTATAAAAAGGAAAAAGTTGTGAAACCCTAGCATTCATCCCCCTTTCTTCTGCCCCGAAATTTCTGAGAGAGTTCTTGGCTGGAGGAGGAGGAAGAGCTTGCCGGAGCCATCCTTGGAGGAATCAAAACGCCGCCACCGTCAAGGGAAAAACAATGCCGCCGCGAAGGAGTGCGAGGCTCATGGCCGGCCATGGTGGTACCGCTGGACTTGAGGTGAGCTTCCTCCCCTCTCCCTTGATGCTAGATCTATAGCTATTTTAGGAGAGACATCGACTCCATAGAGTCTTGATGGTGAGGAGGAGAGTTCTTAGGATAAGCCATGCCTAGGTTTTCTAGGCTTAGTCTCCCTCAACCTTCTCATCATTCAAGTGGAGATGAGAGGGGTTTTCGTTGAGGGTTTGGCTTTGAAAGGAGAAATAAGGTTGGGTGTGATTTCTGGAGAAGTTTATGCGAGGTCGTCGCAAGGAAGAAGATGAACGGATGCCGTTCATCTCGCCTTAAGATGCGTGCAGAAATCTGATTTCTGCACGCAGCGACCTTCGTGGCCAATTTCGGAGGTGTTCTGGCCAGATCTGGGTGATCGACTCAACACGAAAGTCGTAGCCCTTGAAATTACCTTTCCAACGAGTGGTTGCTCGTTTCAATGCGATACCTGTAGCCACGGGAAAGCTGGTTCGAGTCCGCTGCGTTCGGAAAATTCCTGTACAGGAAACTGTTTCCTGTACGTATTCGAGTTGAATTTCTGGTATGTTGCGACCAGATCTGGGCGATCGACTCAACACGAAAGTCGTAGACCTCGCGAATACCTTTCCAACGAGGGGTTGTGCATTGTGATCGGATTCCTGTAGCTCCGGGAATCCCAGTTTTAGTATTAGGCTATCCTATGTTAATGCACTTGTTATTTTATAATGCTAGCACTCTTGCAATGGTTGTGATTTGCTCATTTGTTGTCTTGCTCCCATATACCTATAATGTTGTTGTTACTATAATTTAGCATGGTTGCTCATTTGGTTGTGTAATAAGGTATAACCATGTATTGGTAGAGAAATGGATTGGATGGGAAGGCTAGATATTAGGAGTTGAGATCGGTATAAGATATACTTATACAATTTGGTGTTGAACATATCTATGTGCGTAGTGTTGAGGTGAATTTATTGAATATGTGGGCGTGAAAATGATGAACACTATGTGAGGAGTATTTGTAACCGTAATCCGAGCCCAAGGGGTTTATTAACAACCGATGCTTAGAGTTGAAGTCTCCCTACGGGTAGCATCGAGTGAGTTGTTTTGGGGCATGTAATGTGCGACGATTCATCGTGTCGTGATATTGAGATAATGACTGTGGCAGGTCTACGGGTTCGCCAGTCGTCACACCGATGGGAGCCAATGAGTAGACCTTGGGCGGTAGGGTTAGATACTTGGTGTCCATAAACCGAGATCTCCTCCGCGCCATGAGAACGGTTGGGCTTGCACCTCGTGCGTTTCCGAGGTTCCATCCGGTTCGAAATCAAAGGCCAGGTTGGGCTGTGTTCTTGGTGCACATTTACCCAAGACCCCTTCTGAGCCGTAGTACGCATGTGAGCTCCGCTGTTGTGTTCTTAGCGTTGAGGCGTACGGGGGCCTAGGATAGGTAGTGTGATACCACCTAGTAGTGGAGACGCCCGCTCCACTGTCGCCGTCTGGCCACGACGGACGACGCCTGAGAGGTTAGCTACCTGCTCGAAAAGTGGGAACTTCAAGTCTGTGTCGACATAGCAACTTGCATGTGCGTGCGCATGATTCGGTCATAGCATAACATTCATATCATGTCATTCATTGCATACACAAGATCCTCATCGTATAAGTTTGTATGGGCACTCCTATACGATGAGTTACTTTATTGTTAAGCCGATCCTTAATTTATAAGTTTGTATGGGCACTCTTATAAGTTAAGTTACTATTCTGATTAATTATACCTGCTGTCATATATTATTGATATTTGTAGAACTGCTAGTTGTGTAGCGTAGTTTATACTCCACTATATTTACAGTCACCTGCTTGTTTACTTGCTTATATATATACATATTGTACCTTGTTCCTTTCTCCGCCCGGTGCCGAGGAGTCGCCGGGGGAGCGGATGTGAAGCCACTTAGTCTTATGACTAACGGTTGCTACGTCTTCCTTTTTAGGAGGAAACCCCGCAGGTAGAGCAGCAACGGACTATGCAGCAGGACAGCCAGGCCCGGACGATAGGACCTGAGGTGGTGGTGCCATCGGCACCGTCAGTGACAGTCGTGAGTGTTTTCATGTAGCCGTTTGGCAAAACATTTCTAGACTCTTGTTCTTTTGTACAAGCCTATTGTGCTTGTTATCTTCTGCTACTTTTGGACTTAAACTTAGCTGTGAACTGAACTGCTTTTGCTTTTACAATCTGTTATGGTTGGGTTGGCATAATTGTTGTGATATGGATTGTAGCCGGCGGAATAGGCGTCTTGTGTAAAGGCTAACCCGTGTGTTAGTGCTACCGCAAGGCGGCTATTTCGGGCATAAGACTCCCCTCGTGCCGTGTGTTGTGTTCCGGGAGTGGGGTCTTACAGTATCCCTCTTATACCATATGAGAGAAAACAGGAAAGAAAATAACGAAAAGAAGAAGAGAACTGGAATGAATTCTTGGTTTATGCTTTTCATATATCCACTATTTATAGATTTACAGGGTATAGTTATTTTAGGTAAATACAAATATTAAAGGTATTCACAGCTATTTTAGGCAAGGATTGAATGCTGGCATTTCCTCCAAAATACAGCCAGACGATTGAGAGAAACCGTGTCGACAGGCTGGACTTTCCTTCCAGGGCTCCCGCGGTTTGCATAGATCTCGCACAGTTTCAACTATGTCGTTGTATATGGCCTCACTCCCTCCCTAAAATCATCAACATTATTGAAACATAACCCAACCCCAAACTGAAATTCAGATTAATTTACAATACCTTGATAAACTTCTATTTGAGGTACTTTTCATTTTTCGGAAATTGATGAAGAATGACCACCGTACTTTGCATTTGATGCACTTTGTATTCCAACATTTGATGCGCATTTTTGTTCTTCCTTGTAGCTAACTAACTCAATATTTTCATCAAAGATAACATCATCTAGTTCAAAATCACTCTCCACCAAATCATCAGAAAATGACAAATCGTTGTCATCAGATATTTCTATCGTGCTAGTTGAATCTCTGGTACTGTTTATATCTTGCAATTCATTTTTCTCTATAAATAAAATTTATCATTCCATAACTACGAAATTTAACAAAAATAGCTACACAAATAAAAAACCAAAAACAAGCTAAATTTTGCAAGAAAATGACTAAAATGTACTAAAATATAGGGGAAAAAAAACCTAAACCTAGAACCCCAAAACATAATACTTTCAACAAAAAATCTGAAAATACTGGAGGAATGAAGGATTGGGGACAATAAACAACTAAAAAAATGAAAACTACAAAAAACTACTGAAATCAACTGCTAAAAAACCAAAAAGTTATACCTAATATATATCTAGTCGGCGAATTCAGATTGCTCGACGTCGGACTAGAGGAAGGAGTACGACAAATAGTGGTTGATGAGGGGAACTTCGGCCAGGAAGCAAAAGGGAACTGTGGACTTTGACGATGATGTCGCAGCATGGAGGAGTTTCCGCGTGAGGAAGATGGGCAGCATGCAACGTCGCAACGATACATTTGGAATGGAGAAAAGGTAGGGATTCGGCTGTCGTTATGACCTAAATCCCGCTCAATAGTACTTTAAGGACGGAAATACGCCCACCTAGGGCGTGCTTTGCCAAAAATTTCATAATTGGTGGTGCATTTTACCAATTTAAGATATTCAGGGTACATTTTGTCAAACACTGAATAATGGGGGTGAATTCTGCCAAAAAACCTCAATATTTAGAACAAATTGAGAAATCAATCTTTCACATCAGTTCTTATTCGAGAAATAATATTTTGGTACTTATGCGTACCTACCACTCATGCGAGATCAAATACAGCCGTGTGATCAAGATTTTAATGACGTAGCTTTTTTTTGAACCGTATTATGATATCTTTTCAATGTGGCTGTATTAGAGAAATACGATCATATTTTTCAACGAATGATCTACGCTGTTGAAATCACCGATCATATGCTTATATTTGTTCCCACATGAGAAAAAATAAGTACACATGCATACCAAATAAGGCTCCGTTTTGGAGGACTTATTTTCACCGGCCAAGCGGTCACGACCGCATGAACCAGGCCTTAATTTAAGGCCTGGTTCATGCGCTCGTGACCGCTTGGCCGGTGAAAATAAGTCCTCCCAAATGGAGCCTAAATTTAGTCCTTATTCAGACTCTGTTTGGCGAGGCGGTTACAAACACAGTGTATTACTTATATTATGTTATTTCCTAATGTTAATTTATTGTTTAATCTCATGTATATATATGACTTCTTAATAATTTAGGGGTGTGCATAAAAACCGGGCCCGGGCTAGGCCCGCCCCGGCCCAGGCTGGGCTATGAGGCCTAACAAGGCCCCATATATATATGAGCATTTGCCCGGCCCGGTGCCCGGCCCGGGCCAGGCCGGGCAAAGCCCGGTTTCTAGGCCCGGGCTAAGCCCTGGGCCGGGCGGGCAAAGCTCGGGCCCGACTCCTACGCGCCTTTTAAAACTGTCTTTTAGGTGCATTTTCGGGAGAAGTGTTCAACATGAAATGTTTCGCGTGATTTTTTTCGGGGGTCAAATCGGGGGCCTAACGGCTTCAAATCAAAAAGTATTCAACATGAAAGTTGTAGATATCGTCGAGATCTACAACTTTCATGTTGAACACTTCTCCCGAAAATGCACCTAAAAGACAGTTTTAAAAGACGCGTATTTCTTTTTTAATTTTTTTTTTCTTTTTTATAAAAACAGGGCCCGGGCTAAGCCTGAGCCCGGCCCGGCCCTGGGGACCTTAGCAGGCATCCTCCCGGAGCCAGAAGCCTGGCCCGACCCGGACCGGCTACAATCAGGGCCCGGGCCCGGTTCAGGAAAGCCCGGGCCTGTGAGGCCCAGTTTAGACCCGGACCCGAGGGGCTTTTTGAACACAACTACTTCCTATTGAGTAGAACCTGAACCGAGTTCTTTTCCTCAATATCCTCTCTGTTTTGTTTTATGGTATCAGAGCTGCGGGAAAACACCAGTTGCTGCTCTCGATGACCCTCCTCGGCCTGTCGCTGCTCTCCGCCACCCGCTAGATGTGCAGCCCAGCAAGCGCAGAGCCCCACCGATCTCCATTCGAAGCTAACAAATCGTCACATCCCTTCCATCCTTTCGCCTGCAGATCTGTGAGGTAACCCGTCCCCATTCCAGATCTTTTGTTGGTTATTGTTCTCCGCATGGCTGCTAAGAAGAAAGCGGCGGACATGTCGTCTCCATTTTACTTATCTCCGGCCAATATTCTAGGGGCAACTATCTTTGCTTTCCTCCTCAACAGCGAAAACTTTGATATGTGGGAGAAAATCATGGTTAGTGCTTTCAAGGCTAAAAACAAACTAGGCTTTGTCAACCGGAAATTGTCAAAACCATTTGATGACACCCCAGAAGCGGACTGTTGGGAGGTATCTAATTCCATGATAATTTACTGGATGATAAATCCCATTGCGAAACACATTCATGATAGCTTTGCTCACTTGGAAACATCAAAGGAGGTATGAGATGACTTGAAGGACAGATTTGCTATTAGCAATGCCCCACAGATCTATGAGTTAAAAAATGATATTGCGTTGCTTCGTCAGCTAGGGGATGAATGTGATGGCATATTACATCAGACTGAAATGACCATGGGATGAACTAAGTGGCTATTCCACAATTCCGAGTTGTACATGGGGAGCAGCACAAGCCTAGCTTCATGCGTGAAAATGGAGAAGAAAACTACATCGATTCCTCGTGGGATTAGACGATGCCATGTTTGGAACTGTTTAGTCACAGATCCTTGACATGGATCCTCTACCTACCGTTAGCAAGGCATATGCGTTGGTCACTCGTGAAGAATGGCAATGTACCATTGTGCAGCACCAAGAGGAGCGAGGAGATGTCGTTGTCTTAACAATGCGCATTGCGGGAAGAGGAAGATTCTCATCGCTAACGAGTGTACGACCGTGAAGCATTGAAGCAAAAAAATGCACACAATGCCATAAGTTAGGACATGAAGTTACTGAGTTATTTGAACTATATGGCAAGGTTGTCAGGATCGCGATCCGGATCATAGGATCTTACGATTCTACGATCCAGATTTTGTAAATCGATCCTGATTTTGTAAAGCGTTCCTCGATCCGACCTTACTATTTGATCCGATCATACCTCAAAACGATCTCATTTAGGATCTCGATCCTGACAACCTTGCTACATGGGTAACCGATTTGGTTCAAAGACAAGAAGGGTCGGGACAAGGGTGGTGGCAATCAAGGCCGAAGTCAGTTGTTGCAGGGCCAAGTCAATGCGGCGACATCCTCCAATACTGTCGACCTTCGGAACAATTCTGCCCTTCCAAGCCTGTCCAATGAGCAGATTCAGAAATTGTTGAGTCTCCTCGATCACACCGGTGAAGCTTCCAACAAACTTTCTGATAAGGCTTTATAGACTACCAGTTGGATTCTTGATAGTGGTGCCTCAAACCACATGACATAAAAGACATATATATTACATGGCCTTAAGGAAACGACCCCATGGCAATTTATCTACCAAATAAGTTCAAATGCATGACAATCATGGTTGGGTGCATTTCTTTGGAACCAAAGGTAAAGCTATCAGATGTGTTATATGTCCCGCACCTCACTTGCAACCTCATCTCCATCCGTCAATTAATTTCTAAATTAAATTGTCAAATAACGTTCATTAATGAGTTTTGTGTGATACATGACCATACCTCGAAGACGCTGATTGAAGCGGGTAAACTTCAAGGGGGGTCTACTGATACACATCCATCCAAACTCATATTGCACTGAAGGTGAAGCGGGAAGACTCGCATATGATTTGACACCGACGTTTGGGACATCGGTCGAATCATCATTTATCTTTTATTTCTGAAGTCTTTAAATATTTGGATTTAAACAACAAAGTTGTTTGTGATGCATGCTACAAGGCAAAGCAAACTAGAACTCCTTTTCCATCGAGTCTGAGCAATGTCAGTGTTATCTTTGATTTAGTCCATTGTGACTTGTGGGGTCCTTACAAGCAACTGTCATCAAATGGTGCTTTTTATTTTCTCGCCTAGATAGATGATCACAGTCCTGCTATTTGGACATATCTCATGAAAGAAAAGAGTGAGATGAGCAAATATTTAATGGATTTCTATAAGCTAGTCAAAACACAAATATGAAAGGTTGTCAAAAAAATTTGGAGCGACAACGGTCTTGAATTTGACGGGCATGTGCGTTCTTTCTATCATACCAATGAGATACTTCATGAAACAAGTTGCGTTGATACACCACTACAAAATGGGAGATCGAGCGCAAACATAGACATATACTCAAAGTTGCAAGGGCGCTTCGTTTTCAAGCTTCTCTTTCGATTAGTTTTGGGGCGAGTGCGTCTTGATGACTGCTTATTTAATTATCCATACTCCCACGGTTACGTTAAACGAAAAATCCCCCTATGAGATTTTGTTTAATATCAAACCTTCTTATGATCATCTTAAGGTTTTCAGATGTTTGTGTTATGCCCATAACAATTCCCGACAGAATGATAAATTTGCACCTCAAAGTCGATAATGTGTTTTTCTCGGATATCTACAAGGAAAAAAGGCATTGAAGTTGTATGATATTGAAAACCAAACGTTCTTTTCTTCGCGCGATGTCTCATACCATGAAGAAGTTTTTCCCTTTGCCCAAGAATCCACAAACTCCGAGTGCAACATGCAAAGGAGGTTTGAGAACTCTGCTCTGTTAGGCAATATTGAAGATTTAATGGGAAATGTTGATGACACACCTTTGTTGGAAGTTGGTTAGGCGGTGGAACTAACAGTTGTTGAAGATGCCACTTTGGAAGGGGGACTATCGGTCACCATTGCTGTGACTTCTAGCAGACGACAAAAAATCTCCGACAACCCTCCCACCTTAATGACTACATCATCCACTCAATCATTCTTGGTGAGACCCCCCCCCCCCCCCCCCCCCCTTGAAGACCCCGCACTTGAACACTTGAACCACCACCTCATGAAAATCATCCCATTGACTACTGTTAGAAAAGCCCAATTAAGGGCCCATGTTTTCTCTCTTCTCTCTCTCCTTGTATTAGTCCCACATCTTGTATTTAGGTTTTTCTCTTCTCCTTCTTCTCCTATATAAGTGTATTCATACTTGTAACTATTCATTCAAGAAAGTATATACAAGCTTTGAGGCCTTTCTCTACATGGTATCAGAGGAAAACCGGTCTCCGCCTGTGGTATCCGGCCTACCCGGTTTCTTCTCCTAACCGCAACCGGTCTCTTCTCCTAACCAGTTGTCTGCGCGGTCCTTCCTTCCTGCGGTCTCCTGCGGCTTGTTCTGTTCTATCCGCTCCCCCACCCCCTCTCCTCTGTTTCTTTCGTGGCCTCCACCTCCTCCCTTCCTCCTCTCCTCTTTTTATACTCCTTTCTCACGTGGGTCCACCTTCTCTCCCCTTCTCTTCCCGAGCGGACTCTTTCTATCCGCTGCAGTCCTTCCTTCTCGCTACTCGCCTGCGGCCTGTAGCAACTGCTTCCTACTCGCTTCTCGCTGCGGCCTCGCCTTTCTGCTGCTGTCTTGTCGCATTTTGGTCGCGATCTCCTGGTCGCTGGCGTGTCTGCCAAGACCGTGCGACTTCTTCCTTTCTTGCCTCCCGGCCTTTCTCTGCTACCCGCACGGCAATCCTCTTCTAACCGCCCGGCCTCTTCTGCTGGCCGCGCATGGCGTCCGATACCTCTGTTGCTACTTCTGATCCGCCAGCCCGCGCGGTTGCCTCGGCTTCTGAACTTCGTAACGAATTACGGATTACAACTATCTCCCTCACTGCAAAAAGGAACTTTGTTGAATGGGTTCACTCGGTTCGCCGTGTTCTGCAGACGAAGGGTCTTCTTCACCAATTGACCCGGGCCCCTCCGACTGCACCCTCAGATGACTGGCTTCGCGACGATGGTCGGGTCCAGTCCCGGCTTCTCAACTCTATGGATCCTGAACCCTACAGGATGGCGATGTATCATGATACAGCTAAATCCATGTGGGAGGAGCTTCACGCCTTTTACTCTGGTCATGACAGCCTACAACATCTGTATGATATTCTTTCCGATCTTCAGAATCTTACCCCAGGTGCTCCTGGTGATATGCTCTCTTTCGTGGCTAAAGCAAAGAGTTTGGCAGATGCTTGGATTCAGCATCAGCCTCCTACTACCGATCTCACCACTCAACGTAACCAGAAAGAAGTTGTCGCCATCGCCATGATGATGTCCTGAGTTCCTCCCCACCTACATAGTATTCGGGCTCAGATTCTATCCTCCGCCACAACTCCTTCATTGTCTGATGTATGCTCCATGCTGCTCAAAGTCACGCCTCCCTCTGAGGCTCCTCATGATTTTGCCCCAGCTCTCCTTCAGCAACCTCTCCTTCCGAATCCTCCTACTCGTGGATCTTCCACAAGGGGGGGGGGGGGCACCGTCTCAGGGACGAGGACGTGGTGGTCGTTCTTCAATGAAATGCACTTACTGTGGCCGCGATAATCATCTTGAAGCTACTTGTTCTCGCAAGCACGGCTTGCCTCCTCATCTTACTGCTACTACCACTGCTCCTCCTCCTCCCACTGGGCCGTCTGCCCCCGATCTGGCTTCCACTACCCACCAAGATATTGATGAACTTCGCACTCAACTCAAACAGCTTCAAGGTGCTCTCAGCCGCTCCTCCGTCTCCGTCGCATCTTTTTCTGCGGAAGGTATAACCTGTCTCTCTCATAGTCCCTGCTGGATCGTTGATTCTGGGGCCACTCACCATATTACTTCCCAGAAGGCAACCAAGTACCAACGGACGCCTCATCCCCTTTGCATCACTATGGCCAACGGTGATACCCTTCCTGTCTCTAGCACCGCTGCTCTTCAGCTTACTACGACTCTCTCTCTTTCCTCGGTTCTGCATGTTCCGGGCTCCCCTTTCAACTTACTTTCTGTTAGTCGTCTCACCCACGACCTTGATTGTTGCATAACTTTTTCACCTTCTTCTTTCCTTATACAGGATCGTCGCACCCGGAGTACCATTGGTAAGGGGAAGCTGTTGAATGGGCTCTATATCTTGGACATCCCCCCTACTACTCTATCTGCTATCTCCACGGTTGATTGGCATCGCCGCCTTGGGCATGCCCCCTACCGATTCTCAAACGGGCTCTTCCTGATGTACCTCTGCAGGAGTTCTCTTGTGAATCTTGTATCTACGGCAAACAACATCGCTCTTCCTTTCCCCTGCTTGTACCAGGAGTAGTACTCCTCTCTCTTTAGTACACTCTGATGTATGGGGTCCTTATCGTGTCCCCAGTATTTTTGGTTATCGTTATTTTGTCACGTTCATTGATGACTACTCGCGTACTAAATGGCTTTATTTACTACATGATCGTATTGAACTTACTTCTGTATTTCGTGCTTTTTTGACTGAGATGCGTACGCAATTCGACACCCCCCTCCGAGTCATCCGCACCGATAATGCTCGCGAATATACCAGGCGTGCCTTCTCTACTCTTTGCACCGAGTTCGGTATCATCCATCAAACTTCATGTGCCTATACCCCTATTCAAAACGGGGTCGTCGAACGGAAAAATCGCCATCTTCTCGACGTTGCCCGCTCCCTTATGTTCCAAATGCAGGTTCCGGTCGAATATTGGAATTTTGCCGTCTCCACAGCCTGTCATCTTATTAACCCCCTCTCATCCTCTGTGCTGAATTTTGCCTCAACACTCAAACTTCTCTATCCCTCCACCAACCCCACCTCTCTCACACCACGGGTCTTCGGGTGTGTGTGCTATGTCCACCATCTTGGCCCTCCTTCCGACAAGCTTGCTCCTCGGGCTGCAAAGTATATGTTTGCTGGATACTCCCGGACTCAAAAGGGATATGTCTGCTACTCTCCTTCTGATGGTCGGCTGGTTGTTTCTGCAGATGTCACCTTCTGCGAACACCAGCCCTTCCACTTACCTTGCCCCACCTCGTCTTCTTCTCCACCTCTTCCCCGGCCTGCCGTACCAGTCACGCCATCGTCTCTACCCTCTTCTTACTCCTCTCAACCAGCTCTTCCTCGGGTTCCTCCACCTCTTATCCGGGTCTACTCTCGGCGTCCATCCAAGGATACTCCCGTGCACCAGTTCCCCGTTACCAGCGATATCTTGGCTCCGGCAGATCCAGCTCCCGTCTCTACAGCTCATCCCTTGGACAACTACGTCTCTCTCCATCGGCTGGCACCACCTCTCTACGCCTTTGCCACCTCTCTTTCATCTATTTCTATTCCTAACTCTGTGCAGGAGGCGCTTACACATCCAGGGTGGAGGACAGCCATGGAAGATGAAATGCGGGCTCTTTGGGCTTACCAGACCTGGGATCTGGTACCTTTTCCTACTGGTCATACCTCTGTGAGCTACAAATGGGTCTTTATTATAAAGCATGCGGCGGATGGCACTGTTGACCGTTTGAAGGCCCGCCTCGTGGCCCGGGGCTTTACTCAACAACATGGCCTTGATTATGAGGAAACTTTCTCTCCAGTGGCCAAATTGAACACGGTCCGCATCCTTCTTTCCTTGGCAGTTCATCGTCATTGGCCGCTTTATCAGTTGGATATTAAGAATGCCTTCCTCAACGGCGATCTGCACGAGACAGTTTATATGCAGCAACCTTCCGGGTTTGAGACCACGGGGGAGTCTTTGGTATGTCACCTTCGGAAATCAATTTATGGTCTTAAACAGTCCCCGCGTGCGTGGTTTGAAAAATTCAGTAAAGTGGTCTGTGCTAGTGGCTTCACTCGGAGCTCGGCTGATTTTTCTCTCTTCACCCGCCACCGGTCTACCGGGACTGTGATCCTTCTGGTCTACGTTGACGATATCCTGATTACTGACAACGACACGGCAAGAATACAACAGATCAAGGAACAGTTAAATTCCGCCTTTCAGACCAAAGATCTGGGAAACCTTCGGTACTTTCTTGGGCTCGAGGTCGCTCGACGCTCTGATGGTCTTATGTTATCTCAAAGGAAGTACTGTATGGACCTCCTTCATGATGCAGGTTATTCTGGATGCAAACCTGCGGAGACTCCTATGGACGCCAATCACAAGCTCTCGGCCCATAGTTCTGACTCTGATAAGCTACTTACAAATCCGGAATATTACAGACGCTTTGTTGGGAAGCTGATCTACCTTACGGTGACTCGACCAGACATCTCGTTTGTTGTAGGAGTTGTGAGTCGGTTCATGCACGCTCCTCAGACATCTCATCTTCAAGCGGTCGAGCACATCCTTCGATATCTCAAGATCGCCCTCGGACAAGGACTTGTGTATAAGCCATCCACATCTCTATCACTCGTCGCTTACTCTGACACTGACTATGCAGGATCTATCGATAATAGGCGCTCCACTACGGGGTTCTGCACTTACTTTGGTGGTCATCTCATAACATGGCGTAGCAAGAAACAATCTGTGGTTGCTCGCTCTTATGCTGAAGCCGAGTACCGAGCTATGGCTGTGGTTGCTTCCGAGCTAACCTTGCTTGAGAGCCTTCTGGGATACTTGGGTGTTCGTCTCTCATCACCGGCTATCTTATTTTGTGACAGTCAGGCATCAATACATATTGCCAAGAATCCAGTGTTTCACGAACGCACAAAGCATATCGAAGTTGATTGTCACTTTATCCGAGAAAAGGTACAGTGAAAGAAGATATATTTGGAGCATGTTCCTGCTAAAGACCAAATTGCGGATATCCTGACTAAAGCTCTCTCCAGGCCTCTATACTATCAGTTTTTATCCTAGCTTGGTGCCTACGACTTGTACGCTCCAGCTTGCGGGGGAGTGTTAGAAAATCCCAATTAAGGGCCCATGTTTTCTCTCTTCTCTCTCTCCTTGTATTAGTTCCACATCTTGTATTTAGGTTTTATCTTCTCCTTCTTCTCCTATATAAGTGTATTCATACTTGTAACTATTCATTCAAGAAGTATATACAAGCTTTGAGGCCTTTCTCTACAACTACAAATGGGTTTATAAAATCAAATACCACTCCGATGGAAGTGAAGAGCGTTACAAAGCACGCTTGGTTGCCAAGGGTTTCACACAAGTGGAGGGACTTGACTTTCATGAAACTTTTGCACCGGTTGCCAAGTTGGTCTATTTGTGTGTGTTCTTATCCATTATGGTGGCATGTGGTTGGGCACTAGATCAACTGGATGTCAACAACGCCTTCTTGCACAGTGATCTTGATGAGGAAGTCTGTATGATGCTTCCACCCGGTTTCAGGGCATAATGTGAAGGGCTTGTTTGTCACCTCCACTGCTCCATTTACGGCCTTCGACAAGCATCACGGAAATGGTTTAACAAATTGATGGACACTTTGCTATGGTACGGTTTTGTTCAATCCCTCGTCGACTATTCCCTTTTCACATATCACAAACATGGTACTTTCATATGACTTCTTATCTATGTGGACGACATCATTTTGGCCGGCAACAATTCTGAAGCTCGTGCTTCTTTTAAGCTTTATTTGAATAACTACTTCTGCATCAAAGACTGAGGACCACTCAAATTCTTCTTGGGCATAGAGGTAGCTAAATCCCTCCGAGGTATCTTTCTATCCCAACGTAAATACACTCTTGACATCATTTCATAAACCGGCTTCCTTGGTGCCAAGCCGCCGACACACCAATTGTGCATGGCCAAAAATTGGCTCTGGCCAAGGGGGAACACTCTGACGGTGCTTTCTATCGGCATCTTGTTGGACGCCTTGTCTACCTCACCATGATCCATCCTGAAATTTCTTATTCTACCCACATAATTTTGCAATTTGCTCAGGCATCGAAAAAGGAACATTTCGAGGAAGCCTTCGTTACTTAAAGGGGACGCCTGGGATAAGGATTTTGTTATCCAAGGATTGTGACATCAAGCTTCGTGCATACTGTGACTCGGATTGAGCTAGCTGCCCTATCACTCATCGATCCGTCACCGGTTTTTTTTATCATTATTAGTGTAACACCCCTATCCGTCGCATAGTATATAACAGTAGGTCCGGCCGGGGCCCGACGCCATATACTACGGACAGACCGGTTGGTTACGTATTGAAACCATTCAACCAATCACAACGTCCTACACAGCACCTAGCGGAAGCAATTATTAAGTTGCACAATTAAGAACCCTGCCAACATGAATGTCCACGCGACTAAAAACAAGGAATGTTTAATACACGAATAATGGCCTTAAAGCCTTACAAGAGTTTGCTTAATAAAAAGTGTCTTCCAAACCTCGGCACGCAGGCCGGTCACACATGAGTACAAAAAAGAAAACACTCAAAACTTGGCCTTCGAGGGCCAGCACAACAATTTGGGCTTTAGCCCGCTATTTACCTCTCGGCTCCGCAGCACCTACAAGCAACAATCCACCGCACGGTGGTAAACAAAGGCAACGGTCAGCTATGCTGACCAAATTATAACGATTCCGCCCCCAAACCGGGGCAGCACAGCTTCTTCCCTGCACTTGTTAGCAAAACAAGCAACACAGCAAAATAAGCATCACATCATAGGTGCACGCTCACACAGCCGTACACCCCGTGCTCTCAGAGCACTTACTCGGCGGGCCAGTCCGAACCCCGTCCGGTCCTTGACTCCGCCACCACCCCCAGGATGGCAACCTCGTGAGCATTTAGTCCTTTCAGCCGTAGCCTAGACTCGATCTCCAAACCTCAGTAAGTCCTACGTAAAACTTTAGGTCGCTTTAACCAAGCAGGTGGAGCGGGTAGGGGTCCACCAGTCCGTTGCTCACCCCGCCGTTGCCATTTGGCCTTTGACGCGGACTAAGCTTCCCCAGTCCCAAATACCGTTCAAACACAGTACATAGCCCCGCTATGTACTTGGTTGGCTCCCAGGCCACCGGTATGATAGAAATGCGTTTTCGTCCAGATTTCCGGGTGCACCTCGAGGTTAATCCCCCAGATTCCCTGATGCATTCTACCGCATAGCAACCCGAAAACAATCAAAATGCTCGGAGGCTTCTTCGGCTAAAAATGCACAGCAAATCATCACCGATCCAGACCAACACGTACGTGTAGGCTTTACACATCATGCCTATGTCTGTACTACGATTCCGGACTCTAACAAGGGGGACTTTACATATCTACCCCAAGGAATACCACAATCTCGCCGCACACTCGCGGGAGAGGGGTTTTCCCATGCAAAGGAAGAAGAGCTTCACATGCTCAAGAAGAGAATCGTTACCCTTGCGCTTTTCCTCGACGCCATGATGATCTAGTCGGATGGAAAGCACCGTATCGGCCTCGCCTTCGCGGATCCAGACTCGGATCGTGATTTGGAGCTCCGAAGCTCCGCCGGTGTCCGGATCTTTGGTCTTCTTCCTCCTCCTAGCTCTCCCTTCTCTCTAGATCTTAGAGAGATAAAGCCCAAGTGAAATGAGGGCTTCTAAACCCTATTCCCGGATATAACATGCCAGCAACAGCCCTGAACCGTCGGATCTAAAATCAAGAAATCGAACGGCTGCGATTCAGCCCAATTTTACAAAATCTGGGCCAAACACGGGTTGCAACACGGCCGTGTGCAAGGCCGTGTCACCCATTCGCCGTCTCGACCGACGCGATAACCAGCACACGGCCTCCGACACGCCCGTGTCGCCAGCGACACGGCCGTGCCGATACCTGTGTCACACCCCCCGTGTGCAATCAGCCAACACTCGCAACCCGAGAAGGACACGACCATGCAACACGGCACAAGACACGCCCGTGTCACATGTGACACGCCCGTGTTCTTGCCCGTGTAATGGCCTGTGTGCCTTACTCAACGATCATTGAGTGGCGTTGAGTGGCTTACACGCCCTGGGACACGCCCGTGTCCCAGGCCGTGTTCACCCCTCGACGACTCCTGCCCGCCAAAACGTCGACCACGCGACCCGTGGCCGAACACGCCCGTGACACGCCCGTGACATGCCCGTGTCACGCCCGTGTCACACCCGTGACACGACCCGTGACACCTGCTCCAAGTCCCAGACTTGGCTTAAAACGTCGCCCGTCCCTCTTTTGAGTTTCGGGGTGTTACAACTCTCTCCCTCTTAAAAGAATTTCGTCCACGAAATTACCAAAGGAGAGAAAACAGAATCTCTCAGCAGTACCCAGGCGGAACAACTCCGGGTACACTTCCAGCATAGATTGCTCTAACTCCTAAGAGCTCCTGGCTAACACAAAAGTCCCACCGGACCACGACTATCCTGATCTCCTTGAGACAAAGTCGCTCGACTTCATGGTCTCCAAAACGAACGGGTTTGACCCTAGTCGTCAACCTTTCGTCCACCAAAACTTGATCACTCACGATCAAGTTCGAAGGCTCTTGCGCCGCCTCACCAAACCGCTCTAGAATTCTCTAGTGGTCCAAGGTATACCGGGCTCAGCTTCCCCAAGCGTCGCTCTCATGAAACACTCTTGAACGACTATAACTTCCAACACGTCATCCGATAACTCATCATTCCGTTACGTGGCGTTAAAGCACTTAGTCTGCCTCTCCTGAGCGATTAGCAAAAGTTCTCATATTGTTCGCACCAAAAAGGGTAGTGTTTACCACCTCTTACTTTAAATACAACTTTGTGTCATCCGTTTCTAGCCTCGACAACGGCATGCGACGACTTCTACCAAAAAGGGCCTCGAAGGGCGCCATTTGTATGCTCGCTTTGTAGCTAAAGTTGTACGCAAACTTTACCAAAACAGATGACCTTCCCACTGCTTCCCGAAGTCCAGAACGCACATGCGAAACACGTCCTCCAACGTACTATTGACCCACTCGATCTGCTCATCCGTCTGCGGATGGAAGACTGGACTAAACTACAACTTAGTCTCAAGCACTTTCTGTAACTAACTCCAATCATTGGACGTAGAACACCTACCTCGATTTCTCACGACGTTGCGGGGCACACTGTGCCGCCTAACGATGTTATCCATAAACATTTACCAGTTACTCTACCGAATTATCCTTCCTATGCGGAATGAAGTGCGACACTAGTGTCAACACAACTACGATCACCCAAACGGCGTCGTTACCTCACTGTGACTTTTGCAAACCATGCACACAGTCCAGTCAAACTTCTATTCCGAACTAGGCAAGGATTCAAGAATCCCCCGGCACCTGGCACTCTGCATGCACTAAGGCGCAAGGCTGGCACTTTGCCACATATAATGCCACGACCTTCTAGAGTTCTGGCCACCAGAGCACTTTTTCAGATATCGGCACAACTTCGTGCCTCCTAAGCGAGTTGAGTACTTGATATAACGTATCACAACTCCACCCATAGATTTCCCATGCTTGGGCCGCACAAACAATTGTCTTTCCTTGGTAGCCCACCTACAACCGTCGATTTGGGATTTTGACCCATCGAGCCGCACCCACGATTTCCTTCATACAGCTACACAACCATAGTCTGCCAAATACGATCAGCCAGGTCATACTGGACTTCCGACCAGTTCTACAACGCTTCGACGCTAGTCCGCTTGTCAACACAACAGATCTCTAACGCTTCCAATTCCCGAACTAGCCTCTCATCATGCACCGACAACCATTCGGCTTGGGCGGGAGCCCTGCGACTCAACGCATCCGCAACTGCATTGCCCTTGCCGGGTGCATGATGAATCTTGAACGTATAGTCCCCCAGGAACTCCATTCATCTCCGCTGCCACATGTTCAGATCTTATTGATCCAACAGGTATTTCAGGCTCTTATGGTCGGTATGAATATCGATCTTAACGCCATACGAGTAGTGCCTCCACAGTTTAAGCGCAAATATCACGGCCGCCAACTCCAAGTCACGGACCGGATAATTCCTTTCATGAACTTTTAGCTGACGCGATCCATAAGCTATCACGCTCCCAAGCTGCACCAGCACGCAGCCCAAACCACTACCCGAGGCGTCAAAAAAAACCTCGAAGCCCTCGGTCCCACTCGGCGAACTAAGCACTGGCGCTGTGGTCAACCGACTCTTCAGCTCTTCAAAAACTTGCGCACACTCATGCACCCACACAAAACTCTGATCTTTCCTTGTCAAAGTCATGAGAGGTAGCGCTATCCGCGAGAAGTTCTCCACGAAGTGCCTGAAAAAGCCGGCAAGCCCCAGCAAACTCCGGACTTCTGCTACCGAAGACAACACAGGACACTCTCGTATTGCAACAATCTACGCCGGATCCACCGCAACTCCTTCTCCACTGACTACGTGACCAAGGAATGCCACTGAAGATAACCAAAACTCACCTTTGGAGAACTTTGTGTATAGCTCGTTCCTCCTTAGCGTCTCCAAAACCAAACGCAGATGCTTGAAGCGATCTTCTTTGCACTGCGAGCACACCAATAGGTCGTCAATAAAGACGATCACAACATGGTTTAAGTACTCCCTGAACGTTCTGTTCATCAGATCCATAAACACCGATGGCGCATTAGTCAGCTCGAACGGCATGACCATAAACTCGAAATGCCCATATCTTGCGTTGAACGCTGTCTTTGGGATATCGCTTTCCCAGATTCTCAGCTGATAGTAACCAGACTTAAGATCCAACTTTAAGTATACCGATGACCCACCCAACTGATCGAACAAATCGCCAATTCTTGGGATCAGGTACTTGCTCTCTTTTATCAACTTGTTCAGTTCTCCATAAACGATTCAGAGCCGCAAACTCCCGTCCTTCTTCTACACGAAAAGGACCGGTGTGCTCCAAGACGACAAACTTGGACGCACATGACCTTGCTCCAGAAACTCTTCCAGTTGAACTTTCAGTTCTGCCAACTCATTAGGCGTTAGCCGATATAGAGAGCGTGGCCCAGGTTTGGCACCTGGCGCCAGCTCACTCGAAATCGATCGCTCGCTACGGAGGGACTCCAGGGAGACCATCAGGGAATCACATCAGGATATTCGGATACACACGAGATACTACCCAATGTAGGCTTAGGCTTCAAAGCCTCCCATGGTGGCAGTAATGACGCTTGCACGTCGAATCCCTGACCCCTAAACCGTAACCTTGCTACACAGAAACTCTCTTCGCGCACATTGAACATCCATTACGCCACAACGCATCCAATTGTCCTTTGCCATCGAAGAAGGTACTTCAATGCACGATATAAATCCTTTGGACAAAAGGAGCGCGAAGCTTCCATATCGAACAATGCTCTCGCCGGATTGCCAAAAAAAAATCCAAACAAAGCCTAGAACCTCCAGTCCTAAGTTAACACGCAAAAGGTAACAGGTATAAGAAGCTAAATTGCTATCAATTAAACCATACTTGTCTTCCCGACGATCGGCCACATGGCCTCCTGCTGTCCAAGGATGTCCATTCCCAGTTGGGCTGGAGTAAACAGCGGTGCGGTAGACGCCACCGCCTTTCCCTTCTCCTCAGATATTGACCCCAACTTCTTTTTGGACATTGGGCGTCCACTCCAACAATCCCGGGCATAGTGCCCCGGCTTCCCACAGACAAAGCATGCATCCGGGGTTTGAACTGTAGTCGCTCCGGATGTGCTAGAGGAAGGGACTAGCCCCGACCTCCTAGCCTTCTTATGCCACCTACGGTACCCAGATTTTGAGGTTGGCATTTTGAACATTGTTTCCTTTACACCAGAGGCTTCAACTGCTCCTGCCAAAACTCTCCTTGTCTTCTGAGCACTCTCCCAACAATCTCTGGCGAGGTGCCCTTTCTTGCCACAAGAATAACATTTGAGGGTAGTTCGGGTAGTAGATGACCAAGCCTCTTTTCTCGGCGTCTTTTGATAGGCAGTCCTTAAAGGATCTGTAGGGTTTGGTACCCTATCCACTGGTACTTGGTGAGTTTTCCCCAACTCCACTTCCCAAAGCTCTGGCTGATTCCACCAAAGCTCGGAATCCCAACAACTTTGGTCCTAGCAGTAGGATACGTAACTCGCTGCGCAAACCGTTATAAAATCTATCAACTCTAGATTGCTCGCTTTCCCATTCAAAGTCTGGGTAGCGCCTTAACATAAGGAACGTCTGCAAATATGCATCAACTGAATGTGCTCCCTGCACCACAGTCATGTTCATCTGCTGCTCTAATTGACCCCCAAATGCCCTTTGCTCCAACATACCGCCCGATGTTGGGGCCAACTCAGGGACAAATGGTTTCACATTACTCCCATGTTGTGCGTTGGTCACAGCGAACACCGCTTCAACCACCCTTCTTATGGTTTCCAAAGACGTAGGGGTCTCCGGCACGTCGCTGGGTGCAGTACTTTTCTCAGAAAGTGTGCATTCAGACTGCCACGCGCCACTCTCGGACACCTACCATCGTACAGAACACCAATAAGGGACTGAAAAAAATTGCAAAAAGCAATTATAGGAACACTCAGGTTCCCCAAACATGTGTATTTTCATTCCTAAGTGGACATTCATGGATTCTTTTCATGTTATAACGATGACGCACATACATGTGCTCACCACCCCTTAAAGTGAATTCGTCCACGAATTCATTTAAGCTTGACCGAAACCAGTAGTCTGATACTAATTTGTAACACCCCTATCCGTCGCATAGTATATAACAGTAGGTCCGGCCGGGCCCCGACGCCATATACTACGGACAGACCGGTTGGTTATGTATTGAAACCATTCAACCAATCACAACGTCCTACACAGCACCTAGCGGAAGCAATTATTAAGTTGCACAATTAAGAACCCTGCCAACATGAATGTCCACGCGACTAAAAACAAGGAATGTTTAATACACGAATAATGGCCTTAAAGCCTTACAAGTGTTTGCTTAATAAAAAGTGTCTTCCAAACCTCGGCACGCAGGCCGGTCACACATGAGTACAAAAAGGAAAACACTCAAAACTTGGCCTTTGAGGGCCAGCACAGCAACTTGGACTTTAGCCCGCTATTTACCTCTCGGCTCCGCAGCACCTGCAAGCAACAATCCACCGCACGGTGGTAAACAAAGGTGTTGCTGTATAGACCTGGGCGGACAGGCGGCTAAGACTGGCGGTTTGGTAGCCGGGCGGTCAGCCCGGCTAATCTCTGTGTTGCTGTATAGACCTTGGCGGACAGGCGGCTAAGACTGGCGGTTTGGTAGCCGGGCGGTCTGCCGGCTAATCTCTGGGATCTCGGTGGTCGGCTGCGTGTTCTCTGGTGGTGACCGGGCGGTTAGTGCCTACTAACCGCACGGTTAGGCGGTCTCCTGGGCGGATTGGCGGTTAGCTTTGTAGATGATGTTTTTGTGTATTTAGTCCCACATTGGGTATTTGTATTCTCTCCCATCTTCTCCATTCTATATAAGGGAGGCTATACCTTTGTAATACTTACTTTTTTGGATAATAAAAATTGCATTCTCCACTTTCCGGTTTCTATATTTCTATTCGCACATGGTATCAGAGGCCCCGATCTAGTCCTCCTGATTGCGTTTTCTTCTGTCCGTGCGACCTCTGCCTACTCGCCGCGACCTGTCTTTCAGCTCGCGCGAGCTCTCTTCTCCCGTGGATTCTTCTATCCTCCTCTTCTGTTCGCGCGGTCTGTCTGCTAGCCGCCTGACTTCTCTCCCTCTGTTTGGTTCTGCGGCTTGGTCGTGGCTTCTCTGGCCGCTGGTGTCTACCATCGTGACCGCTGCAGATCTTTTTCTTCCTATCCGCGCGATTTCTCTCTGTTCGCGCGAGTTCTTCCTTGTTTAGGCGGCCTCTCTATCCTTCTTGCCACTAGTGTGCTGACACCGTGACCGTTGCAGCTTCTTCTCTCTGCCCGTCGCGGTTTGCTTTTTGTTCGCGCGGTCTTCTCGCTCTCTCTATCCGCGCGGCTTCTTCTTCTTCTTCCCGCTCGGTTTCCCTTGTTAACCGTGCGGCTTCTCTTCTTGTGCTTCGCAGCTTGGTCGTGGCATTGCTTGCCGCTGGTCTAATTGTGACCGCTGCGAACTCTTCCTTCCTTTGCTCGCCCGGTCTCTCCTCTTAACCGCGCGACCTCTCTTCTAGGATGACCAATTCTGATGGCTCCACCTCGTCTACTATCGTTGTCCCACCGCCTCCTCCTCCTCCTCCTGCTTCCGGGAATCTTGGCACTGTCTCTAAGCTTCTGGGGCCCAATTATCCCGACTGGAGTGTATCATTCACTTTTCTTCTCCGCTCTCAGCGCAAGCGTCATCATCTTACCGATGACCCTCCGCCTGCGGACTCTGCCCAGTTTACTGACTGGGATGCGAATGATGCGCTGGTTCGTACTTGGCTGGCGAACAGCCTGTCCGATGAATGTCTTCCTGTCATCCGTCACGATGAGACGGTAAAACAAGCTTGGAATCACTTGGCCGCTCTCTACTCCAAGGGGGGACAAACATCTCGCATCTATACTCTCTATGCGGATCTCTTTGCTCGCCAGTCCATGTCCCCTCCTGCAGCTTACCAACAAGTCCAAGCCCTTGGAGCTGAGATTCTACAAAATCGTCCTCTCTCGGCAGATGTGGCCACTCAGCTGAAGCACTTCCAGGAACTCCTAGTGGTCTGTTACCTTCTGCGGCTTCCGGACTCATACGATATGATCCGACAGCAAATTCTTGGAGAGGCTGAGTCTCCTACCCTGGATGCTACTGCTGCCCGCATTGCCGCTGTTACCTCTCTGCTCCAACGCCCCTTGCTTGCCGCTCCTCCGGCTCCGGATGCCTATGCCCACCAGGCTCATCGTGGTGGATTTAGTGGTCGTGGTAACCACTCTGGCGGGCGTGGCCCTTCTCGCTACCTCTGTACTCATTGTGGCCGCCCAGGACACTTGGTTGACCGCTGCTGGACAAAGCATCCGCATCTTCGTCCCGCTGGTGATACTCCTACTTCTTCCAAGCCATCTGCCTCTGTGGCCACGACTTCAGGTAGTGCCCACGTGGTTACCCAAGGTAAATGGCTAATCGACTCTGGCGCCACTAATCATATGACGGACAATCCTCAGTGCTTTTCTCTCCTAGAAACACATGATCGGTTGCCCCCTGTTCTCGTTGCGGATGGTTCTCCCTCTCCGGTGCATGGAACGGGCATGGTTCAAGTTACTCCGTCCCTTCGCCTGGCGGATACTCTTTATGTGTCCAAGTTTCCGTGCAATTTATTGTCGGTTACTTCTCTTTGCAAGCAACTTCAGTGTTCGGTAACATTTACTCCTTCTTCTTGTTCGTTTCAGGACCCGGACTCCAAGCGGACGATTGCTACTGGGACTGAGAGGGGCGGTCTCTACTTCCTTGATGATGTATCTGCTCTTACCGTCTTCTCTCCCGCTTCTACAGATCTTCTTCAGTGGCACCTTCGCCTGGGGCATCCTCCCTCGCATCTCATCCACCAACTGTTTCCTCACCTACCTCAGCAGGACTCTCCTATCAACTGTGATGCCTGTCAACTGGGCAAGCATCACCGTTCCCCCTTTCCTCCTAAGAAAGGTCGTGGCTCTTCCAAGCCGTTCGACCTTATTCACTCTGATGTTTGGGGACCTTCCCCTACCCTCACCATCGGGCGTGGAAGTTCCTATTTTGTAACCTTTATTGATGATTATTCTCGATGTACGTGGGTGTATCTATTAAAGGATCACTCCGAACTTTTTTCTGTATGGACGTCATTTTATTATATGATTAAAAATCAATTTGATGCTTCTGTCAAAATTTTTCGCTCTGATAATGCAAAAGAGTATCTGAGTAGTGATTTCGCTTCTTTCTGTACGCAACATGACATCATTCATCAAACTAGCTGCGTCTATACCTCCCAGCAAAATGGGGGTGGCGGAACGTAAAAACCGTCACCTCCTCGATGTCGCTCGCACTCTCATGACGCACATGCAGGTTCCTCGTAGCTATTGGGGCTACGCGGTCCTCATCTCCTGCTACCTCATCAATCGCATTCCCTCTACCGTCCTCAAAGGCAAAACCCCTTTTTCCATCCTCTATCCCTCCAAGGACCCCTTTCCATTACCACTCCGCATTTTTGGGTGCACTGCCTTTGTTCATAGCCCTGCCGCAACTCGCGACAAATTGTCCCCTCGTGCTACGAAGTGTATCTTTTTGGGTTACTCCACAACTCAAAAAGGTTACTGCTGCTTTGACCCTGTTCATCGCAAGCAGTTCGTCTCGGCGGATGTGACATTCTTTGAGAATGCCGCCTACTTCTCTTCTGATCTCCCACAGGTCGATGGATCGAACCTCCCTCTTCCTCCTACCGACTCGACCTCTCCACCCATTCTCTCCACCACATCCACTCCTCTTGAGCTTCCTCCATCCCCACCTCCACCAGCCGCTCCTTCTCTTGATCATGATCCTTCTCCCTCGTCCCCTCGGCCGTCTCTCTCTTCTCCCGGGTCAGCTATCTCCGCCACGGATGCACCGGCGACTGAGGAACTCGAGGACCTGGAGCTGCCCATTGCCCTTCGCAAAGGGGTTCGGACGTGCACCCAGCACTCGTTGGCAGCTGTTATTTCTTATGATCGGCTAACACCTTCTCGCAGGGACTTCGCCCTAGCCATCTCCGCGACTACCACACCGCGCACCTACCAGGAAGCCCTTGATATTCCTCACTGGAAGGCTGCCATGGATGACGAGATTGCTACTCTCTCTGACCGGGGCACTTGGACCCTTGTGCCTCCTCCTTTTGGCACGGATGTGGTTGGTTGTCGCTGGGTGTTTGTCGTCAAGTTCCGTCCTGATGGCAGTGTGGACCGGTACAAAGCCCGTCTTGTTGCAAAAGGGTTTACTCAGACCTATGGTGTTGATTACTTTGACACGTTCTCGCCAGTTGCACGCCTCAGCACCATTCAGGTCCTTTTATCGGTGGCGGTCAACAGGGATTGGCCTATTTCGCAGTTGGACGTCAAGAATGCCTTCCTCTATGGTGACCTTCACGAGGACGTCTACATGGAGCAACCTCCTGGGTATGTTGCTCAGGGGGAGACTCAAGTATGTCGGTTGAAGAAGGCCATCTATGGCCTAAAGCAAAGTCCCAAGGCGTGGTTCGATAAGTTCAGTAGCATCGTTGGGGCTATCGGTTTCACCAGGAGTTCGGCTGATCACTCCTTGTTCATTCGCAAGACATCTTCGGGTCTGGTTGTGCTAGCTGTTTACGTGGACGATATTCTTCTTACTGGCGACGATCAAGCTGGTGTAGCCTTGACGAAGGTCCATCTCCGCCAACACCTAGTCACGAAGGATATGGGTTCTCCAAAATACTTCTTGGGAATTGAAATCTCTCGGAAACCGTGTTCCTTGGTTCTCTCCCAACGAAAGTATGCTCTTGATTTGTTGAAAGAGGCAGGATTGACGGGTGCTAAACCTGCCCGGTGTCCCATGGCTCCTGGAGAAGACAAGACATGGACAGACGAATCACCACCTCTATTGGATACTACGAGGTATCGGCGTCTTGTTGGCAAACTCATCTACCTTACGGTGACCAGACCAGACATCTCCTATGCAGTGGGAAAGGTCAGCCAGTTTATGCAGTCGCCTAGGGAATGTCATCTTCAATCCGCTCTAAGGATATTGGAGTATGTGAAGTCCGCACCTGGGAAAGGTCTTCTCTTTCAGAAAAACGGTCACCTAAGAGTCGAAGCGTACTCCGACGCTAGCTATGCGGACGACAAAGGGGATCGCAAGTCGACTTCCGGATTTTGCACATTTGTTGGAGGAAACTTGGTTAGCTGGAAGAGCAAGAAGCAGTCAGTAGTCTCCAGGTCTAGTGCGGAAGCAGAATATCGTAGCATGACATCAACCACGTGTGAGTTAAAATGGTTGCGGGCTCTCATGCTGGATCTAGGAGAGGTCTACAACTATCCACTTCCCATGTTCTGCGACAACAAAGCTGCGATCTACATTTCTAAAAATCCGGTCTTCCATGAGCGAACAAAGCACATAGAGGTTGATTGTCACTTCATTCGAGAAGAAGTGTTGAAGAACCAGATTTGCACTCCGTTTGTTACCTCGGAGAAAGAGCTGGCATATATATTCACAAAACCTGTGTCCGCCTCTTTCTTCCACATTTGCAGCAAGCTAGGCATGATTGACATCTATGCTCCAGCTTGAGGGGGAGTGTTGCTGTATAGACCTGGGCGGACAGGCGGCTAAGACTGGCGGTTTGGTAGCCGGGCGGTCAGCCCGGCTAATCTCTGTGTTGCTGTATAGACCTTGGCGGACAGGCGGCTAAGACTGGCGGTTTGGTAGCCGGGCGGTCTGCCGGCTAATCTCTGGGATCTCGGTGGTCGGCTGCGTGTTCTCTGGTGGTGACCGGGCGGTTAGTGCCTACTAACCGCACGGTTAGGCGGTCTCCTGGGCGGATTGGCGGTTAGCTTTGTAGATGATGTTTTTGTGTATTTAGTCCCACATTGGGTATTTGTATTCTCTCCCATCTCCTCCATTCTATATAAGGGAGGCTATACCTTTGTAATACTTACTTTTTTGGATAATAAAAATTGCATTCTCCACTTTCCGGTTTCTATATTTCTATTCGCACAAAAGGCAACGGTCAGCTATGCTGACCAAATTATAACGATTCCGCCCCTAAACCGGGGCGGCACAGCTTCTTCCCTGCACTTGTTAGCAAAACAAGCAACACAGCAAAATAAGCATCACATCATAGGTGCACGCTCACACGTCCGTACACCCCGTGCTCTCAGGGCACTTACTCAGCGGGCCAGTCCGAAGACCGTCCGGTCCTTGACTCCGCCACCACCCCCAGGATGGCAACCTCGTGAGCATTTAGTCCTTTCAGACGTAGCCTAGACTCGATCTCCAAACCTCGGTAAGTCCCACGTAAAACTTTAGGTCGCTTTAACCGAGCAGGTGGAGCGGGTAGGGGTCCACCAGTCCGTTGCTCACCCCGTCGTTGCCATTTGGCCTTTGACGCGGACTAAGCTTCCCCAGTCCCAAATACCGTTCAAACACAGTACATAGCCCCGCTATGTACCCGGTTGGCTCCCAGGCCACCGGTATGACAGAAATGCATTTCCGTCCAGATTTCCGGGTGCATCTCGAGGTTAATCCCCCAGATTCCCTGATGCATTCTACCGCATAGCAACCCGAAAACAATCAAAACGCTCGGAGTCTTCTCCGGCTAAAAATGCACAACAAATCATCACCGATCCAGACCAACACGTCCGGGTAGGCTTCACACATCATGCCTATGTCCGTACTATGATTCCGGACTCTAACAAGGGGGACTTTACATATATACCCCAATGAATACCACAATCTCGCCGCACACTCACGGGAGAGGGGTTTTTCCATGCAAAGGATGAAGAGCTTCACATGCTCAAGAAGAGAATCGTTACCCTTGCGTTTTTCCTCGGTGCCATGACGATCTAGTCGGATGGAAAGCACCGTATCGGCCTCTCCTTCGCGGATCCAGACTCGGATCGTGATTTGGAACTCCGAAGCTCCGCCGGTGACCCGATCTTTGGTCTTCTTCCTCCTCCTAGCTCTCCCTTCTCTCTAGATCTTAGAGAGATAAAGCCCAAGTGAAATGAGGGCTTCTAAACCCTATTCCCGGATATAACATGCCAGCAACAGCCCTGAACCGTCGGATCCCAAATCAAGAAATCGAACGGCTGCGATTCAGCCCAATTTTACAAAATCTGGGCCGAACACGGGTTGCAACACGGCCGTGTGCAAGGCCGTTTCACCCATTCGCCGTCTCGACCGATGCGATAACCAACACACGACATTTGACACGGCCTCCGACACGCCCGTGTCGCCTGCGACACGGCCGTGTCGATACCCGTGTCACACCCCCCGTGTGCAATCGGCCAACACTCGCGACCCGAGAAGGACACGGCCATGCAACACGGCACAAGACACACCCGTGTCACATGTGACACGCCCGTGTTCGTGCCCGTGTAATGGCCCGTGTGCCTTACTCAACGATCGTTGAGTGGCGTTGAGTGGCTGACACGCCCTGGGACACGCCCGTGTCCCAGGTCGTGTTCACCCCTCGACGGCTCCTGCCCACCAAAACATCGACCACGCGACCCGTGGCCGAACACGCCCGTGACACGCCCGTGTCACGCCCGTGTCACGCCCGTGTCACGCCCGTGTCACGCCCGTGTCACGCCCGTGTCACGCCCGTGACACGACCCGTGACACCTGCTCCAAGTCCCAGACTTGGCTTAAAACGTCGCCCGTCCCTCTTTTGAGTTTCGGGGTGTTACAATTAGCTCTTCCCCAATTTCGTGAAAAACACAGAAACAAAACATCGTTTCATGTTCATTAACAGAGGCGGAATATATGGCTATGACATCCACAACAGTGAGCTTATTTGGCTCAAGTCTTTGTTGATGTCTCTCTCACTGACATAGAATGAGCCTATGTTTCTATTTTGTGGTCAGACCGCAATTCACATTGCTGCCAATCCCACCATCCATGAGCGGATAAAGTACATAGAGACAGATTGCCATTACATCAGTGAGCATATACAAACCGGAAATATCTCACAGCTTGCGATCACAATTTCAACCAAATGACATCTTCACAAAGGCCCTTACGTGACCACAATTTGATTTCTTAACGTGCAAGTTGGGCACCTACGACGTACATGCACCAACTTGAGGGGGCTATTATTCATATTATGTTATTTCCTAACGTTAGTTTATTGCTTAATCTCATGTATGACTTCCTATTGAGTAGAACCTAAACCAGGTTCTTTTCCTCAAAATCCTCTGTTTCGTTTTGCGGTGGTAATGAATCGTGGTTCGCTTGAACTCACCTAAAAAACTTCATCCATTTTTACGTTCATGATTAGTTTTATTTTCTTGATGGTGCCTGTAATCGTTGTCATGCCAAACATGCATTCTATGACGACGGTGTCGTTTTTGTTCAAATTCATGGGAACAAAAAAAGTTGTGCCAAACAAAGTCTCAGTCAATAAATTTCTTATCCGACTCAAATTTCAAAAATAGGTCCGAGTTAATAAGGTCATGACACACGTCGAAATCTTAAACAATAGATATTCAGCAGGATATCTATAGCACACCTGAGTTTTCTCTAGAGCTCCCCAAAAAATTTGCCCAGGAGCACGCTGACCTTCCTATCTCTTTCAAACGGTGAATCCTCAAAATTCGAAACAAATTTTAAATCAATGTTGTTATCTAAATTGATTAGGAAACCACCAATTTTAATAAATTTATATATTCCTAAAAGCACGGTTGCAGATCACCCGGTTTTTTTCCGGCCCATAGAATCGGACCGCCTTAGCTTGGAATTGAACCGGGTGCGCAAACAGTCAATGAACAATAATAACAAATGACAAAAAGCTTTTTTGACGTGGAATACCCAGAAAGGGTGAAAAATCATGTGGTCGGATCCGTTTGTGGCCAAAATCCACTATTATGTTTGAATTTACAAGAGTTGATAGATTTCCTCGGAGGTTGACAGACCAACTTTTTGTTACAAGTTTTGAATACAAAAATAGTAGAAAATAAACTAAGTTCTTGGAGCCTGGGTGGGAGTGCTTCAGTGGGAAATATCTCTAAGTGCTCGGAACCTCGATGGAAGCGCTCCTACTAAGACGAAGCCTTGATGGGAGTGCTCCAGTGGAGAATAATGTCACGTCTTTGGAGCCTTGAGATGCCTTCGCACTAGAGCGGGAGCGAAGTGAATTCTGAGTAGAGGAACGATCTAAGTCCCACATCCTTGCCGAAAAACATCAAACGCTCTCTTTAGCCTCTGGAGTTGCTTGTTTTCAAAGAAAGGCATGAGGGCCTAATTATAATTTTTTGGAGAGATATGCTGATAATTGTGCTGGGGCAGAATTTGTGCTGGAGAATAGTGTTGCTCCGTCTTGGTCACACAGATCACCAATTTTAGCGAAATGACGAAAGTGCCCCCCTAGGCAGCCCGGGTAGCCTGAACAGGGTGTCTGACAACGGCGGCGGCCGACAATGGCCGGAGGCGGCGACGCGAGTCGTGTGCTACTGCTCACGCAGAGCTCACTTGAGCACTGTCGTGCGCTGCTGCTTGCACCCGCACGGCATGCATGACTCATGTGTGCGCGCTTGCGCGCGACACTTATGTGCATGCTTGCTCTCATTCACCTTTCGGTGCGATTTCAGACCTTTGGGGTGAGCGCAACTTTCTGTGCACAGATCGCCTGGTTTGGTTTGCATGCCCCCGTTGTCTTAGTCAAAATCTTTCTAATTTGATTTAGAAAATTCAGGGGGAACCCCATCAAATGCCCCCAAATTTTCGCGGGTTTTTAACCACAGAGCGATGAGCCCAAAAATTTCTAAGCTTAGTCATCTCGCCCTGGGGTTGATTGCTCGTACATCGCCCTTATGACTTATGCGGTGTGTTGCAGGGACATCCTCCTGCCAGGTACTTCACGCGGTGTATTGGTGCAGAAGTGTGTTGCTTTTTACGTTCCCCCTTGTATGAACACGCAAGTATTACGCTGCGCGTTAGTTTGAGTGGCTGCCACAGGGCGCAGGTGTTAGTGGTGGATCCTTAGACGTTGAGGGTTGTTCTACCCCCTTGTCCTAGTGTCGCGAAAGGACTGGACGATATGTTCCTACTAAAAGTCTCAGAAGGACTTGGTGTCCGCTCTTATTAAAAGTTGATGCAGAGCATTTTTAGGCGGAGGCCGAGATGGCTTGTTTGAATAAGGAGAAAGCGTCGAGGGCTGACGTGCTTCAGAACATAAAGTCTGTGAAGATCTCAGAGAATGATGGTCATAAGGAGTGAAGTGATGCTTCGGGTGATTCCGATGTCGTGGAGCGTCGCGATTGTATTTGTATTGTGCGCGCACTTCGTATCCTTTGCTCTTGTTTTGCCCTTGTTGCTGTGAGCGCAACTTAGCGTTGTAACGTGATTTTGTGGCCCTTGTGGTGGAGATGTCCTCACGTTTTGTGCTTTTCACGATACAATGGTTCAGAAGTATCTTATACTTTACGTTCCTTGCGCGCTGCTTGTTATATCTGGCAATTGTCGTCGAGCATTAGCATCAGGGACTTGTTGCTTAAGTGCGATGAGGGAAGACACTTGCCCCCTTGCCTTGGCGGCACAATTGTACTCGGGGGGTCTGCTTGTTTTGGGAGGCGGCGACAGACCTTGGTTTGTGTGCACTTTAGAAGGACTTGAGGCCTATTCGTTGGAGGTGGGGAAGAAACTCTGCTCGTTCTTGTCTGAGTAGGACCGGTGTTCGCTCGTATGGAGATGGTGAAGAACTTTTATTCATTCATGTTTTAGGAGGACCTTGTCTGTCCGTGTGAAGGTGGCGAAGAACTTTTGTTCATTTGTGCTTTAGGAGGACCTAGTCCGTCAGTGTGAAGGTGGCGAAGAAACTTTATTTGTTTGCTTCTGAGAAGGACCTGGGCCGTCCATGTGGAGATGGCAAAGAACTTATGTTCATTCGTGTTTAGGAGGACTGAGGTCCATCCAGGTGGGGGTGGCGAAGACACTTTATTCATTCGCGCCTCAGGAGGATCGAGGCGTCCGTGTGGAGGTGGCGAAAATTTTTTTTCATCCGCCCCTCAAGGGGATTGGGGTCTGTTAAGGTGGAGGTGGCAATGAAACTTTATTCGTTTGTGTGTAAGGAGGACCGGGTCTGTCCAGGTGGAAGTGACGAAGAATCTTTGTTCATTCGCACCTCAGGAGGACCAGGGTCCGTTTGGGTGGTGGTGGAGAAGAACTTTTGTTCGTTAGCGTCTCAAGTTGATCAGAGTCTGTTCATGTGGAGGTGGTAAAGACCCTTTATTTGTTTGGGCCTCGGGAGGACCGAGGTCCGTCCGGGTGGAGGTGGCGAAGAACCATTGTTTGTTCGTACCTCATGAGGACTGGGGTCCATCCGGGTGGAGGTGACGAAGAACTTTTTTTCGTTTGTGCCTCAAGAGGGTTGGGGTCTGTCCAGGTGGAGGTGGCAAAGAACCTTTGTTCGTTTGCACCTTAAGAGAACCGAGGTCCGTTCGGGTGGAGGTGACAAAGAACCTTTGTTTGTTCACGCCTCGAGATGACCGAGGTCTGTCTAGGTGGAGGTGGCAAAGAACTTTTATTTTTTCACGCCTGGATCGGGGGTTCGTCCAGGTGAAAGTATAGATGGACCTTTGTCCATCTCGTCTGGGAGGTGCAGAAAAACTCTCATTTATCTCGTCTATGAGGTGCAGAAGGATTTTTATCCATCTCGTCTTAGTGTTAGATGGTCCTGGGGCTCGTTCATTATTTAGAGGTTTATATGTTGGGAAAATAGATGCTTTGCTGTTTAAATAAAAGATACAAGTTCTCATGGATTTCTCCTCATGGCTTATTCTGTCAAAAACAGGGAAATCGATAGATAGTTAAGAGAGTTGTGGCTTAAGCTCCGCCTAGTTCTTCATGACCCAGGTCCTGACCGGGGTGTTCTTGCTGAAGATAGCAGAGTTTTGTTGCCTCCTGATCTCCCACACGATACCAATTCCTCCTAGGGTGCTGAACTTCATAGTTAGGTGTGGAATAGAGGGGATTGCCTCGAAGAGCATTTGGAGCGGCCAACCAAAGATTACGTTGTACGTCGAGCTGGAGTCCACTATCATGAACTGAATGTCTCAGGTAGCTTGCCTTAGGAACACCCCTAGGGTGACGGGGAGAGTGATCATCCCTTGCACCAGTACTGGTGTGTTGTCAAAACCGTATAATGGTCCATTTGCTGGCTGAAGACGCACTTGGGCCATCTTTATGCTGAGCAGCATGTACGCAAATAAGACGTCTGCCGAGCTTCCGCTGTCGATCAGTACCTGCCTGACCCTAAAGTAGGGATTGTGAATTCCTACGCTGATGATGGGGGGATCTTGGTGCAGTGTGCACACTTCCTTTAAGTCTTCTTCCCAAAGCTAATAGTGGTATCTGATAGTGGCTTTGGGTCTTTTGGATCCTTTTCGGGCTAAGCAACAGAGAGTACTTGGGTGATGGGGAAGGGTGAGCTGGCTATGGTCTTGACCTCCCAAACCATTTTCCTGTCCCCTTATGCTTCCTGGCCCGTCGGAGGCTGCTCTCACCCGGGCTGATGCGGCGGTGGGCGGTTTGGTACTTAATTCTGCAAGAACCTCTTCATATGCCTTTGTTAGATGAGGCGTTCAATCTCCTCTTTTAACCGAGTGTAGTTCTCTGTGGTGTGTCTGTTCCCGTGGTAGAACTCACAAAACTGTTCTTGGCCTCCCCAATTTGGTGGAAGCGAATTTGGCCGACTAGGTATTCTGAAGTCCTGGATGACCATGAACACCTGCGTTTGGGAAGTATTCAGTGGGGTGAATTCTTAGTGTCGGCGAGAGCCTTGATCCTTATGAGGTTTTCCACGGTGGTCGTCACTTCCATGGTGTGTCGGGTGTGCAGGCTCCTATTCCCTTTTTTTTTGTTTGGAGGTCCCTTCAAATTGTTAGAGGTGGGCCTCGATGGCCTTATCTATCGCGATCCGCGCCTCGACCCGGTGAACGAGGTCTAGGTAGCTTGGCATTGTTTCCTGCATTAGTTTAGAGTTGAATCCACTTGGGCAGACCCACCCCCCGAAGAAGACGTTGCGAAAGAGCTCAGGGTCAATTCCTGGGATTTGTCGTGCCTCCGAGGTGAAAGGGGTCTCAGAAAATCAGTCAGTTAGCTATGAATTGGTCGATGAAGAGACGTGCGACCTACGTAAAGTTACTGATCTCTCCCTCCCGTAGGGAGTTGAATTATGTGTGTGTTATCCCCTTCAGAGTTGTGGGAAAACCTTGGCACAACAATTGATCATGTGTGTTGAAGAGAAGCATGATCATCTTGAAGTGATTTATGTGCTCCATGGGATCCTCTATATCCCATAAAGGCCTTGAAGTGTGGTAGCTTGAACCAGTGTGGTACGGGGTGTGCTAGGACCTAAGGAGCGAGCGGGGACCCATGACAGAACGAGCGTCAAGCATTCACAGGGTGTCTCCATTCTTGGGCGTATTCCTCCCCAATCATGTCCCTTATTTCTTGGCGGGTGATACATCAGTCATCTTGTCTGGCATTCAAGTCCATTAGGCAAGGGACGAGTTGAGCGTTTGCCTGCGGCTCCAGCCCCTGGGCAGCATGCATGGATCTTGCTTCATTGGAAAGTTCGTCGGGGGGGGGGGGGGGGGGCTCCTCAAGGTGAGCTACGTCTCATGGCAGGACACACTCTTACGCGACATCTGGTCGCGTCCTGTGCGCGTTTGCTGGGTTAGAATGATTGAAGACTCCTAGATCCCGTATAAGAGCGAGTACTTCTGCTTGGCGTTCCTCCATCAGTTGGACATGTTGCTCTACCGAGCCCATTGGCGCGGTCGTAGTGGCCCCTTCTAGTTGCTGGGCATTGCTTTCAGGCGAGTTGGTGGGGTCCAATCCGTCGTGCTCTTTTGGAGTTGTGATATTAGCAGTACATGCACTCCTCCTTGCCATTGATGTCAGTTAGGGTATGCATGTGAGGCAAGTGCTGCTTATAAGGAGTTGTAGAGGAAACACCTTCTCACATATGACAACAAACTGTTGCAGGTCACCCGGTTTTCCCGTGCCCAGAGAATCAGAACGCCATAGCTCGAAATTGGACCGGGCGTGCAAACAGTCAATGAATAACAACAACAAATGACAAAAGTTTTTTAAGTGGAAAACCCAAAAATGGTGAAAACCATGTGGCCGGATCTGTGGCGGGTCAGAAAAAACTATTTTGTTTGAATTTATAAGAGTTTAGATATTTCTTCAGAGGATGACATGTCACATCTCCGTTACAAGTTCTGAATATGAAAACAATATAAAATAAACAAAGTCCTTGGAGCTCATGTGGGAGCGCTCTAGTGAGGGAAAATCACTAAGTCTTCGGAGCCCCGATGAAAGCACTCCTGCTAAGTCAGAGCCTTAATGGGAGCGCTCCTATAGAGAAGGATGTCATGTATTTGAGTCTTTGAGATGTCTTCGCACTAGAGCGGGAGCAAAGCAAATTTCGAGTGGAGGAACGATCTACGCCTCACGTCCTCGCTGGAAAACATCAAAGTTCTTTCTAGCCTCTGGAGTTGCTTTCTTCAAATGAAGGTCTGGGAGCCTATTTATAGTTTTCTGGAGAGAAATGTGTTAATAATTGCGCTAGAGCAGAATTTGTGCTAGTGAATGGCGTCGCTCCGTTTTGTTCACCTGGATCACCAATTTTAGCGAAATGATGAAAGTGCCCTGGACAGTTTGGGAAGCCCAAGCAGGGTTCCCGACGGCAGCGGCTATCGGTGATGACTGGAGGTGGAAACCACGACAAAGGTGGACACAAGAGCACAAAGGACGCGCGCTGCGCCATTTTTTTTACCACGCAAACCCGCTCTCCTCTTCCTCATGTGGCATCTAGGTCATCTATGTTTTCCTCTTCCTACTCGTTGCTCCCTCTTCGTTCTTACTACTCACCTCTACGTCAGCTGCGTTTGCCACTTCCTGCTCGCTGCTCCCTCTTTGTTCTCGCTGCTCACCTCCCGATTCTTGATCAAACAAGTCGGCATCTGATGCAGCTCCTTTCCATAATGATCCTTATATAAATGTAATATTTAAGTTTAAATTTTAAACTTACCTGTCATTTGTGTCTGATCAGGAGTAGTTATGCAAACTCCCTAAACTACTTGTGTATTTAAGTCTGGGTCTGTGCCATGTGGTGTATGTGGTTAATTATGTTGAATAAAACTACCGGTGGCCAGGGGCGGATTTAGAGGGGGGCCCGAGGGACACTGATATCCCCATTATTTTTCAAATTAGTTAGTGTATTTGAATTCCTCTCGTCGAGGCAATAGATTTTGACTACTTAAACGTCAAAAACGATGGCCAGATGAGGGAAATACAGCTCCGATAAAATTGTGCACCCCCATTATTAATTTTCTGGATCCGCCACTGCGGCGGTGGCATCTTCTTCTTCGCCGCTTAAGTGTTGACGGTGTGTCATCGACTTCTTCCTTATCTTTCGTTCCTGCATTCAAAAACAGGGTTGTATCAATTGATATCACAGCACTTTTTGGGCCGTAGGCATCATCAAGATGAGTGATCACAATACTTGTAGCCACGATCTACAAAAATAAGTTGATGCCATCAAAGATGTAGTCCATACTCTCCACTCCAATAATTCAACAATTTAAACAACACTGAAGGACATGAAGCAACACCAATCTCTGGCTATAGAAGAATTACGCCTAATGCTAACTTCCCTCACCAAAAATAAGATGTGTTCTGAACAATATGCCACCACAAATGTGGAAAATACAAACCTGCAGTATCACCAAACTTATTCCATGCCAACAAAAGGAGCACGTCTAGAATTTCCTACCTTCTCCGAAGATGCAGTACAAGAATGGTTTTTCAGGAGCAAATAATTTTTTGAAGTAGACAACACACCAAACTCCATGAAGGTAAAGTTGGCTATAGTGAATTTAGAGGGAAGAGACTTAGCTTGGTATCCGATTTTTGTAAAATCCAAGCACGCTAAGGGCAAAATCCAAACATACTAAGGCTGACATCTCATGAGATTATTTCTCCATTGCCATTCATGAATGTTTTGCCCCAACTTTATTTGAAGATCCTATGAGTGGAATAAAAGAGTTACGACAACAAATTCTGTGCAAAATTATTTAGATGAGTTTGAAACTTTACGTAATAAATCCTTTCTAACAAAAGAATATGCCATCAGCCTCTTCTTAACTGGCCTCAAAATGGACATTTCATTAGATGTACGCATGTTTATGTCAACAACCCTTTAGAAAGCATATGCTCTAGCACGTATTCAAGAACAAAAGATTATGTTGGTGGGAAACCATGACTTTCATCATCAAGGAGCGGAAATGGGACATCCACTGCTTGAAGGCAATAGACAACCCAATCAGATCTCTACCGTCAGTTCAAGCTCATCCCATCAATCAAAAATCACAAAAAATTGTCCCCCAAAGAAATGGATGAAAGGCGGCAAAAGGGCCCCATGTTTCTGGTGTGACCAGAAATACTTTAAAGGGCATAAGTGTGAGAATTCAACCCCAATATACATTCTAGTGGTGGACATGGAAGAGGAAGCTTTAGTGGAAGAGGAGATAGAAGAGCCCATTTCAATGGAATCACAGGAGGAGGGACAGTGCCAAAATCCCCTCATAACTCCTCAGCTATCAATGCATGCCCTCACAAGTATAGTTGATTTCCACACTATGAGAGTCACTTGCTCTTATAAAGGACAACAACTGTTTAAACTTATTGATACATGCAACACAAGTAATTTCATTGATGAGAACACAATCTCCTTCCTTCAATGCAACACTACGCGTATTCCAACCCTTAAGGTGGCAGTAATAGATGGTAAGAAATTAGCAAGCACTAAAATATGTCAGAGTTTTAGGTGGACTATGTTTATCATACCTTTTGAAACTGATATGCTCTTGCTACCATTGGGAGGCTGTGATATAGTGCTTGGGGTGCAATGGTTGGTAACTTTAGGCACTATTCAATGAGATTTCTTGAACCTGCGCATGAAGTTCTTATGGAAAGACAAGAAAGTGACACTACAAGGCAACAAAAATGTGGGGGTAACTCTCATAAACAAAAAGAAGATGAGCCCCAGTGACAGTCCAGTCAACACTCCCAAAATAGATAAGTCCAATCAGAAGTTACAAGAATTGTAACTTCTTTTGGACTCCTACAAGGCAGTGTTTGTTGAACCTCAAGGGCTACCACCACTCCAGAGCTCAAAATCACCAAATATTACATAAAGATCCTTATCTTTATACAAATTTCAGACCATACAAATACCCGTATATGCAGAAAAATGAGATGGAGAGGCTCATCAAGGAGATGTTGGAGGCAGGGGTTATCAGACCAAGCAAAAGCTTCTTTTCCTCCCCTATTGTTCTAGTTTAAAAAGCTGGATCATGGAGTATGTGCATAGATTATATAAACTTAATGACAATACCATCAAAGACAACTTACCAATTCCTATAATAGAAGAATTATTGGATGAACTCCATGGCTCAACCGTCTACACCAAATTAGATCTAAGATCAGGCTATCATCGAGTTAGAATAGCTCTACAGGACATTGAAAAGAAGGCTTTTAGATCTAATGAAGGGAATTATGAATTCATAGTCATGCCATTTGGCTTGACTAATGCCCCTTCTACCTTCCAAAGTTTAATGAACCAGGTATTCCACTAATACTTGTGTAAATTTATACTTGTTTTCTTTGATGATATCTTAATATATAGCAAGACATGGGGGGAGCATCTCAACCACTTATCACAAACCCTCCAAGCATTATTGCTTGAAAAACTTTATGTCAAGAAAAGCAAGTGTCAATTTGGAGTCTCCCAAATGGCTTTTTGCACCCTTGAAAGTGCAACTTTTGATACTTTGCACCCCAAAATTTTAAATATTACACTTTGCACCCCCGAATATCAATTCCTTGACACTTTGCACCCTAGGGCTATTAAATCCCGGGTAATTCGTCCGAATCTCATCAAAAACGCTCATTTTGGCACTTTGCACCCTTTAATGTTCGAATGTTTACTTGCAGGCCAAATATAGTTTACTTAATATTCACAAATAGAATTTACAACGTAATAAAATGAAATTTGTAGCCAAACACTATTCCATTCAATACAAAAACAATTTGATTATATTCTATTTCATACAAAATAGTCCAGAAACTACTCCATTTCATACAAAACAGTCCAGAAATTACTCCATTCCATATATAGTTTGATTAATAAAAAACAGCTAGTGTGATAGGATTCAAATTTTTTTTTTATCTAGACACGCATGGAATCACGACAAAACAAATGAGGCCAACATTATCAAAATCGGACTGTTGCAACAGCAAAAGCGGCAGCAGCAACAACCTCTTCCTGGTCATCGCTTGGGTTCCTGCACGTTATTAACAAATCCAAGTTATAAACAAAACCGTTATTAAATTTTGACTATATAAATAACTGCTAAAAAATAGATGTTATTAAAAATACTGTTATTAAAAATTGTTACCAAATTCTGATCACAATACCATAGCATATTATAAAATTTTTCAGTTAAAAGTCCTCCGCAACATTAAGATCACAATCGCATATTTCTTCTTATCTACGTACATACAAACAAACACTATTAATAAATTATAAAAAATAATAGAAAATCATAAGAGAGTAATATTTGATGACTGAAATATTACCGATAACTTTGATTTTGAAGTAGCCATTGTACTTTGACTCATGGGGGATTCAACATAACTTTTTTTTTTGTTATGTCCTCTCTGCCCACAGTTGGAATAAGTGTATTTCATTCAATGCAATTTATTTAGGGAAGTGCATAAAATTAAATGTCCGTTTGGGAGGACTTATTTTCACCGGTCAAGCGGTTACGACCGCATGAACCGGACCATAATTAAGGTCAGATTCATGCGGTCGTAACCGCTTGACCGCTGAAAATAAGTCCTTCCAAACAGAGCCTAAAGTCTCAAAATTCAAAAAGAAACTTATTAGTTTAACTTATTTAGGGGAGCTAATAAAAACGTATTCAATTCATGGACTATCATTAGAAAACAAATGTATTATTAGTTTAGAAGAAATCTGATTCCTTTGCTTTCACGGGACATTAATTGTACAAGTTTGGAAAAAAATAATAAAGATTATATTTTTTGGAAGCAAATAAAAAGAAATCATAATTTTTGGAAGTAAATAAAGAGAAATCATTGCTGCCAGTGGTTATAAAAGTTACCGTTCCGAAGAGGTAATGGAGCCAGAAATCGGAGGAAATGAGCCCTATTTTGTTTTCCTCTACAACCGGTCTTGCTCACCGCCTTCTCGCGCATCGACGAAGCTCTAGATCTAGTCCTACGGGTCCACAATTGCTCCTCCTTCGACTCTGTCCTGTTGGATTGGCACATAGGGGATGTTCCTGAGGTTCCCCTTGATGAAGACGAACTTGGTGATCCAATGGTGGTGTTTGTTGGCGGTCTCGCATACCTTGAAGTGCAAGCCGGAGGAGAAGGCCTTGTCGTCGTTAGTCGCCCTGTATATGAACAAATTACGGAAGACTGTGAGGCTAAACTCAATCTGTTTCTCACGCAAGAAACACGCGAATGCTACTAACATAGTGATGGCATTGGTGTTCAGCTACGTTGGGACGACGCCAAAATATTTCAAAACTTGGCGGACTTCAGGCCATAGTGGAAGGCGCAACCCCACTTCGAAATGCGAGATGGGAAATGTGAGTTTGTCCTCGTAAAGGGTGTTTATCACCCCACGTCCCCACCCTTGTTGGGGGTGCGTGCAATGAACCCCGACGGAACATATTCGACAACACAGGAAAGGTATTCCTCCTTGAGTAGGTGGCCTTCGAATGAGTAATCGGTGAACTGATTCGCGCATTTCAGCATGTCTTCCGTATACTCGCCATCACCACCCATCATAACGAAGCGAGTAGGGCTAGACTTAGGTCAACGAGTGCTAAGAAAGAACGTGAACGAAATCACGAAATCAATAAATGTGGTAGGTGAAGCGTATAGTGAAAAGAGATGGGGGGCCTATTTATAGAAGAAGCAAAAATAATTAGGGTATAGACGGGGGAGGTGTCACAACCCGCATTTTCTCAGCATAAAAATTATATCAAAGTAAGAGAAAATACGCTTCGTGATGCCACGCCGTGCAGGGGATAACTGCAGACGCTCAGGCAAAATTTCAAACTCTACAGTTTATAGGAAAATCACAGGTTATTATGAATGAAATCCATAATCACAAGTTAGATAGTCGTATCCCTCGGCACAGTGAATCAACTAGTCCACGAGTAAAATATCTTTATACGCTGCGAAAAAATACTTTGATTAAGTGATTTGACATCCTACGTGAGTATAACCGTCCCCGAAGGACAACTCACGGTTTGCAAGACTCTAATTTAGTATAGTATGAAAATAGGCTTTACGTTAGATTAGAAGATAGTCCTTTAGTTTTAGAAATATGACATGTATGAAGTAATCTCGGTAGGGGTTTTATAAGTTAAAAATATCTAACATGCACCCTAGCATAAAACAATCCCAGAGAGCAAGTAAACAACCTTCAAAAAGGCAAAAACTAGCAGTTTAAGTTCATACTTAGCATCACAAAGAAGGCCACCGGTAGGCGTCAATAACCTGACACGAATCCACTGGGGAGTATGTATGTCTATACAAAAAGAAAACAAGAAATGAACTACCTCACAAGGTTGAGGAAAGAACCCTCTGCAACCCTGCAGATCACCAACAAGCTCCAAAAGGATACTAGCCGCTCAATCGGCTACAACCCTGAACCTGAGGTATTCGAAGAAAGAGCACCTCAGCACGAGAGAAAAATAAGTAGTAAAGGAGCAATAGATCATAAGCAATGAAACCAAGGGGTTTACCAAACCCCTACAAAAGGATGCTGATACACTCAGCAAAAGGATTAAAATTCAACAGCAAAAGGTTATATACTCATCAAATAGAGTAAACAAAATTGCACCAAGTGCAAGAATGAAGCCAAGCTTCTAGAATATCTGCAAGTAAAATTAGCAGGATAACAAAAATCTAAACAGAGCTTTAAAATCAAAAGAAGCATTAACACTAGAGGAAAAGGGCCTGAGCCGGTGGTAACAATGTCCAACCAGGACCATCAGACCGAAATCTTTTTAGAGGTACTGTGGCGGCGGCATCTGTCCAACTCAACTAAACAGTCCAATTGTCTAGCAAGACAAGAAGAGAGGGGGCGGCGACATCAGTCCAACTCAACCCCAGGTACTGTGGTGGCGACATCGGTCCAACTCAACCCCTAAAGTATAAGAACCAGGTTCTATATCCACTAAAACCCAAGCTGAACCCCATTAAATCTAAAACAAACAACTAAAACACTTAGCTGCACAAACAGCTGATGACGTTGAGTGAGTTCAGCTCACTCAACGCTGTCAACGCTTTCTGGACGACGACGTTGAGTGAGTTCAGCTCACTCAACGCTATCAATGCTTTCTTGCTTAAATCAGCAAAGCCAGCAAAATGGCGTTGAGTGAGCTCACCACACTCAATGCTTTTGCCTTAACAACTCAACAGAGAAAAAAATGTTGAGTGAACTTACCACACTCAACGTTATTTGCTTTAACAACAAAACAAAGAAATGGCGTTGAGTGATCTTACCACACTCAACGCTATTTCACTTAGCAGAAAAATAGAAGGAGTCGTTGAGTGAGCTCACCTCACTCAACGCTTTCTTACTTAGCAGCAAAACCAAACTAAGGCGTTGAGTGAGTTCACCACACTCAACGCTTTTGACTTAACAGCTAAAATAGACCAAGGCGTTGAGTGTTATCACCACACTCAACGTTGTCATCGCTAAACTGCCAAAGGCGTTGAGTGAGCTCCCCACACTCAACGCTTCTGACTTAAACTACCAATCTAAGTGGACAGCGTTGAGTGAGCTCAACTCACTCAATGCCAAAAGACTTAGAAAAGTCTGACTGGCTAGACGGCGTTGAGTGAGCTCAACTCACTCAACGCCAAAAGACTTAGAAAAACTAACAAGGCAGACGACGTTGAGTGAGCCCACCACACTCAACGCTGTCAACGTTTTTTACTTAGACTCCAGACCAAATCAGTTAGGCGTTGAGTGTGTCCACCACACTCAACGCTTTTATACTTAGCCTAAAGTACTAAGATACACTCAACGCCAAGGGGCAGAGACCTGGCAGAAAAATTGCTCTACTCAAACCGACAATGCAAGACCTCAACAGCTAGCCCAAAATCAAAATATTTCTCTTATTTGCATAGACTAGTTGGAATGAAAACCTGTTATAGCTAGCTACACTGATACAGACCTAACCTATCCAACTAGAGCCATACCAAAACCAACCCAAACAGACATTTTCTCTCTAAAAACTTGGACTAGCTGGAGCTTTTCTACCCTAACTGCAAGTTAACCATAGCCAAAACCTACAACACACTTAGGATCTAAACAAAAGAAGAATAAAACCAATAAGAAAACAGAGAATCAATCTTGGCAAGGATGAAAGAGCATCACTTGCCTCAATCTTCAGGAATCGGCCAGCTACACTCCCCCTTACTAACCTGGCCGCAAGAATCACTTAGAAAACAGAACCTGCAGCTTTAGAGATGAAGCAGGGGTCAAACAGAGATTTCCTAACACCCTAACTTTCACGAAAAAGGAAAAATCTTACCGTAGGAACGTAGATCTAAGCGAGAGCAGCTCGAATATACTCTCATTTTTAGCTCCCCAGCTCCAGAAATCGGCGGCCAGAACTTGGGGTTTTACCGACTCTCGTTTCTTCCGCAAGAAGCTAGCCACCAGCTTTTGGGGAAGATGAATTCAGATAATACTTACTTAAGCTATATATGCTATCTCCCACTCAAGCTAGATATAATATAATATAACTTAAGTAATATAAAATTCAGCCACTCTTAAAATGACCAGTCACTATACTATAATAGTCACTTATATTAAAACAGCTAGCATAATATACCTTATAATACTCAGCCACTGCAGCAAATAAATAATTAACATGATACAATACTATATCAGTTAATTAAATAAAACGTCAAAACGATGCAAAAATCGAACCACCTCGGAACTTAGCGAAATTCACACCGTAGCTAAATACCCATGCTACGAACCTAATGGAGAAGTCGAACTCGACATCCGACAAACCAAACTCGGCCTAACACCTCCCGAAGCCAAAATACAAGCATTCCCAAAGAGGCCTCACCGGGTCACCAAAATTGACACCGGCTTGCTCGGGAATCTTGCAAACAGGCTATAACACATCCACTAAGAAAACCTAAAGAGTTAAGACCACGCTCTAACAACGGCACAGCCAAACATGCGTCAACGTAACGCCAAATAAAGATTAAATAATCACACAAAAACCGGGGGCGTTACAGGAGGTGTGCAGATAGCCAACTCGCGACTCCTCGCCTACACCCCCGGGACAACCCCGCGATTCCCACCCCAATTGCTATCGAGTCAATTAAGCACAACATCACGCCAAGAAAAGAAGATTAATGGGTGAATTAAAACACCGCACTCGCACGAGGAGATCATTCACAATCATTCAATACATTCTACATACGAGTTCATAACAGAGCAACACAAACAGTTCAATATTTATTATGAAAAGAGGAAGAAACGCGAGGAAGCAAGAAAAGTGGGGAAGTATGGAGGAGGCCGCGAGTGTCAGAAGGTTCAGAATTGGAGCCATTTTCATCTTTCACGACCTCGCGACCCTGCCCCCGACGGTCGGCAAGGGTTGTTATATTCGCAGACTACATTGAGCTTTAGTTGCACGAGGCACATGTGTCCTTCGACCCACTCAAAGTGCACCCCTGGGGATGTCTCCACGCCACTTGCCCCCCGCTTCGCCTCTTCCACCAGCAGTACATAGTCACTTTCAAGATTGTTTAACTATTGCTCACTAACAATCTGTTCCTACTGGATCTCGCACAGCATGTGCCCGTACTTCTGGAGAACCTCCGCTATCCTCCTCTTCATCTCCTTAGGGTCACTCGGTCCGCCCAAACATTCCTTGATCATGCCATGGGAAAATGATGGCGAGTAGGCTCCCGCATTAGAGGATTCTTCGACCGCCGAGATTTCTTAATTATCTATGAAGATTGGAATCACAAACGTTAAAACCAGCACAATTACAGTGAGAGGGCGAGTATTCCCACTAACCGCGTGAGGGACCGATTCCTTTGCCTGAACGATGACGAGATGGACTATGCCACAACCCGCATTTTCTCCGGCAGAGCAAGTATCAGAGTATGAGAAAACACGCGTTGTGATGCCACGTCAAGCAGTGGATAACTGCCGATGCTCAGGCGACGGAAACTATTACTATAAAAATATTCATAAGTTTAATGATTGAAAAGCTGCTTATATATATATATATATATAGGCCGTATCCCTCGACTCAGTGGTTCATTAGCCCACTAGAAGGAAACATAATTTACGCTGCGGAAAACACCTTGATTTAATTAGTTTAACATTCTATATGAGTGCAAGCGTCCACGAAGGACATCCCATGGTATGCAATACTCTAGATTTAGTATAAGTAAGGAAATACCTTTTTACGCTAGTTGTAAAATATTTCTTTTAAGTTAAAGACATGAGGTGTATGACATGCTATTAGTAAGGTTTAATACTCAAATAACTAACATGCATCCTAGCATAAAACATTTTCCAGAGACAAGTAACCGCTCCCAATTGGATAACCAAACAACATAGAAGAGTATACAGTAGACTGAGAAAACAACCACCGAAGGGCGCCAACAAACTGACACGAACCCCTCGGTGTACACAAAAGTCAGAGACAACAAGCAACTACAATCTCACCTAAAGTGAGAGGATCACTCCTGCAAAACGGTCGACCGAAACGCAGCTCCAAACTAGCTGCTCAAACGGCCGCAACCTGGACCTGAGGCATTCAAAGACAGAATACCTCAGCACAAGAAAAACAATGCAAGTGGCAACAAGAGATAAAAGCTCAAAGTTAAATAAAAGATCTACAAACAGGGAGGAATCAACCCTCTGCAAGCAAACTGTCAAACTCTACAACAGGTCAGCAATGAACAAGACTATAATAAGCAAAACATCAATAAGAGCTGAAGAAAATGCACCAGGTGCTATAGGGATATAACTCGCTTCGGCTCAAACCTACTGGAGCAAAGCAAAAAAAGGCAAGCCAGCCAACATCCATAGTCAGGATAGGAACAGCAATCCAAGAATCAAGATATGACAATCATTACACTTAGTGATCCTTGTCTCGGAGGAGTGGGTAACTTCAAAGGCATTAAATTGCTTGTAACGACCTGGCAAGCTAAGTGGCACAGCGTCGCCCGGCCCACTAGGAACCCATGGAGGACCCACGGCGCTCCGGTGGTATAGCCGGAATCTACAAGACTTGCCACGGAAATCAACACCCACTGAACACCTCACAAAGACCTCGGTATCACTGCATGCTAGCAAGGCGATACAAACCGACTGTTCCATCCACATTAACTTCTTACAGCGTCTCCTGGACACACTTTCCAAGGATTGGGGTCAACAACCCAAAACAGGCCCCCAAGGACCTCACTCAACAAAAACGAGGAACGGCGGACAATTCCTTCGGAATTCGTCGAGTATCACCATTGATACTCGACGGATTCGTCGAGAATTATCGATGAAGCCGAAGGGAGTCGTCGAGTATCGTCGCGATACTCGACGATTTTCCCTAAATTCGTCGAGTATCGCGACAATACTCAACGATTTTGCCTGGGATTCTCGACAATTTGGCACGACGATTCTCGCCGAATTTACCTTAGCGCTCGACGACTCTACCTTGTCATTCTCGTCGATTTTAACTTAGCGCTAACGTCTCTACTGGTGATTCTCGATGATCCTTACTCGATGATTTTGGCTAGCGATTCTCGACGACTCCAACCCGATACTCGCCGACTCTGCCTGGTGATACTCGCTGATTCTACCTAGTGAATCTCGCCGAATTTTACTTAGTAATCTTGGACAGCCAAACCACGGGTAACGAGGATACTCGACGGATTCGTCTCGTAGTGCGGGAAAGATCGCATGTTCGCCCTATAGCGTAAACCTACTCAAAATAAAGGAGAGAGAACAAAGATAAAGGGAAGAACCAGAGCAAGCAAGGGAAGAAAATCCACTTGCCTCAAAACCCACGAAGAAGACGCCGCCCGATCCGGCCGCTTCCAGATCCGGCCACAAGGAGCACCGAGCAACGATTCCTGAAACTTTTGGGGACGAAATCAAGCCAAAATCCCTAACCCTAACCTTCAAAAGTCAAGGGAACAGACAAAGCTTACCTCTATCGGGAAGCTCTTGTCGAGAGCAGCCCGAAAATCCACTCGGATGGGGGAAACGAGCCCTCCTGCTCCGCACACCGCCGACCTAAGCCACACCGAGTCCGCCGATCTCAGGTTTTGCGGAAACGAACTACCGTCGGGGAAGAAGACACGGCGGACCGGTCCAAACCCTATCTATCCTATTTATACTCTAATAAAACCTAATATATTATATAATATAAATATATATAATAACACACAATCTTAATACAACGCCCAACACAAACGAACTCGGAAACACGCAAAACTCGCGCCGTAGCCAAAAACCAACGCTACGAACGAGACGGCGAGGTCGAAATCCTAATCCTATGAGCCAAACTCAAGTAAACACCTACCAAAGCCAAAACACAAGCGGCTCCGCCGAGTCACCAAAACAGACCCGGCCTGCTAGGAAATCTCGCCAACAGGCTAAGATACAACCCTATAGAGAACTCAAAGAGCCTAATCATGCTCTAACAACGGCATACGCCAAACACGTGCTAAGGTAACGCTTCTAAGGATATCGGAAAAAATTAGGGGCGTTACAGTCACACCCCCTAAAAGGAAGTTTCGTCCCGAAACTTAGATCACGAAGCGAAGAAAAGACAGAAGAAAAAGCACAACAGGAGAGTTCTAAAACGAGAACACTAACCTGAGAAGACTAAGAGAACAACTGAGGATGCGACTTTCTTATTGCGGATTCAACCTCCCATGTCACGCTTCTAGCATCCTGGTTTTGCCAGAGAACTTTAACCATCGGAATCGTCTTTTTCCTTAGCACACGATCTTGCGTTTCCAGAATACGGACAGGTTCTTCGACATATGAGAGATTAGGCTGCAACTAGGGCACTGAGTCTAGAACATGACGATTACTACGAATACACTTCCGCAACTGGCTCACGTGAAAGACGTCGTGAACGCCAGGGAAAGAAGCAGGTAAATCCAGTTTATACGCAGAAATCCCGATGCGCTCTAGAATCTGAAAAGGTCCCACGTACCTGGGATCAAGCTTATGGTTCCTTCCAAACCTCTTAACACCTGGCATCGGAGAGACTTTCAGAAAAACCATATCCCCAACAACAAATTCCAGATCAACTCTGTGCTGATTGGCATACTTCTCGTACCTCTCCTGAGCCAACCTCAGCTTTTCTCGAATATGCGTCACCGAAACGCTCATATCTTCCAACGCTTCTGGACCGAGCAAGGGTTTTTCACCAACCTCTGCCCAAAATAAAGGGGTTCGACAATGCCTACCATATAACGTTTCAAAGGGTGTCATCTGTAAGCTCTCCTGGTAGCTGTTATTATATGCGAATTCCATCAATCCGAGGCGTTTATCCCATGCTCCACCATGGTCCAGAATATAACATCGAATCATATCCTCAAAGATCTGGTTCACTCTCTCTGTCTGTCCATTCGTCTGAAGATGATAAGCAGTAGAATATCTAAGGTTTGTGCCTAGGGCTCCCTGCAAGCTTTGCTAGAAACGAGACATAAATCAGGAGTCTCGGTCTGACACAATGCTTGTAGGTACACCATGCAGTCTGATAACTTCGTCCAGATACAATTCAGCTATCTTTCCCATAGAATAGTCAATCTTAAAAGGCACAAAGTGGGCACACTTGGTTAACCTGTCCACGATGACCCACACTGCATCATGACCTCGGGGAGATCTCGGTAAACCGGTTATGAAATCCATGGATAGACTCTCCCATTTCCAGCCTTGTATGTCCAAAGGCGTTAGCTTACCACCCGACCTCCTATGATCTGCTTTGACACGCTGGCAAGTATAACACTCAGATATAAACTTTGCAATGTCGTTCTTCATACCCGACCACCAAACAATCTGCTTTAAGTCTCTATACATTTTGGTGGAACCAGGGTGATAAGCAATACTGGAACCATGTGCTTCACTACATATTCTTGCTCGGATGTCCCCAACAGCGGAAATACAGTATCTTCCACGGTATCTAAGGGTACCCGAGTCATCAATGGAAAAGTCAGGTAATTCCCCTTTTTCAGTCCTACTGAGGAGGTGCAGCAGATCAGGATCGTCCTTCTGATGAAGTCTAGTGAGAGTAATCCACGAAGGTTCTTCCACCTCTAAGCTGCTCGACGAAGCACTATTCCCTACCGTTATGTCCATGAGCAAAAATTCTTCGATAAGGGATTGCACCGAGATATTAAAGATACGCGCGGGCTTCCGGCTTAACGCGTCTGCTACCACATTAGCTTTACTGGGATGATAGAGGATATCTACTTCGTAGTCCGCAACATACTCCAACCACCTACGTTGGCGCAGATTCAACTCCTTCTGAGTGTATACATACTTCAAACTTTTATGATCTGAATAAACCTTGCACGACACTCCATACAGCAGATGTCTCCACAACTTTAGAGCATAAATGACAGCGGCAAATTCCAGGTCGTGCGTAGGGTAATTCTTTTCATGCACTTTCAACTGTCTTGATCCATACGCGATCACCTTACCGTCCTGCATCAATACGCAATCGAGTCCAACTCGTGAGGCGTCTACATACACAACATACTCTACTCCTTGCACCGGCAATGCCAACACTGGAGCAGAACACAGTCTTTTCTTGAGCTCCTGAAAAGCTTCTTCACAGGCCTCACTCCATACAAAGGCTGCGCTCTTTTGCGTAAGCCTGGTCAACGGCGCAGAGAGCACCGAAAATCCTTCCACAAACCTTCTGTAGTAACCTGCCAATCCTAGAAAGCTCCTTATTTCCTTAGGCGATGAAGGTCTCCTCCAATCCAAGACTGCAACTATCTTTGCAGGATCCACTGAGATACCTTCCTTACTTACTATGTGTCCTAGGAATGACACCTGAGACAACCAGAACTCACACTTGCTAAGCTTCGCATACAGCTTGTGCTCCCGTAGAGTAGACAAGACTAAGCACAAGTGCAAGGCGTGCTCATCTGCATTTCTGGAATACACCAAGAAATCATCAATGAATACCACCACAAATTTATCCAGAAAATCTCTGAACACTCTGTTCATCATGTCCATAAAAGCTGACGGTGCATTTGTTAATCCGAAAGACATTACCCGAAATTCAAAGTGTCCATAGCGAGAACGAAAAGCAGTTCGCGGGATGTCCGACTCCCGGATTCTTAACTGATGGTAACCTGAACGGAGGTCAATCTTCGAAAATATAGAACTACCTCGCAACTGATCGAACAAGTCATCGATCCTGGGTAATGGGTATCTGTTTTTAACAGTCACTTTGTTTAGCTCACGGTAGTCGATGCATAGCCTCATCGTTCCGTCCTTTTTCTTCATAAAGGGCACTGGCGCACCCCAGGGGGAAGAACTGGGTCTAATAAAGCCGCACTGCAACAACTCATCTAGCTGAGTGCGCAGCTCCTCTAACTCACGCGGCGCCATTCGGTATGGTGCCTTAGCAATAGGGCGAGTGCCCGGCTCCAGGTCTATAACAAATTCCACTTCTCTTTCAGGAGGAAGTCCGGGAAGGCCTACAGGAAAGACATCCGGAAACTCACTTACCACAGAAACGTCCTCAACCTGAGGCTCAACCGAAGCAGCTTCCAAAGCAGAAACGGAAACAATGAAAGAATCACAACCAGACTCTAGAAGTTTGCGAGCACATACCGCAGAAATGATCGAAGATTCCTGACGCGGAGAACCAAACACACTCATGGGCTGGCCATTGCCACCTCTAAAGTCCATGCGCTTGTGCTTACACTGAATGACGGCATCATAGCTGGACAACCAGTCCATGCCTAAAATCACGTCAAAGTCAGCCAAATCTAGCACCTTCAGATCCGCAAAGACTAGAGAACCACTTAGGAAGATGGGGCATTTCTGAATACCCCGGCATGACCTCACCAGCTCTCCTAAAGGAAGCTTGGCGCTTAGGGAGGCATCTAACGAGTCGGGAGTCCAGCGGTGACGGTCTACAAAACTCCTTGCCACAAAGGAGTGAGTAGCGTCTGAATCGAACAAAACCCGCGCCCACTTACCGTTCACCTTAAAGTCACCTAAACACATAGCACGCACAACTAAATTACGGAAAACTAAGATTCTACTAAGAGAGTTAACTACTAAACCAGAGACTAACCTGAGATCACTTGAGTCGAAGATTGGGCTTCCTCCTTGGTTAGCACATTCAACTTTCCCTTCCCTTTGTCCACGTGTGGTACTGGCGGAGGTAGAGTCTGCAACGGAACTGCATTCAGCGCGGGCTGGCTCTGCGGACAATTAGCTCTCTTGTGCCCCTTCTGTCCGCAGAGGAAACAAACTCCAGCCTTCTTGCGACAATGGGCCGCATCATGCCCGCTCCTCTGGCAATAAGAACAGACCTGAATCCCCTTTGGAGCATCCTGGATCGCGTGGACCTGAGACAACTTCTGCGCATCCAGTCTCTTAAAGCACCTCTCGAAGGGGTGACTTGGCCTGCCACAGAAACTATACGCTTCTTTCCTATCTTTCTTCGCCGCAGGGCCAGATGTCTTAGTACTTCCCTCTTCATCGGATTTCCTCTTATCCTTCTTTTCATATGTTCCCCTATTCTTTGCATTCTCAATCGCCTCAACCTTCAAGGCATCTTCAACCGCTTCTGCAAAAGTCTCCGACTTGTACGCGCTAACCAACTACTGAATGTCATATCTTAGACCACCTAGGAAACGTTTTACCCTGCCTTCTTCGGATGCTACCAATGTTGGGGCAAAACGACTGAGATTGCTAAACTCCACTTCGTACTCACCCACAGTAAGTTGTCTCTACTTCAAGTGCAAAAAGTTGTTCATCAGGCGGTCCCGCTCGGCCGATGGCAAAAATTCTTCAGTAGCATAGTCTTGAATGAGTCCCATGAACATCCATCAATAAGGTTATCCTTCTCTTTAATCCACCAACTCTTCGCAAGACCTTTAAGTTGATATGCCGCAAACATCACCTTCTGATTGGCGGAGATGCCGGAATAATAAAACATTTCCTCGATGGCGATGATCCAATCATCTAATGCCATGAAATCTACTCTACCGTCATATGAAGGAGGTCCTAGTCGCTGGAAGTGCGAAATAACATTCATCTCTGGCGGCAATGTAGCTGGGGGAACTAGAGCAGCAGGGGGAGAAGGGATAGCTTGGCCCTGGTCCACAACGGTTTCCTAGGCTCTAGGCTGCTGCCCGACGACCACAGCCAACAACGATTGTATCTGAGACTGTATATCCACCATCTGTCTTGTCAGGGCCTCATTACTTTGTCGCAACCCTTCAATCATAGCTTCATTCTGAGCACTAGAAGACTCCCCTTCTGACTGGGGGTTCGATCTCGTCGCAACGCGTCTAGGCGGCATTCTACAGAACAAACGGGCATCTAGTCAAAAAAAAATTTGCCTTAGGCATCGCAAACTGGGAGAAATTCCCCTTGAAACTAATCGGGCTAAAAACCTACCGACACCGGCAAAAGGCTTAACAAGGATCTAACTCACAGTACCGAAGCTAGAAAACTCGAATACTCAGATTCAGATTGGAATCAGAACGAACAACCGACACTTACCATGCAACGGCCTGGCCCGTAATCCCAGAGGCTGCCGCACCCGTTATGGGCCGCACATCATGGCCGTAAACCAGCGCCGCTACAGGACAGTAGCCCGTTACACCCTCGATTAGAACTAGAGGAGGACAAACACTAACACTTGCTGTTACCTTGCTCTGGGAGATCATAGAATGATGTCATGCCTCTAACTTGTGCCTATGATATGAATGAATGAATGTTTAAATTTCTGTTTCAAATCATGAGTGTACATATGTCATCTTGCAGATCTTTAACTTGGCACGTGTGCTTATGCGATGACATGGTATGGATGTTCTGCTATGCATTCTAGGAAAAAGGCCTTAGTGCATGCTATGAGCAACATACACATACAATGTTATGCATCTCATACTACATAATATTGTATGTAACGAAGAAAATTAAACGTGCTAATGCGCATCCATGTGATGGTGGTTATGCATCCCATACTACATAACCGTCACATGTTGCCTCTTATGATGAATTCATATACAAACACATATTATGCATCCCATACTACATAATATGCCCCGTATACTTCTTTTCATGCTATGCGTGTAGTGTCTATGCTTCCATCAAGATCTACTGATGACATATCGGTGTGTGTATGCAATGGAATGCTACCACCAGGGTTTTGCTCGGGGCAAGTTGTTCGACTGACCTGCAAAACCAACCGACCCTTTGCAAAACCTGCCTCTGATACCAACTGTCACAACCTGCATTTTCTCCGGCAGAGCAAGTATCAGAGTATGAGAAAACACGCGTCGTGATGCCACGTCAAGCAGGGGATAACTGCCGATGCTCAGGTGACGGAAACTATTACTATAAAAATATTCATAAGTTTAATGATTGAAAAGCTGCTTATATATATATATAGGCCGTATCCCTCGACTCAGTGGTTCATTAGCCCACTAGAAGGAAACATAATTTACGCTGCGGAAAACACCTTGATTTAATTTGTTTAACATTCTATATGAGTGCAAGCGTCCACGAAGGACATCCCATGGTATGCAATACTCTAGATTTAGTATAAGTAAGGAAATACCTTTTTTACGCTAGTTGTAAAGTATTTCTTTTAAGTTAAAGACATGAGGTGTATGACATGCTATTAGTAAGGTTTAATACTCAAATAACTAACATGCATCCTAGCATAAAATATTTTCCAGAGACAAGTAACCGCTCCCAATTGGATAACCAAACAACATAGAAGAGTATACAGTAGACTGAGAAAACAACCACCGAAGGGCGCCAACAAACTGACACGAACCCCTCGGTGTACACAAAAGTCAGAGTCAACAAGCAACTTGACAGTTTTACTTTCAAGACTACCTAAACACCTAGAGGGGGGGGGGGTGAATAGGTTCTAATGCTTGTTCTCACTTTTAGGCAGAATATAATAACTGAATTAAATCACACAGCACAACAATCACAAAAATTCATACAACACAGATTGCACACAGTTTTATAGTGGTTCCCCAAGGTTTGGGTACATCTACTTTCCCCCTTCACCTATCTAGCAGTGTGCTAGATTCGGCCAAACTTCCTCTTTAACTCAGATCAGCAGATCCTACAGCTCAGAACCTGGAAAGGTTCCTACAACTCAGAACCCAGAATGGTTCCTACAACTCAGGCTCAACAACCCTACCTCAGCCTTGACACAAGGCCTACAACTCAGAGAAAAACTTTCTCCTACACTCAGGCAACAGCCCTACCACTCAGAGATCAACTCTCCTACACTCAGCCTTTATAATATAGGCTTACAACTCAGATCTATATTGATAGACTCTACAGAAATTAGAAAAGAGTTTGTATTATCTTGCCCTTGATGAGAGAGAAAAGGACAAGACAGTTCTTGATCAGCTGATGAATGAAATCAACTGAATCTGAGCTTTCTTCAAAGCTTCTTGAATCTGAACTTAGCTGAGTTGATTTCCCAAACAGCTTCTTGAGAAACCAGTGACGGCTTCCTTCTTCTTCTTCAAGTGGCTGGATCCCTCTCTATCCAACACCTTTGATGATACTTCTGAATTCTTGATAGAACTCTTCTTAGATAGATCCTGAGATCGTCTTCTTAGATCTTCTGATGAAGATCTTCTTCCGAGCCTTGCACTTTCTTGATTTGATTCTTCAATCAGTTTGTATGTTTGTTGCTCTCAAAATCAAATCATCAATATCGCCTTCTGAATCTATCTATTTATAGACCTTCTTCATGGTAACCGGTTGATCCGGTTTCTAACTGTCTTCTGACAAGTCTGACAGCTTCAGTTAACCTGTTACAACCCACAGCTGTCAAATCTTCAAACAGATCCTGTGCCTTTGTCTTGGACCGCAAAGTGTCGAGACTGACTGTCAGAAAGTGTCAAGACCAACTGTCTATATGTGTCGACACAAGTAACTTAGGTGTCGACACAGCCTTTGATGATGTCGACTGGTTTGCCTTTAAGTCGACTCAGCTTCTTCAGAACTTCATCTTGAGAATGAGTCGACACTGAATATTTGTGTCGACTCAAGCACTTCATCATTCTTCAGAAAATGACTTAGTCTAGACATTGTAGTGTGTCGACACAAGTCCTGTGTGTCGACACAGTTGTTGTAGATTCAGAACATAATATGTGTCGACTCTGCCTTCAGGTGTCGACACAGCAATTGTCGACTCTGCCAATATGTGTCGACTCAGTCTTCTGGTGTCGACTCAAGTATTGTCGACTTCTGCCTCTGTGTGTCGACTCTGCCTCAATGTGTCGACTCAGTTGAGATCGACTATACTTCTGTGAGTCGACACTGCTTCCTAGTGTCGACATAGTTGAGATCGACTATACTTCTGTGAGTCGACACTGCTTCCCAGTGTCGACATAGTTGAGATCGACTATACTTCTGTGAGTCGACACTGCTTCCCAGTGTCGACATAGTTGTGGTAGACTATCTTTCTCTGTGTCGACACAGCCTTCTTCAAGTGTCGACACAATTATTCTGAAGTGTCGACACATGAACTTAGAATAATTTCCTGTATTTTTTTAGTACTTCTTCACCTGCACATGTCAACTCAAAATAACATCAAATACACCTTGATGTATATCATTAAGCTAAGTTAGGCTTCTTCAAATCAGGTACACATTTTCCAATGTACCCAACAATCTCCCCATATTTGGAGAAGTCACAACCCTTTTAGATAATGATATACACCATTTAAAAATATAATATGATGATGTATATCAGCATGACATTACAGGAATACTTTAATAAACAAAACATACAGCAAATTCATCACAGAATAAAGATGAACATTAATAAATGATTACAGAACAATGTTTTGTTTATAACTTGGAAATGTTTGTTACAGATGTTTACATTGAATGACTTAACAAAACATTACAAAACAATTGAAAGGACTGGTAAGTTTAAACTAAGACTGATCAGGCTCTCTTATGACAATTCCTTTGCCAGATTGAATTTGAGCCTTCACAGCTGGTTCAGCAACCTCAGCAGGCTTCTTGCCTTTCAAATCAGCTTTCTTCTGAGCTTCTTCCTTGAGCCTTTGCCTTTCAAAGTAGTGAAAGGGCTTTGGAAAATATTTGCTTAGCTCCTAAGCATCTGGTGGTAGCCTCCCCATCTTGGCTTTTCTTCTATATTAAACTATAGCCTCCTGCCTAGCTTCATACTTTTGCCATTCAATCTCATTATACCACTTTTCTCTTTCATGGACTTGATCCTTTACAACCTTCCATGCTGTCAGTATAATGTTTCTTGAAGTGGGACTCCATTGCTCAAAGTCAGGCCTAAGTTTAGCTTGCTCTCTAAATCTTTTCTTGGACAGTAGAGCATCTTGTTGTTCTTTCAAACTTGCATCAGGCTTATCAACTTTCTCAATAACAACATTTGTAACCTCCTGTGGAGGACTATACATAGCATGTACTTGCTGATTAATCATATCAAAATCTGCAGGGGGGTAAATGACTTGGGCAACCTCATGTTGATTGCCTTCAAGTAAACCTTGTTGAATTCCTGACTCAGCCACCATATCATCATCACATAAAGGTGGATATCCCAATGTGGCTCGAATACTATTAGTCACCCATTTGGTGTGTTTTGAGCCAGCATGAACTAATAATCTCTCCCCCTTTAGGACTTCTCTTTCAATATGGTCTCTGAGATCATCCTTCTGAAATCTGATCTGGCCATCAAGATAATTCACACCCTCTTTAAAATATGGTTTCAACTTTTGAAGCTTAGTAGATATCTCTGTCTGAGAGGTTGTGATAGCAGTTTGAACTGAAGTGATAGCCTCCTTGAGTTTCTGATCATACACTTCCATTTCTTTAGCTCTTGCAGCAGACAGTCCTGCAGCAGTATCTACTACCTTATTGAGAATCTCATGGTGAGATTCAGCCAGATTATCATTCATCCTCAGCTGATTTTCCAAAACATAACCTTGCTTTAAAGCAATATCATCTACTTTAGTAAGAATGGACTGCTGTTGTTTAGCCAAAAATACTACAGCATTAACTCCCTTATGGAAGCAATCTGTCATTTCCTTTTTATTCATATTCACCTCAAATCTGATAAATTTAATATCTTGAGCCAAGTCAAACTGAAGTGACTTATTATTCTCATCAACATATTTCTCTAAAGCTACTCTTTGTTCATCCAGCTTCACCTGCAAATCTACCATGAACTTGTTGTAATTAAATTCAGATGGAGATTGGTGAGCTGTGGTTTGTAGTGCTTGCTTATAGCTTTTGCTCCTTCTCTTGAAGACAATAAGTTTCCTCTTCTTAGCCATTCTGGCTTCTTCATTCTCAGAATCTGATGAGCTTTCTATCTGAACTCTTTCAGGAGGAGGAGGAGGAATGTCTGTCTCAGTGATATATTGTTCATCCTCAACATTCACAGGCTCCCCCACAACAACTTGCTCCTCCTCAATTTCTTGTTCCTTTTCAACTTCTTGCTCTATCTCAATTGCTTGCTCTATCTCCATGTCTAGTGGCTTCTCAATGTCTTGCTCCTTCTCTACTCTATCAGTAGCAATTTCAACATTAGGAAACAACTCATCTAGAGTGTATTCCTTCTGAGCTTGAACAGAAGATGAATCATCCAGATCAGCACTGTTCAAATCTTTAGATAAATCTATTTGTTCTTCCTCTTGCACTGGTTAAGAAATCTTCTCCCTCTACACTTGTTCAGTATATGGAATGTCCTGGGCAGGAGAATGAACTTGCTCCCCCTGCACCTATGCAGGATCAGTAATATCCTGAGCAGGAGAATGAACTTTCTCCCCCTGCTCCTGTGCAGGTAATGTTTCTTTTTGAGCTGGAGTAGATCTAGTCAGGTCCTCAGCTGGTTCTCTAACTTGTTCTTCTTGATGCTGCTCAGTACCTTGTTCATGACCTGGGGATTTCTCAGGTGAATCCTGCCTGTCCACCCCAGGCATCTCTTTGGATAGAACTCTATCCCATCTTGGGAATAATCTCATATCCATCTTTCTCATGTGATTAATCTTAGTCCCAGGAAGTTGTTGCATAACTTCTGGGATGACTCCAGTCAGGTATAAACTCACAATCCTAGCCAGATTTGGCTTCTTAAGTCCTTCCTTGATCTTATCAAATACAACTGCTGACCAGTCAGTTGGAATTTTGAAAACAATTCTTGTCATAAGGCAGAACATATAGGCTGAGACCCTATCATGTCCTCCAGGTTTGCACAAAATCACCTTTCCAACTATCTCAGACAGAAATTTGCCCTGGTGATTCATTCCTTTTCTATTGATGGCTGCTCCAATCTTTATGGTTGGATCCAACCCACACCATTGGAGAGCCTCCCTTGTCTTAGAGGCTGGAACCTCTTCTTCATTCTCAATGCTTGGCAATTGAAGAATTTGTCTTAAACTCCGTAGAGTAAGTTTGACCTTGGTGCCATGAGCTGTGGATTTGATCTTGAGTCCAGAAGAATCCACTGATGCAGAAGTGTAAAATTCAAGTATCTCCTTCTTCCAGATCTTCGTTGGTTCAGAAACCAGAAATTCCAATCCATTTTCAGCAATAAGGGAAATCACTTGTTTGAATTCTGGTGCGGCGGTGTCGAACGCAGCCCTAACCAGCTCATATCCTTCATTCACGTTATCTTCAACCTTAGGCGCCATTGAATCAGTCGAGAAGGCTTGAGAGAAGGAAAGAGAATGTCGACATAGGGTTTTAGTCTCGAAAACCTTGTGAGCGTGTCGACAGAATACGTTCTTGACTTATTTATACCCTCTAAAGAAAGAAGATCAAAAGTCGGGCAAAAAACAATCTAAATGTGTCGACACAGATGGAATATGTCGACACAAATTTCTATTGTCTCGACAAACAATTCTGTCTACTATGTGTCGACACCAATTGAGGATATGTCGACACCTGAGATACATAGTAGAGCATCAGAAATTCTGTGTCGACTATTTGTTCAAGTGTCGACACAAAATCTATAAGTGTCGACACCAATGTTCTGGTGAAGTTGACACTATATTTTTGGATGAGTCGACTATTTGACCCTTAAGTATCGACACATATTCTCTGTATCGACATAATTTCTCTGACTAGTCGACATGACTTCACTGAGTCGACACATTATCACTGAATGTGTCGACACTATTTTACTTAGCCAATTTCTATTTTTTTTGTCAATACCACTTGATATCACTTGATATCACTTGAAAGTTTGTTGATAAACTAATCAATGGTCAACATGTCTAATTCAATTTTAAATTTATTGAATTTTGTTTCATCCAGTGGCTTAGTAAATACATCTGCTATTTGATAATCTGTTTTAACAAATTCCAATGAGATGTCTTCTCTTTCTACATGCTCTCTAAGAAAATGATATTTAATTTCTATATGTTTAGTTCTACTATGAGAAACAGGATTATTAGCAATAGAAATAGCACTCTTAGAATCACACAATAAAGGTATTCTACTTACTTGAATACCATAATCTTTAAGCTGATGCTGTATCCACAATAGCTGTGCACAGCAGCTTCCAGCAGCAACATATTCTGACTCAGCTATGGATATTGCCACACTGGTCTGCTTCTTACTACTCCAGGATATCAGTCTTCCTCCCAGGAATTGACAAGTACCTGTAGTACTCTTTCTATCCTCTCTACAGCCTGCAAAATCTGCATCTGAATAGCCTGTTAGTAGAAAATCTCTATTCCTAGGGTACCAAAGGCCTAGATTAGGTGTGCCCTTAAGATATCTCAGAATCCTTTTGACTGCAGTAAAATGAGATTCTTTAGGGCAGACTTGGTACCTAGCACAGACACATGTAGCATATATAATATCTGGTCTACTAGCAGTGAGATATAGTAGAGAGACAACTATTCCTCTATACAAAGATTCATCAACAGGTTTACCTGCATCATCTTTGCATATAGGCATACTTGTTCCCATAGGAGTTCTCATGGTGGAGGATGACTCCATACCATACTTCTTAATTAATTTCTTGGTAAACTTAGACTGGGATATGGCCAAGCCATCTTCAGTCTGTCTTACTTGGAGTCCCAAGAAGAACTTAAGTTCCCTCATACTGCTCATCTCAAACTTCCCTTGCATAAGTTTGGCAAACTTTTTACAAAGGTTGTTCTTAGTAGATCCAAAGATTATGTCATCTACATAGATCTGAACTAAGATGATCTTACCTTTTGATTCCCTAAGGAATAGAGTCTTGTCTATTTTCCCTCTTGAGAATTTGTTCTCAATAAGGAAAGTAGACAGGGTTTCATACCAAGCCCTTGGGGCTTGCTTTAACCCATACAAAGCTTTCCTAAGCCTATAAACATAATCAGATTTAAGAGGATCTACAAAACCTGATGGCTGCTCTACATAGACTTCCTATTTTAAATCACCATTCAGGAATGCTGATTTCACATCCATCTGGTACACTTTAAAGTCTTGATATACTGCATAGGCAAGAAACATTCTGATTGCCTCCAGCCTTGCTACTGGGGCAAAGGTTTGATCAAAGTCAATCCCTTCTTCCTGCCTGTAACCTTTAGCAACCAATCTAGCTTTGTTCCTCACAATTATTCCACTCTCATCCAACTTGTTCCTATAGATCCACTTTGTGCCAATGATGTTGTGGCCTCTTGGTTTAGGAATAAGCCCCTAGACATTGCACCTTCTGAATTGATTCAGCTCCTCCTGCATAGCATCAATCCAGTGTTGGTCTTGGATGGCTTCTTCAAACTTCTTAGGCTCCATTTGAGATAGGAAATTTGAATGCAGAACTGTGCTCAGATTTCTGCTTCTAGTCTGCACTCCCTGTCTTGGATCACCTATAATCTAATTAGCTGGATGATCTTTAAGATGTCTTGTAGTTGGAGGAAGGTTTACTTCAGGTTGAACATCTCCAGCTCCTTCATTATGCTGTACCTCCTGGTTTTCATCAGCTTCTAAAGAGTCTTGTACTCCCCCTGGACAGTAGCCTTCATTTTCCAATGCTCCATCTTCCTTTGATGTTTCTGCAATGGAAAGCTTGTCCATCCTTTGGCTTATACCTGTTGAATCATTTGATCAAACCCTTTGATGACTCCTCTTTCAGATCCACCAAAGATTACTTTAGGTCCATCTTTGACAGATGTATACTCCTTCAGTAGCCCCTTTGTTCCAGTCATGTGCCTGGAACATCCACTGTCCAAGTACCATATAGGGGCATGGCAACTTGGACTCACCTACAATACAGATTTACTTTCCCTTAGAACCCAAGTAAGTCTTGGGTCCTTGGTTCAGGTTAGCACAAACAAAACTACCAGCAACTCTTCTAACTGGTAGACTACTATTCTTCCTAACACTTGTGTTATGCCAACAGTCAAAGGAAAAATGGTCTCTCTTGCCACAACACCAACATTCAAACTTATTGTATCTAGATCTAGATACACCCTTGACAGAAGAATTTCTGTCCAATGCTGGTGCTGCTGCAGCTTCACCCATAGATTTCTTATAACCATGAGGTTTATGAACATGGGTAGACCTGTTGGCATTTACACCCTTGTTTATCAGAACATTAGCCTTAATATGACCATGAATATTCTCAAGATCATATTGGTTAGAAGGCACTTGCACCTTTCTAAACTTAATAGGGACTGAAAGGTTTAGTGGCTGGGCAGGAGCTTTGCCTTTTCTCTTGAATAGGGCAGCCCTGGGGTTTTCTTTGAACCCTAATCCTGCCTTACCCTTTTGAGCCACAAACTCATCTATCAAGGGTAAGACAGATTTTGGCTTTGAGTAACTAGCCACTAAATCTTTTTCTATTCTTAGTCTGGTCTCCAGACTCTTAACTTGATCATTAGTATATCTGATTGTGCCCATCTGAATGATAGTTATATTTTTCAGTTTGACAATCTCATTCAACTTTTGATCTATTACTTTCTCCAACTTAGTTGCAGCAACCTTAAGATCAACAATTTCCTGAGCCTGAATTTTGACTAGGTTCTTGCTTTTCTTAAAAGCCTGCAACAAGTCCCCATACTTATCTATCAACTGATAGACATCACCTTCAGATTCAGATCCATCTACATCACTTGATGCAGATGTAGCTGATTCTGCACTAGTACTACAAACTGAATTTATAGAAGGACAATGTACCTTACTAAGACCAGACTGATTCTGGCATATGTCTTCTTCTGATCCAACCATCAGTCCCATGCACTGATGATCCTCTTGTTCATAGATGGAGTCTAGCAATTGCATGAACTCCTCTTCTTCAGTAGCAGCATATAGTCCAATATATGCTTCAGCTTCAGATTCTGACTCTGAAGTTGATTGATCTGTTAGGCTCTTTTCCTTCTTTGCAACAAAGGATTTCTCCTTCTTGCCCTTTAGATGCGTCTTCTTCTTGTCTGATGACTCCTTCCTCTTATCAGGACAATCAGCCACCACATGTCCAGGCCTGTTGCAGCAATATCAGACTATCTTTGATGTAGTGGCCTTGTTGGGCTTTGTTCTGCTCTTCTCTTTCCTTGATGACTTTTTCTTCTGATAATAGTCATCAACTTGCTGTGATGTGGAGGGCCTAGACTTCCACTGCTTTTTCTTTAAGAATCTCTGAAACTGTCTTGTAAATGCAGCAAAATCTGCATCTGAGTCACTACTTTCTGAAACCTGATTGTCTGAAATATCTGTGTTAACTTCAGCAACCTCTTTAGGAGGAGATGGAGATATCCTCCTATTCTTTTTAGTGGCTTCTGCCTTGAAGGCCACTGACTTCTCTCTATGCTCACCTTTTGAATTCTTCTCTTCCTCCTTCCTAACCATTAGTTGCATTTCATAAGGTAGCAACTTTCTAAACAAGGTTGGAGGAGATATCTCTGCCAGCTTAGCCACTTCTCTTATGACACAGATCTTAGTGTCCCAATCCTTTGTCAAGGATCTTAAGAATTTGTCATTCAGTTCATAGGTACTGGAGACTCTTCCATAGGACATTAATTCATTCACTATTCTGTAGAATTTCTTATAGCATTCAGTTATGCTATCAGATTTTCCTTGTCTGAAACTTTCATACTCTTGGTTGAGCATAGACTTCCTATCCCGTCTTACTTCTTCAGAACCCTCCATGTAGACAATCAAGGTGTCCCACATTTCTTTGGAGGTTTTGCAGTGAATCAAATTTTGGAATGTAGAATCATCTATGGCACTTACAATAATGTTCTGTGCTCTTTTATCCATGGTTTCCAAAATGATTTCATCCTTTGTCATTTCTGAATAACTCTTTGGAGTTTGGATATTTGCATTAAGAACTGATACCTTCATTGGAATGAAGGGGCCTTCCTGTAATGTAATGTATATCCTTAGGTCATAAGCCTTCATGAACAATCTCACCCTTTCTTTCCAAATTCCAAAGATTTCTTTTCTACAGATTGGTAATTTCATTGACCCTAACTCCTTGTGATTCTCTCCAGAACCCATTTTCTTGAATCTTGATTCTGCCTTAGGGATCTTACACAGACTGTTAAGTCCTTATTTGAGTAACCTCCCTCTGATACCACTTGACAGTTTTACTTTCAAGACTACCTAAACACCTAGAGGGGGGGGGGGGTGAATAGGTTCTAATGCTTGTTCTCACTTTTAGGCAGAATATAATAACTGAATTAAATCACACAGCACAACAATCACAGAAATTCATACAACACAGATTGCACACAGTTTTATAGTGGTTCCCCAAGGTCTGAGTACATCCACTTTACCCCTTCACCTATCTAGCAGTGTGCTAGATTCGACCAAACTTCCTCTTTAACTCAGATCAGCAGATCCTACAGCTCAGAACCTGGAAAGGTTCCTACAACTCAGAACCCAGAATGGTTCCTACAACTCAGGCTCAATAACCCTACCTCAGCCTTTACACAAGGCCTACAACTCAGAGAAAAACTTTCTCCTACACTCAGGCAACAACCCTACCACTCAGAGATCAACTCTCTTACACTTAGCCTTTATAATATAGGCTTACAACTCAGATCTATATTGATAGACCTTACAAAAATTAGAAAAGAGTTTGTATTATCTTGCCCTTGATGAGAGAGAAAAGGACAAGACAGTTCTTGATCAGCTGATGAATGAAATCAACTGAATCTGAGCTTTCTTCAAAGCTTCTTGAATTTGAACTTAGCTGAGTTGATTTCCCAAACAGCTTCTTGAGAAACCAGTGACGACTTCCTTCTTCTTCTTCAAGTGGCTGGATCCCTCTCTATCCAACACCTTTGATGATACTTCTAAATTCTTGATAGAACTCTTCTTAAATAGATCCTGAGATCGTCTTCTTAGATCTTCTGATGAAGATCTTCTTCCAAGCCTTGCACTTTCTTGATTTGATTCTTCAATCAGTTTGTATGTTTGTTGCTCTCAAAATCAAATCATCAATATCGCCTTCTGAATCTATCTATTTATAGACCTTCTTCATGGTAACCGGCTGATCCGGTTTCTAACTGTCTTCTGACAAGTCTGACAACTTCAGTTAACCTGTTGCAACCCACAGTTGTCAAATCTTCAAACAGATCCTGTGCCTTTGTCTTGGACAGCAAAGTGTCGAGACTGACTGTCAGAAAGTGTCGAGACCAACTGTCTATATGTGTCGACACAAGTAACTTAGGTGTCAACACAGCCTTTGATGATGTCGACTGGTTTGCCTTTAAGTCGACTCAGCTTCTTCAGAACTTCATCTTGAGAATGAGTCGACACTGAATATTTGTGTCGACTCAAGCACTTCATCATTCTTCAGAAAATGACTTGGTCTAGACATTGCAGTGTGTCGACACAAGTCCTGTGTGACGATACAGTTGTTGTAGATTCAGAACATAATATGTGTCGAATCTGCCTTCAGGTGTCGACACAGCAATTGTTGACTCTGCCAATATGTGTCGACTCAGTCTTCTGGTGTCGACTCAAGTATTGTCGACTTCTGCCTCTGTGTGTCGACACTGCCTCAATGTGTCGACACAGTTGAGATCGACTATATTTCTGTGAGTCGACACTGCTTCCCAGTGTCGACATAGTTGAGATCGACTATACTTCTGTGAGTCGACACTGCTTTCCAGTATTGACATAGTTGAGATCGATTATACTTCTGTGAGTCGACACTGCTTCCCAGTGTCGACATAGTTGTGGTCGACTATCTTTCTCTGTGTCGACACAGCCTTCTTCAAGTGTCGACATAATTATTCTGAAGTGTCGACACATGGACTTAGAATAATTTCCTGTATTTTTTTAGTACTTCTTCACCTGCACATGTCAACTCAAAATAACATCAAATACACCTTGATGTATATCATTAAGCTAAGTTAGGCTTCTTCAAATCAGGTACACATTTTCCAATGTACCCAACACAATTACAATCTCACCTAAAGTGAGAGGATCACTCCTGCAAAACGGTCGACCAAAACGCAGCTCCAAACTAGCTGCTCAAATGGCCGCAACCTGGACCTGAGGCATTCAAAGACAGAATACTTCAGCACAAGAAAGACAATATAAGTGGCAACAAGAGATAAAAGCTCAAAGTTAAATAAAAGATCTACAAACAGGGAGGAATCAACCCTCTGCAAGCAAACTGTCAAACTCTGCAACAGGTCAGCAATGAACAAGACTATAATAAGCAAAACATTAATAAGAGCTGAAGAAAATGCACCAGGTGCTACAGGGATACAACCCGCTTCGGCTCAAACCTACTGGAGCAAAGCAAAAAAAGGCAAGCCAGCCAACATCCATAGTCAGGATAGGAGCAGTAATCCAAGAATCAAGATATGACAATCATTACACTTAGTGATCCTTGTCTCGGAGGAGTGGGTAACTTCAAAGGCATTAAATTGCTTGTAACGACCTGGCAAGCTAAGTGGCACAGCGTCGCGCGGCCCACTAGGAACCCATGGAGGACCCACGACGCTCCGGTGGTATAGCCGGAATCTACAAGACTTGCCACGGAAATCAACACCCACTGAACACCTCACAAAGACCTCGGCATCACTGCATGCTAGCAAGGCGATACAAACCGACTGTTCCATCCACATTAACTTCTTACAACGTCTCCTGGACACACTTTCCAAGAATTGGGGTCAACAACCCAAAACAGGCCCCCAAGGACCTCACTCAGCGAAAACGAGGAACGGCGGACAATTCCTTCGGAATTCGTCGAGTATCACCATTGATACTCGACGGATTCGTCGAGAATTATCGACGAAGCCGAAGGGAGTCGTCGAGTATCGCCGCGATACTCGACGATTTTCCCTAAATTCGTCGAGTATCGCGACAATACTCGACGATTTTGCCTGGGATTCTCGACGATTTGGCACGACGATTCTCGCCGAATTTACCTTAGCGCTCGATGACTCTACCTTGTCATTCTCGTCGATTTTAACTTAGCGCTAACGTCTCTACTGGTGATTCTCGACGATCCTTACTCGACGATTTTGGCTAGCGATTCTCGACGACTCCAACCCGATACTCGCTGACTCTGCCTGGTGATACTCGCCGATTCTACCTAGTGAATCTCGCCGAATTTTACTTAGTAATCTTGGACAGCCAAACCACAGGTAACGAGGATACTCGACGAATTCGTCTCGTAGTGTGGGAAAGATCGCATGTTCGCCCTATAGCGTAAACCTACTCAAAATAAAGGAGAGAGAACAAAGATAAATGGAAGAACCGGAGCAAGCAAGGGAAGAAAATCCACTTGCCTCAAAACCCACGAAGAAGACGCCGCCCGACCCGGCCGCTTCCAGATCCGGCCACAAGGAGCACCGAGCAACGATTCCTGAAACTTTTGGGGACGAAATCAAGCCAAAACCCCTAACCCTAACCTTCAAAAGTCAAGGGAACGGACAAAGCTTACCTCTATCGGGAAGCTCTTGCCGAGAGCAGCCCGAAAATCCACTCGGATGGGGGAAACGAGCCCTCCTGCTCCGCACACCGCCGACCTAAGCCATGCCGAGTCCGCCGATCTCAGGTTTCACGGAAACGAACTACCGTCGGGGAAGAAGACACGGCGGACCGGTCCAAACCCTATCTATCCTATTTATACTCTAATAAAACCTAATATATTATATAATATAAATATATATAATAACACACAATCTTAATACAACGCCCAACACAAACGAACTCGGAAACGCGCGAAACTCGCCCTGTAGCCAAAAACCAACGCTACGAACGCAACGGCGAGGTCGAAATCCTAATCCGATGAGCCAAACTCAAGTAAACACCTACCAAAGCCAAAACACAAGCGGCTCCGCCGAGTCACCAAAACAGACCCGGCCTGCTAGGAAATCTCGCCAACAGGCTAAGATACAACCTTACAGAGAACTCAAAGAGCCTAATCATGCTCTAACAACGGCATACGCGAAACACGTGCTAAGGTAACGCTTCTAAGGATATCGGAAAAAACCAGGGGTGTTACAGACTAGGCCGCCCTTGGAAAGGGTTGCCGAGAGGAAGCGTGAGCGATTTCTCAAGGCCTGGGGGAAAAAGAACCTGGTCACGAGCTTGGACGGTGGCAGGAGTGTGAATGTCGAGAACACCTTTGGTCAAGGGGACCAAGGCGGAGGCGGGTCGTGCATCTCCTCGCGGGTCAGCTATTTCGATGGCAGAGTGCCCAAGCTGGTGACCCTGAAGGAAGGAGCTGTGTGGAGCAACGCGAGATCAACATGAGAAATACGAGAAGTTGATTGGCATGGCGATAACAAACAACTCACCAAGCATTTGTGCAAGATTGTCGGGAGAGGCATGGGGGATCGCCTCCTCACGAAAGTGGGTTTCCCGGTCTTCCAACCGACTCATGTTGCTATGAGAATGCGAGTTGGTGTCCATTGGGACATCTCCGAAAACCACTTCTCTGGATTGAAGTTGAGAATGCGTGCACTGGGGATGTCAATGTCGACAGGTATGATCACCTCTAACCCGTAGCAAAGATTGAATGGGGTTTCCCCGATAGAGGTTTTCTCGGTAGTACGGTACACCCACAGTACATTGGGGAGCACATCTACCCACTGCCCCCTTGCTCATTCTAGCTGAGTTTTCATCCCTTTGAGAATGGTCCTGTTAGTTACTTTGATTTGTCCATTTGTCTGTGGGTGTGCTATAGCGGTGTGACTTAAGTTGATCTTTAAATCCTCACATATTCTTGTGAATGACTTTCCCGTGAATTGGGACCCATTATCAGTAAGATGGTGGTTGAGATCCCGAAGCGGCAGACGATATTTTTCCAGACAAATTGTTTGACATTCTCTTATGTTATCTTTGCTAGGGGCTCAACTTCTACCCATTTGGTAAAGTAATCAATTCCCAAGATGATGAACTTCCTTTGTCTTGACACTTTAGGTAGGGGACCGATGAGGTCGACACCCCATTGCACAAATGGCCAGGTGCCTTGGAGAGATGTGAGGGTCACTAATGGTTGATAGGGAATATTGGCGTAAAGCTGACAACTTTTGCATTTTTGGACGAATTCTGTTGCATCCTTTCTCAAGGTTGGCTAGTAGAATCTTTGACGCAAAATCTTTCGGGCCAAGGTCCAACCACCTAGGTGTTCTCCACAAATTTCCCCATGAACTTCCCATAGGACATTCTATTTCTGACTCTAGTAGGCACTTTAGATAAGTCCCAAAAAAGATTTCTTAAACAGTTCTCCATCAATGAGGGTTAACGTCGCAGCTCGCATTTGCATTCATCGTGCTTCTATAAAGTCCTCAGGGAGGTGTCCATTCTTAAGATAAGGCTGCAACGGGGTGATCCATGCAAATTCTGGTACATCAATCTCGACTATGTCCCATGGTCCCTGAATGCTTGGGACTACCACCTCTTCTACTCGCCGTCGGCGGGTTTGATAGCTGGAGGGAGATGTAGTCAACTTAGAGAGCGCATATGCTCTGGAATTCTGTTCCTGGGGGATGTGTACCACCTGATACTGGGGAATCTTGACGAGGAGAGCCTTAACGAGCGAGAGATACTGTGCCAATGGGCCACTTTTTGCTTCAAAATCTCTCTCGACTTGGGTGGCCACGAGTTGAGAATCGGTATGAATGGTCCAGTTCTTCACCCTGCAATTGATGGTGAGCCTAAGTCTAGCGAACAGGGCCTCGTACTCAGCAATGTTGTTTGTGGCCGGAAATTTCAGTCTAAGGTCGTACTCCAAGGTATTCTCTTCTGGGATGATAAGGAGTAACCCCACTCCAGCCCCTTCGGTTCCAGAGGCTCCATCAATGTAAAGAATCCAGTAAGGAGAGGATGTGCTGGGTACAACTCCAGTATCGGGAGTAAGGGTATTATCTACGAGGAATTCGGCCAACACCTGAGATTTAATGACGGGCTGAGGTAGAAAATGTATATCAAATTCTCCACACTCAACCACCCACTTTACAAATCTTCCTGATGCCTATGGCTTTTGGAGGATTGTACGGTGTGGGAGCTCGGTCAGTACTTTAATTGAATGAGCTTGGAAGTACGACCAAAACTTTCTTACAGAGAAGTCGAGGGCTAAGGTTGTTTTGTCTGCCACTGAATACCGAGTTTCAGTATTTATGAGGATCTTGTTGAGGTAGTAGACAAGTTGCTGGACTCCACCTTTATCTTTGACCAATACTGAGCTCAAGGCTACTAGAGATATTGGTAAGTATAAATATATAACCTCTCCAGGGATGGGATTTGACAAAAGTGGGGGCATGGCCAGGTATTGCTTGAGATGCTCAAAAGCTGCTTGACATTCAACTGTCTACTAAAATCCAGAGCTACGCGCACCCCGAAGGATTTTAAAGAGGGGGGGGGGGGGGTATTGTCACTAGTGCATGAAATTGCAAAAGCGCGGTGATTCTAAAATTTAAACGTTTCACTTCTTTGATTGAGCGCGAAGGTGACATTTCTTCCAATGTCATGATCTTTTCGGGGTTTGCTTCAATTCCCCATTGGGTTACCATGAATTCTAAAAATCTCCTGACTGTGACACTGAAGACACACTTGCTGGGATTGAGCCTCATTTGGAAGCAGCGAAGGAGGTGAAAACACTTTTCAAGGTCTTCCAGGTGAATGCTATGCGAGACGCTTTTTTCCAACATGTCATCTACATAAACTTCCATGGACTTGCCGATAAGGTCCTTAAATACTTTATTCATTAATCGCTGATAAGTTGCCCCGACGTTTTTGTGGCTGAAGGGCATCACCTTGTAGTAGTATACTCCTTTGTCGGTTCTGAACGCAGTGTGCTCTTCATCATTTGGATTTATCCTTATCTGGTTGTAACCGGAATACACGTCCATAAAGCTAAGAAACGGATGTCCAGTGGTTGAATCAACGATCTGATCGATCTTGGGAAGAGGAAAACTGTCTTTTGGGCAGACCTGGTTTAAGTTGCTATAATCAACGCACATCCTCCACTTGTCGGAGGCCCTCCTTACCATGATGACATTGGCAAGCCAAACAGGATATTTTACTTATCGAATAAACTGTGCTTCAAGAAGCTTTTCTATCTCTTCCTTAATGGCTTTGAGTTGCTCTGGGGCAAAATTCCTTTTTTTCTAGATTACTGGTTTGCATGTAGGATTAATATTAAGAAAGTGCATAATAACATGAGGATCAACTCCATGCATATCTTCAGACTTCCATGCGAAGATAGACTTATTTGCACAAAGAAAGGTGATGAGTTCCTCCTTCTCTAGCTCAGATAGGAGGGACCCCAATTGTACTTTCTATGTCGGGTCTTGCTCGGAAAGTGAGACTTCAATTAATCTCTCTATGGGAGTCCCTCTCTGTATTATTGTTTCGTCGTGCATATCAAAATTATCAATGTGATGTGTAACTGCTGTCGCTGGGTAAGCCTTCTTTGAGTTGCATATGCAAGCCGCTTCTTGGCTTCCTCTAACAACCCCTATCTAGCCAGGAGTTGGAAACTTCATAGATAAGTGCGGAACTGCCTAGTGAGCTTCATGCTTTGGAGGGTGGACATGAATAAAATGTCGACAGAATTCCCATTATCGACTAGGATCCTTCTAACATTATAACAAGGATCCATGATTCCTACGCTGATCACGAGCGCATCATGGTGGGGAATTCAGAAACCCACTAGGTTTTCATTACTGAAGGTGACGACGTTGTCTTGCCTAAGCTTTTTATCTTCGTGGCCACTCTCAGTAGCGCCCACCGAGAGTACCTGGGGGGAGAGATCCAGGATCCATGTTATGGTCTTGATGTCGCCCACCATTTGCAAAGGGAAAGGTCCACTAATCTACTGTCAGGGAATCACTTCCCACCGACGGCGCGAAACTGTTGCAACCAAACTCGACGCCTCGGTCGGACCGAAATAACTTGGGCCACATTACCTTTCAGAGTGGTCGAGCGCGCATACAGTCAGAGAGAGAGAGAGAGAGAGAGAAATAGTACACCTGATATTTTTTATGTGGAAAACCCTCTTAACTGGGTAAAAAAGCACGTGACCAGGACTGTGCTTGTCGAAATCCACTATTTTCTTGCGGTTACAACTTTATTGGAGAATTGAGGGTGGCATGCCGCTCATCGTTACACTTTGAAGGTGATATAGAGAGTTGTTTGCTCGCGGCGGGCAACAAGCTGCTCTGCCCGAGACTGTTTGCAGAGAAATTGCGGACAAACGGGGCGCTTGCTGTAGCAGGAATCTCCTTCTTGCCCATCATCGTGAACTTAGGCGTATTTTGGCGATGATACGATGGCTTGCGAGCGGCTCTAAGGAAGCTTGGTGGAGGCTTGAAGATGGCTTGTAGAAGGAATCCGACAGAGCTTTGGTCTGAGAAAAAAGAAAGCATATGAGCAAAAAGGTGAGAAATGAGGAGGTTTTAGGCTCCTTTTATAACCTCCAAGATGTGATTACGGTAGTTATGCGGCTATCCGCACACCGTAATCACCGATATAATTATTTTGGTGTAGTTCTGAGCATATATTTTGCTCATCATGTTCACTGTTTGCAGTCCAAATATTTAATTAATTTCGCTCCCCTCACAAACCGTGATGGTTAGTGGGTGGTTACTTAAGAGATGAACAATGATGATTGTTACGGAGCGATCAGACTGCGAGGGAGGCCCATCATGAATGGACGGCCGAACCGGCGACAAACGCTCACCGGCGGAGGAAAAGGTGAATCTCATGGCTGCGGGGGGGGGGGGGGGGGGGGGGGGGGGGCAACGGGGGGCAGTCGTGGGGGCTAGTCACGAGAAAGGGGTTGCCGGGCGCACCATTTCTAAGGGGCTGAGCTTACGATCGCAGGGGGGCGACCGAGGGGAAGGGGCGGCCGGGCACGCCGCCCCTTGCGGGCGGAACCTATGGTCGCGGAAGGAGGCTGTAGGTAAGGGGAGGCCGGGCGCGCCGCCCTTGTGGGTGGAACCCACGACCGCGGGAGAGGGCCGATCGGGCACACCGCCCCTTGCTGGCGGAGCCCAGGGCCGTGGAAGTCGTCCGCGGGAGAGGGTTGGCCGGGCGCGCGGCCCCTTACGGGAGGAGCTTGCGATCGCAAGAGGTGGTCGCGAGATTGGGGCGGCCAGGCACGCCGCCCCCTTGCAGATGGTGCCCGCGACCGTGGGAGAGGGGAGGCCGGCTGCACTGCCCCTTGCAGGCAGAGCTCGCGGCCGCGGGACGCGAATGCAGGAGAGGGGTGGCCGGGCGCGCCTCCCCTTGAGGGCGAAGCCAGTGGCCGCGTGAGGAGAATATGTGGAAGGGGAGGTCGGGTGTGAGCCACTCGACCCCGACGACGGTGGTTACTCCAAAGGCATTCAAAGTGGGATCGACGCGTGGAGGATCACGCATGCGATAGTTCCTCCATCATCCCTAATTAGAGAATGGGATCGTTGGTGAGTGGGCTAATTGCACCCCAAATGCTTATAAAAGAGACTTGGCCCCATCAATCCCGATTATGATTACGACAGCAGTGAACTATGCCTATAATTATGCCGATGTGGAGACCGTCTAGTCGATATGGGAGACGTGCCCAGTCAACATGGACGGCGCGTCCAGTCGACATGGATGGCGCGTCCAGTCGACATGGATGGCGCGTCGAGTCAACAAATATTAAGTGCATCTCGCCGATATCAAGACCCTGTCTCGCTGATAAGCAACCAACATCAAGTCGACAAGCCTCAAGCATCTAGTTGAAATTGATCTCGTCTAGTTGATATGGACCCAATCCAGTCGATGGGGCCAAAACCTTTCGATCGATATTCAACCAAAGCCTCTAGTCGATACAGGCCTTCTTCAAGTCGACATGACTGACCCTCAAACCTAGGCTCCGTTTGGGGGGACTAATTTTCATCGGTCAAGCGGTTACGATCATATGAACCGGACCATAATTAAGGCCGGGTTCATGCGGTCGTTACCGCTTGACCGGTGGAAATAAGTCCCCCAAACGGAATGCTAATTTGATTTACTCTTTAGGAGTTGAACCGTAACCGTGTCCTCCCTGAATGGGAGATATTTTGACTTGTGCCGTACAACTTGTGCGCCGTATAATTCCAGTCAAATTTTAGGCTAATAATTAATCATGTAAAAAATGACTCACTGTAATTTATGACTATAAATTTCAGTCCATTTTAAACCCTAAAACGCGCTGAAAATAATAAAAGCAAAAATTTTAAGGTGAAATTAATATAACACAAGAGAATCGAATGTGGAGTGTACCAACCGTTTTTTCCCGCCGAACACTTGATTGCATTCCACAATTCCTAAAAACAACACCTTCTTCCCTCTCCCTCTCCATCATCCGACCTTCTGATTTTTGGAAAAAAAAAGTTAGGCCGCATTATAGGCATGGGAAAATTTTATGTGCGGAATTCTCACGGGAGAATCGTGAGGGAATCTTTTTTTAGTTCAAAAGTATAATTGAAAATACGTTGTATTGTAAAAATGGTTTTTTAGTGCAAAAATGGACTGGATTTTACGGGTGAAAATACAGTTGTATTTTCATTGATTATAAAAGTGGTCTGGATTTTAGTTCAAAAAATGGACTGAATTTTTTGTTCAAAAAATCAGTTTTTTATACTTAAATCATATTTTTCGATAACTAAAAATTGATTACAAAAAAAATTAATTACGGAATATTAATTATGACATTTTTACAATCAATTTAAGTACTTATTTACCCATATTCTGTACAGTTTTGAAAAAATTCCAACTGGAATTTTCGAGTCAAAATCAAAAAATACAACTTGATTTTTTTAGAACTGTACATAATATGAGCAAACAAGTACTTAAATTGATTATAAAAATGTCATAATTATATTCCGTAATGTGTTTTTGCTACAATCAATTTTTTGTTATGGAAAAAAACGATTTAATATAAAAAATCATCATTTGCACGTAGTGGATGGCGCATCACGTGTACCCAAAAATTTTCCCTCAAGGGAAAAGAACCTTCCTTGCACAGTCACTGATGGCCGGCGTGATGGGATTTATCCAAGTGGTTGAACAACAATACAATAGTGGATCGCCTTAGGCTCCGTTTGGGCGTTTCGCTGCTCCGTTTTGGGCAAACGCCGCCAGGGGAGGGTAAACAAATGAGCCTCTGGCGGCGTATGCTCTGTTTCCACCCGCCCGCCCGTCTTGAGAAACGCCCCCAAAAAACTCCGTTTAGAGCAGCCACCTCCCCCCTCCGATTCGAACACTCCGTTTCCACCCGCCGAATCGACCCGCCACCGCCGAACCAAATGAAGCCTACTCGCAATCGTAATCATAATTGGGCCCGTCCCTGGCCTGAATCTCGTCTTCCACACTTTGAAAACGATCTTCACGATGATGTTGAGAAGCCTCTTCACATCGCTTAAGAATCCCGTCTGACTTCCTTCGAGCCTACGTGGTGTTGGGCACAGTGTTGGGGCCTGTTCCTGCTCGCCTATATGTTCAGTGGATTAGAGTTAGGAGACAACTTAACCACGCCGCTAGGTCGGCGATTCCCCATGTTTTCCTGCTTTCTTTCGAGATTTTTTCTGATTGAGAATATCATCAGTCTTCGGTCAGTCTTCGGTCAGTCTTCTCGCCGCAGACGAGGGCGATCATCCAGTTGCTCTGCACGGTGCGACAGATCTTTGTGATCGCAGACTGGAACAATGATACGTAGATGAACAATACCATTCTGGATGTGGCTCCTATCAACGACGTAACATGGTTTTGGTTTCCCGCACTGATTGTGTATTCTTTGGTAAATCTTTTGGTTTTTTGATTTCTTGATTCCTGCCCAAGTGGCTCGTGACTCATTCTAAGACTCCGTTTGGGGGGGGGGGGATTTATTTTCACCGGTCAAACTGTTATGATTGCATGAATCGGATCATAATTAATTAAGATCTGATACATGCGGCGGTCGTAACCGCTGGACTGGTGAAAATAAGTCCTTGTTGCGGACTAACTCGATGCCCCGGTCGGACCGGATAATCTTGGACCATCTCAGCTCACGGAGCGGTCGAGCGCGCACACAGTCGATGAAAATGAAATAGTGAACATAAGTCTTGATGACGTGGAAAAACCCCTTAAACGGGTAAAAAATCACGTGACCGGATCTGTGCCGGTCAAATTCCACTAGCTTCCGGGGGTTACAGTATGTTCGGTGAATCGGGGCGACAGGCCGCTCCCGTTACAACTTGAGGGGGAGAAATAGAGAGAGCGTAGCTTCCTGCGGGCAACAGGCTGCACTGCAGGAGCGACTGGGACGAGAGAATGCGTGGGGTGCTTCTGGTACGCGTGCCTGGGGCGGCGCGCGTTTGCTGGCTTCGGATGTCTTCTTCTTTCAACTTCCTTCGGATCTTGAGTGTCCCCTCGCTGTCAGAGCGCTAGTGGGGTGCCAATAGCCGCTGACGGGTGCTGATGGCCACTGGTGGCCGCTGGAGGTCGCTGGTGGCCGCTGGAGGTCGCTGGTGGCCGCTGGCGGCGAGAGGTGGCCGACACGGTGGAGGAAGCGGGAGAGCTCTCACCTGCGGAAGAGGGAGAAGAATCCTCAGAGGAAAAGATGAGAAATGAAGAGCCCCTGGGGTCCTTTTATAGCCTCCAGGGGAGGATCATGGCGGGCCCCACTACTAAAGTGGTGGGATAGTGGATGGTTACCCCCCTAATCGGACGGCGACTAGGCGGTTAGACCGGCCAGGCGGTGGCGGTTAGGCGGCAGCGGCTAGGTCGGCTAGGCGGTGGCCTGGCCAGGCGGCCAGGCGACGTTCTGGCCGGGCGGCCAGGCGGTTAGGCCGGCTAGGCGGTGGTGGCTAGGCGACGGCTAGGCGGCGGCGGCTAAGCCGGCTAGGCGGTGGCCTGGCGAGGCGGCCAGGCGGCGATCTGGCCGAGCGGCCAGGCGGTTAGGCCGGCTAGGCGGTGGCGGCTAGGCGGCGGCTAGGCCGGCGAGGCGACGGCCTTGGGAGGCGGCCAGCCGGCGGTCTGGTCAGGCGGCCAGGCGGCCAGGCGGTTAGGCCGGCTAGGCGGTGGCTGCTAGGCGGCGGCTAGGCCGGCTAGGCGGTGGCCTGGCTAGGCGGTGGCCTGGCGAGGCGGCGGCTAGGCGACGGCTAGGCGGCGGCGGCTAGGCCGGCTAGGCGGTGGCCTGGCGAGGCGGCGGCTAGGAGACGGCTAGGCGGCGGCGGCTAGGCCGGCTAGGCGGTGGCCTGGCGAGGCGGCCAGGCGGCGATCTGGCCGGGCGGCCAGGAGGTTAGACCGGCTAGGCGGCTTCCGTCTATGAAGCGGGGGAGTGGGTCCCGCCCCATAGGCGGTTTCTTTCCATGAAGCGGGGGAGTGGGTCCCGCCCCCATCATCTCCATGAGAGATCATGGGGGGTGGGGCCCACCCATGATTTCCTCTCATGGAGATCATGGGGGGGCTCCTTTTTCCTTATAAAATGAGGGAGAATCCCATCAAATGCCCCCCAAATCCCTTCGGTCCGGGAACGAAGAGAGCGCAAGGAGGGATTTTCTTCGTTCTTTGTTCTTATGGCGAGTGCCGGTGCGAGTTCCGAGGCTACGACGGTGGAGCGAGGTTCCAAGGTAACAGGTTGTGCGGAGGCTCGCCGTACGGGCGTAGGATGCAAGCGGACGGAGACCGGGCGTTGAGGTGGCGCATGCGAGGAAGGGCCGTGGGGGCGGGCGCTGGTTGCGCGCGCTGGCGGCATGTGCCGGCCGTGCGTGCGCTGGACGCGCACGCAGGCCGCACAGGCCCCGCGCCCTGGCCGCGCGGGCTGGCCGTGCGCGCCGGCCGTGCCTTGGCCGCGCGTGATGGCCGCGCGTGCAGCCCGCGCCCTGGCCGCGTGGGCTGGCCGCGCGCGCTGGCCGCGCGGGCTGCGTGCGCAGGTCACGCCGGCCGCGCAGGCTACTCGGGCTGGCCGCGTGTGCAGGTTGTGCGGGCTGTGCGGGCCGGATTTTGCACTTTGAGGTCCGATGCGCTTGCGCTCTTCCTTGACTGAGGACGGCATAGAGATTTGGAGGGCGAAGTACGGGCTTCCTTCAGACTTGATGGTGTGGATCCCGCGGCCCGAGGAGCGGGTTCAGAACCCCCCTCGTGGGTGGATGACGATTTGCGACATTTCCCTTAGATCCGGCTTCCGGTTTCCGCCTTGCGATGAGGTGATAGAGATTTTGAAGTTCTGTGGAGTCCCCGTTTCCCAGTTTGCCCCGACTGGGGTCGTCCGAATTATGGGCTTGGTTACTTTCTTTCGTGAGCGTGGGAGCTCGCTTTCTTTGGATCAGTTTCGGGACTGGTGCGACGTTCGCCTTGATGGTGGCGAACGGATTGAGGTGCGCAGCAACAAAGTCTGGTTGGAGTTTGAGGCCCGTAAAGATCGTCGCCACGGTAATACTTTGTTCGGATATGTGAAGAACTCCTGGGGTCTTCCTGAGGTGTGGAATACGCTTCCCGATCGTTGCCGTCGTGTGAGAGGGAAGGAGCGTGACTTCTCCCCAGTGCTGGGATTCTCTGAGCCTCGTGAGCTGGCCAATCGTCTCTTCCACATATATATTTATGTAGAGGAAAAGCGACTGTTGGGATGTGGTATTTCGGCGGGCACGACTCAGGTGGCGATGTCTTCTCAGGGAGGTGGCCGTAAGAGGAAGACGATGACGGCTCCTGTTGGTGATTCTGATGCTGTGGTGGTGGTTTCTGACGGCCCAGCTCCAGAGGTGCGGTCGTCTGTTTCTCCAGTTCTTCCGGCGCCCGTCAGCATGGCGGCTCCTCGAATGTCTTCTTCCTTGAGAGCGATGAGCGAGGCGGTAAGGGGTTGACTGTCTCCTTTTCTTTCTTCTTTTGTTTGAAAGTGGCTGATGGTGTGTCTTTCTTTTGCAGATCGAGACTCAGGCGCAGATTGCGGTGACCTGGAATGATCATTATGTGAGCTTGAAGGACGGATATCTCGCTTTGCAGGAGAAGCTTTGGTTGTCAATGAGCTCACTTTCCTCCTTGAAGGAGGAGCATGACTGGAATATTGCGCGGCTCCATCAAAATGGCTCAGAGTTGAAGTCTGAGCTAGAAGATTCGCGTGCTGCCCTAGATGTGGAGAGGTCTCTAGTGGAGAGGACTACTCAGATGCTGAAGCATGCAAAGGAGGAGACATTTGGCTTGGGATCCCAACTACAAGCGGCGCGAGAGGAGATTTCAGGCCTTGAGACTCAGCTTCGGGCGGCGAAGGCGCGGGTGGTGGTTCTGTCTTCTGATGACCATGCATCGGAGCTGAAGGCTGCAGGTCTTGCTGAGTACCTAGAGTCCCTGGACTACATGCGGGATCGTAGCCTGATTGTGGAGGAGGTTCGTGATGATATTTGGTCCAAGGAAGTGGAGCCTCACATGGATGATATACACGAGCTAGCGCTCCGCCGCGGCATCCCAAAGGCCTTTCGCTTCGTAGGGAAGCGTCTTGGGTGCGACACCTCCAGTTTCAGCTTTGCTTTGCTTTCATTGTAGCTTTTGAGATTGTTGCCGCTTAGAGCTCGAATTCATTGTTTTTTATGATAGCTTTATTTGTATGCCACTGCCATATGGACTGCGCGGATATGTGTTTTTCCACGTTGGTGGCGCCCTCTCAAGTGTTTGAGATTTTGATTGAATCGTCTTTGATTTTATAAAAATAGAGAGGGAGTAGACTCCTGCGGAGGTGTTCATGTGTAGCGGGTTCATGATTTCGTGCGCAAAGCTGACTTGTGGTTTGGTTGCGTGGAACTGGTCCACGGCTTTGTGCGCAGGGCTGGCCTACGACTTAGTTGCGTGGAACTGGTCCACGGCTTTGTGCGCAGGGCTGGCCTGCGGCTTTGTTGCGTGGAACTGGTCCATGGCTTTGTGCGCAGGGCTGGCCTGCGGCTTTGTTGCATGGAACTGGTCCACGGCTTTGTGCGCAAGGCTGGCCTGCGGCTTAGTTGCGTGGAACTGGTCCACGGCTTTGTGTGCAGGGCTGGTCTGCGGCTTTGTTGCGTGGAACTGGTCCACGGCTTTGTGTGTAGGGTTGGCTTGCGGCTTTGTTGCGTGGAACTGGTCCACGGCTTTGTGCGCAGGGCTGGCCTGCGGCTTTGTTGCGTGGAACTGGTCCACGGCTTTGTGCGCAGGGCTGGCCTACGGCTTTGTTGCGTGGAACTGGTCCACGGCTTTGTGCGCAGGGCTGGCCTGCGACTTCTTCGTGAGGGGGCAGGCCCCCACGGTGTTGCGTGGAACTGGTCCACGGCTTTAGTTGTACAAGGGATGCTCGCAGCTTCTTCGTGAGGGGGGCAGGCCCCCAGGGTGTTGCGTGGAACTGGTCCACGGCTTTAGTTGCACGAGGGATGCTCGCAGCTTCTTCGTGAGGGGGGCAGGCCCCCACTGTGTTGCGTGGAACTGGTCCACGGCTTTAGTTGCACGAGGGATGCTCACAACTTCTTTGTGAGGGGGGCAGGCCCCCACGGTGTTGCGTGGAACTGGTCCACGACTTTAGTTGCACGAGGGATGCTCGCGGCTTCTTCGTGAGGGGGGCAGGCCCCCACGGGGTTGCGTGGAACTGGTCCACGGCTTTAATTGCACGAGGGATGCTCGCGGCTTCTTCATGAGGGGGGCAGGCCCCCGCGGTGTTGTTTTGATTAGCGCCATACGTTTTATTTGATTGCATGATCTCCAAGTGGGCAAGCCATTTTCTTGATTCTTGTATATCAGGGTAGGTGAGGAGAACGGTGGTAACATTAACAATATGACATAAAATGTATGAATGAAGTAATTCAAGAACGGTGGTAACATGTCCGAGGTTGATCTTGCGGTTTAAATAGTTCAAAGCAAGATGTATGCCATTTGGATAGTTCTTACTAGCCCAGGCTGACGACTTTTATAATGTTTGGTAAATACAATAATCGAATAAATGAAACGACTTAAGGATAGGGGTGGCGTGAGCAGGATTGGAAGAAATCCTAGAACGACTGTTGGAGTATTGCTGTATAGTCGGAGTCAGCTTGGATGACGACGAATTGTACGTCATAAGATGTCTGTTGATGTGCATCTTTGAGGATAACTGGGAGAGTGATAGTACCAATGACTGGTACTGGGTGATCCCTGAGAACATGAGCGCTTGCAGACGTTAGTTTGAGGTATCTGGCGGTGAGCTTGAGCTGAAGCAGAGTTGATAGAAATAGTATATTGGTGGTGACCTCGTCGTCAACTAGAACTTGATTAAATTCGGTAGGTGGTTCGCCAATTTTGACTGTCGTGCATCTTATGCTCTGGTTGTTTGGTGGTCTTCTTCTTGATAGGGATTGATCAACTGCTCCTAAGCTGGTCAGTCGTTGTATTTCCTCCTTTAGTCCATTACATTCGTTGGTGCTGTGGTCGTGACCCCGATGATATTCGCAGTATCTTGTCTGGTCTGCCTTGGGGTTTGGCCGCGGCGCTCTTGGTCGTTGAAATGATGGATCATTCTGAATTGCATGCATCACATTAGTGCGGGTGGTATTCAGAGAGATATATTCCTAGAGCGGATGTTGCCCCCCATTCCTTGGAGGGTCACGTTGACGGCCATCGCGGCGACGCCGATTCTGGCATCGTTCTTTTTGCGTCGTGTGAGTGGGTTCATCTTCTTTCTTCCTTTTCTGTCTTCCACTCGGTCTCGAATTTTCTGGTGAGGGCTTTTTGACCGTCATGAACCTTTTGATGAAGAAGGCGGCGAGTTCGATGTAGCTGTCAATATCTTCTCTTTGTAGGGATTGAAGCCAGGTCTGAGCTTCTCCTTTTAGTGTTGTTGGAAATGCTCGGATCATGAGTTGATCTGAGGCATTGCGAGCATTCATGATGGCTTCGAAGTATTCCAGGTGTGTCAGTGGGTTTCCTGTTCCGCTGAAACTACGGATTTCTGCACCGATGGTTTCCCAGGAGCTGGGTGAGTTATTGTTGGGTAGATCTTCATCTAGTCCTTGCTTTGTGGCAGAGGTGCCGAGACCTATTGTGTTTCCAGCGCTTTCTTCATAACGAGGACGTGCGAGGTAGTGATCGTACATCTCTTGGAGTGATGTTGCGGGTACAGGGGAGCTACTTGTACTTGAGAATTCCTTCTCTATGTCATACTCCCTGTGTAGGCAAGGTCTGGTGGAGGCAGGGAGTTCTTTTGACGGCAGTAAAACAACTTATTCGAATGGCTGAGGAGTCTTTAGGCGGTGGAATGTCGGCTTATTTCGTGTTGCGCGGGTTGCATCGGCGTGGCTGGTGTTCGGAGGGGAGTATCTTTGAGGTTGATGTTGCCCCCCAGTCCTTGAAGGATCACTTCGACGAGGTACATCCTGACGCCACTCTTCTTGTTTTATGATAGTTTGTCCTTTTCTTAGCGGAGATTCTGGCGTCGAGCCCTGATTTGGTCGTGACGGGGAAATGACTGGTGCTCCCAAGTTTCGGAGCCAGGTGAGTATTTTGGTTTGTATCTCTTCCATTCGGCGGATACGTCCTTCCAAGGCAATCGCAGGAGCTAATGCGGCTTCCGCGGGCAGTGGTAGGTCCTCCAGAAGGTGTGATTGCTCAGGCTCGGGATGTCTGCCAAGGTTGAAGCCTTCAGCGGTGCGAGTGCTTCTTTTCGCCATTGCGGTTGCAGGAATGGTGAACTTGTTCTGCAGAGGAGTTTGGGAATGTTTCCAACAGACGGCGCCAAACTGTTGCGGACTAACTCGATGCCCCAGTCAGACCGGATAATCTTGGACCGTCTCAGCTCACGGAGCGGTCGAGCGCGCACACAGTCGATGAAAATGAAATAGTGAACACAAGTCTTGATGACGTGGAAAAACCCCTTAAACGGGTAAAAAACCACGTGACCGGATCTGTGTCGGTCAAATTCCACTAGCTTCTGGGGGTTACAGTATGTTCGGTGAATCGGGGCGACAGGCCGCTCCTGTTACAACTTGAGGGGGAGAAATAGAGAGAGCGTAGCTACCTGCGGGCAACAGGCTGCACTGCAGGAGCGACTGGGACGAGAGAATGCGTGGGGTGCTTTTGGTACGCGTGCCTGGGGCGGCGCGCGTTTGCTGGCTTCGGATGTCTTCTTCCTTCAACTTCCTTCGGATCTTGAGTGTCCCCTCGCTGTCAGAGCGTTAGTGGGGTGCCAATAGCCGCTGGCGGGTGCTGATGGCCACTGGTGGCCGCAGGAGGTCGCTGGTGGCCGCTGGCGGCGAGAGGTGGCCGGCACGGTGGAGGAGGCGGGAGAGCTCTCACCTGCGGAAGAGGGAGAAAAATCCTCGGAGGAAAAGATGAGAAATGAAGAGCCCCTGGGGTCCTTTTATAGCCTCCAGGGGAGGATCATGGCGGGCCCCACCACTAAAGTGGTGGGATAGTGGGTGGTTACCCCCCTAATCCGACGGCGACTAGGCGGTTAGACCGGCCAGGCGGTGGCGGTTAGGCGGCGGCGGCTAGGCCGGCTAGGCGGTGGCCTGGCCAGACGGCCAGGCGGCGTTCTGGCCGGGAGGCCAGGCGGTTAGGCCGGCTAGGCGGTGGTGGCTAGGCGGCGGCTAGGCGACGGCTAGGCGGCAGTGGCTAGGCCGGCTAGGCGGTGGCCTAGCGAGGCGGCCAGGCGGCGATCTGGCCGGGCGGCCAGGCGGTTAGGCTGGCTAGGCGGCTAGGCCGGCGAGGCGATGGCCTTGGGAGGCGGCCAGCCGGCGGTCTGGTCAGGCGGCCAGGCGGACAGGCGGCCAGGCGGTTAGGCCGGCTAGGCAGTGGCGGCTAGGCGGCGGCTAGGCGACGGCTAGGCGGCGGCGGCTAGGCCGGCTAGGCGGTGGCCTGGCGAGGCGGCGGCTAGGCGGCGGCGGCTAGGCCGCTAGGTGGTGGCCTGGCGAGGTGGCGGCTAGGCGACGGCTAGGCGGCGGCGGCTAGGCCGGCTAGGCGGTGGCGTGGCGAGGCGGCCAGGCGGCGATCTGGCCGGGCGGCCAGGCGGTTAGGCCGGCTAGGCGGCTTCCTTCCATGAAGCGGGGGAGTGGGTCCCGCCCCCTAGGCGGTTTCCTTCCATGAAGCGGGGGAGTGGGTCCCGCCCCCATCATCTCCATGAGAGATCATGGGGGGTGGGGCCCACCCATGATTTCCCCTCGTGGAGATCATGGGGGGCTCCTTTTTCCTTATAAAATGAGGGAGAATCCCATCAGTCCTCCCAAACGAAGCCTAAGATGGCGGAGGATAAGCCAGCGGCAGGTGAGTTCCCAGTCCGATAAGATGAAGGCAATTTCGTTCCCAGTAATCGCACCGTCGGCACGTCTAGTTTGATTTTGCCACCTTCCGGATGTCCGTTTGAGCCTTCGAGCAGATTTCCCCGTACAAAACGGCGAAATACTGTAGTCTCTGAATTAAGCACCCTCCCTCTAGTCGAACTTCACGGTGGAGTTCCAGGCATGTCTTCACCACACTGGAAGCCTGCTGGAGAGCCAAACAAGGCAAAAGAAGATGTAGTAAATACATGTATGTTCTCAACTCTAGGAGGAGAGGGCTTGCAGCGGTATTTTATCATTTCGTACGGTGAAATCAAACTGCACGCGCCAGCAACTGTGCATTTACCGCGAACGGAACGGAAGGCGAACACCATCTCATACAAAACATTCATCTTATCGAACTTAGGCTTCATATGGTTTTCCATTTTCGGCCCTTTAGTTTCCCTCAAGTGCAACCCTCATTTTTTTTCTATTTGTTTTTCTGCCAGATTTAACCCGCAACACGTTGCTCCCAGCTCAAAACATCGCGGGATGACGCCGTAGAGATGATCATCGGATTATCACATTTGGAGGAAGGAAAAAAGTCGTGCTCTAGGGCAGTCTCGCGAGTCCTCCGTCATCTCTCCCGGTCTCCGCCTATTTCTCCTGGTAGCCACCTGTCCTCCGTCATCTCTCCCGGTGCGGCAGTGTCTTCTCCGAGGGCCCGCTAGTAGGGCTTGTCTTCGCTTGTCTTCTCCGACGATTGTGTCTTTTCCGACTATAGGTAACTTCTCTTCTCTGCCTTTTCCTAAGTTTCTTCTCTGCCATTCAACTCCGACAGAAGCCTGGATCCCTGATCCGCATCTTCTCTATCATTCAACTCTCGCAGGTGTATTCTTCGATAGAAGCGCCATCCCTGTTCAATTTACAGCAACCCTAACAGGACTTCTCCGTTTAAATCTGCACCAACACTGTGAAACAAGTGAATCAACCTCCATGGCTGGGCCCACAACCTAAAAGAGTAGTTGATCTGAAGACTACAAAAGAGAAGAATTTGACGGGAAGAAGTTAATTAATTAAGTGAATCGATCTTATAGGGTTTCTGGAAAAAGAAAGTGTGGCTGTGCATCATCTTCTTCCTCGAGCAAGAAGAGCATGTCAAGCACAGTGAGCCCATAAGAGATCTGTGTTAGCTGAAACCATCTTCCCTAGGTTCGGCAAGTTCAGAAGAGTCTTCTGAGAAAGAACAAGGTAGATGGTCCTTCTGGTTCAGCAGAAAAGAAAGTATCTGATTAAAGAGGTTCTTTTCATTCATTAGCAAGTGCTTGGACTGAAATCTGCTCAATCCAGGATAGTGGTAGACTCGGAGAAATTTCTCTGGTGTCAAATTTCTTAGACACTCTCTTATTATCTTGTAGGATTCAGTTTCTGAATCTGAGTTGTAAGCCTAATTTTATAAAGGCTGAGTGTAGGATCTGTTGAGATCTGAGTGGTAGGATGCAAGTTTTGATCTGAGAGTAGAGTTGTCCTCCTAGCCTGAGTAGTAGATTCTTGTGCCTGAGGTAGGTGGCTGGATTGTCACTGAGTTGTAATGCTATAAGCCTGAGTTGTAGGTCTTGGAGGAGACTGAGTGTAGGGCCTTGGGCCTGAGGTAAGTGATTAATTAATCACTGAGCTGTAGGTGCCTGGAAGGGCACTAAGGTAGGTACCCAATTGAGGTACTGAGTTGTAGGAACACTTTGTGTTCTGAGTTGTAGGTGACCTGAGAAGGCACTAAGGTATGTGACTGGATTGTCACTGAGCTGTAGGAGTACTGCAGTACTCTGAGTGTAGGGTCTGTATGCCTGAGATTGTTGGGCTGAGAAGCCTGAGCTGTAGGCCTTCTTGTTAAGGTTGAGGTAGGTGACTTAAGGGTCACTATGTGTAGGAGTACTGTAGTGCTCTGAGAGTAGGAACCTTTTTGTTCTAAGGTAGGGTTTGAAGGAAACCTGAGAGATCCTGAGGGATCTGTGGTGTAAGCTCTGAGGAGCATATTTTAGAGAAATTTGCTTTGTCTAACCAGGAGTTAAAAAGGTGGGAGAGACAGTGGATGTACCCATAATTTGGGGAACCACTATAAACACTTGTGTGTTGTTTTCTTTTGTGTTTGCAGGTTTAAGGACAATCTTAGAAAACCCTAAGAAAATATAAAAGAAAAATAAAAAGACCAAAAACCTATTCACCCCCAGACTTTCAAGACTAGTCTGGGCTGGGATCCAATTCACAAAACTATTGCTGCTTTAGATAATTGATGGAAAGAACGCCTAAAAGTATGTATTTTTTTGAAGATTTATATTTTTACTATACTATTGTCGATGTTATTTTTCCTAATATATATTCATTTTCATGTTAGGTTGTTCCGAATGCTAGAAAGCTTTAGTTTTCTAGAATATTCCCTGAGTTAGAAGAGAAACAACATATGATGTTTGACCAGGTCGTAGTAGCTGGAGATCTTGTTTGGGCTACAAATTCTAAGACTTTCGAGCATGAATCAATTGATGAACATGACTTTGTCTACTGGAGATGACACACAAAGAATTAACGAGTTTCCAAATTCTGTTGATGCAAGGGGAAAATGGATTGCCAAGGGAAAAGCAAGATGACCAATAAGAAGGCGAGGAGTTCGACAATGGATGAGATTGCTGAAACATCACGCATTATTGGGCATTGCATGATGGAGCCTCTGTGCATCTAGACATCTTCATCATTTTACACCATTCCTGAGGCTATTTTAGAGCTCGAAACTATTCCAGAGGTTATGGATAATTCGAACTATTACTTCTACTACTACTGCACCATGTTTCGGAGAAAGAAAAAGAATCGCGAAACTTTTATGAGCATCCAGTATGATCTTCGTCTAAAATGGTTGCAGGCTTGTTTAGGGCTGATATCGAGTCGAGTTCGAGCGATTTTGGCTCGGCTCGAAATCGAAATTTTTGACTCGAACTCGGCTCGAAATCGACTCGAAATCGAAATTGATTTCGAGTCGAGTCGGCTTGACTCGAAATGGCTTGATTCCGAGTCGGCTCGAAATTGAATCGAGTCGGCTCGTAATCGAATCGAGTCGGCTCGAAATTTAGCAATTTTTCGTTTTATTCCTAGTTTGCTCAAAATAAAATTGGGCAACCTATAAATTTAGCAAATGAAACACTTAAATCCTTCATTCTTTTTATTTATGTTTAAATTTTGTTATTTTTAATCTTAAAATAAGAATATATTAATAAATACATAATTTTTTTAATTAAATCGAGTTGATTCGAATCATATTTCGAGCGATTCAGGGCTGGCTCGAAATCGACTCGAAATCAGATTCGAGTCAAATTGAATCGACTCAAATTGAGTCGAATCAATTTTAACCGATTCCGATTCGGCTCAATTTTCGAACGATTTTCGAGCGATTTTCGAGTTTCGAATAATATGCTCAGCCCTAGGCTTGTTATGACAAAAACTTGGATTAGTTAGTGGACACACTTTCTCTGTGATTGGATTACTTGTTGGACATTTATTATTATGTTGTTGCACTTATTATTATTAGTTATTGCATAACTGAACATTTATTATTATTATTATTATGTTGTTGCACATTTATTATTATGTAGTAGCAAATGATGTTGTATGTAATTATCGCAGATTTATAATGTTCTTCTCAGATCACACTGATAGTTCTGATGAGAAGACTCGGTAGTAAGTAGCTGTCTGGTTTTATCGTAATAGTGCATCAGGTGGACAACAAATGTTAATAGCAATGAGTTATCAATTAACTGTGTCTAGTGGACCCTCTAATACAGCTTGCATGACATCAAGCCAATCAGGGGCTAGATGGATTGGTGAACTTCTCAATGGACACCCTCTAGTGTTTTTCAGTACCTTTATAATGCCAAAGATAATATTTAATGATTTGCTGACAATCCTCACAATAATATAAGTTGCAAGGATCTACGAAAACTCTACGTGTGAAGTGCTTGCAATTACCTTGCATATTTTAGGGCATAATGTATCAATGCAACTTGCAAGTGAGCGATTTCAGCACTCTACAGAAACTATAAGTAGATTTTTCGCAAAAGGTATCACTGTAATTAAGAGACTATCTTCTGATGTCATTATGACTTTAGATCATCTTTTCATTGATATTCCTCCACAAATCTTAAATGACGATCAATACATGTCATTCTTTAAATACTGTATAGGAGCTAATGATGGAACGCATGTGGACGCTCGATTTCCTGCTGATCAACAAGTTTTTTATATTGGTCAGCATGACACAACTACGCAGAATGTCATGACGGTTTGTGATTTCAACATGTGTTTCACTTTTGCATTAGCAGGTTGAGAGGGTTCTACTCATGATAATCGTATATTTTAACATGCTCTTATGAACCCCAATTATAATTTTCTGTATCCGCCACCTGGTGAGCTTTTTATATCCCGAGACATTTTTTATAAGAAATTTTTAAGATTATTTTAGTTATTGTCACTATTATTCACACATACCGTACAATATATAATTTTGCAGGCAAATATTATAGAGTAGATGCTAGATATCCACTACAATGTGATTTTTTAAAATCATATTCAGGTACACAGTATCATTTATCAGATTTTAGAATGAACAGTAGGCCTATACAAGGGCGCTGAGAAATATTCAACCAAACTCACTCGTCCTTGCACAGTGTCATAGAACGTTCATTCGGAGTATGAAAAAAGAAGTGGAAGATACTTAGTGATATGTCGTCATATAGTTTAACAAAGCAACGAGATATTGTGATTACAATAATGACTTTGCATAATTATATTTTCAGGCACTCATCCCAATTAGACACTCATTTTTGTGTTTGTGATGAAAATGAGCATTTTATTTACCCAGCGTGCCTTCAGAGAAGAACATGATAGATTAATGAAAGCTCAAGTATGGACCATGTTAGAGACATTCAGGTAGGGGTGGATGAGATAGTGACATTGCACGACTCCATTGTCGAACAATTATACCGAGCTTGAACGTGTTTGTAGTATCTGCATAGTCACATGTTATATTTCGAGTTTTTGATATTTGGACGTTTACAAATATTTTGGAGTTCCTGTATATGTTTGAACTGGGCCTCACAATCATAGTCACCACCGAAAGTTAATTATAAAATATTTATTTTTTCCAAATAATTTGTTTCAACATTTATAAATATATATATATATATACATATATTATAATTTTTTTTTAAAAAAATTCTATAATATTTTTTTAAAAAATAAATAATATTTACAAAACGTCGCCGCAGTTTTGCAAAACGGTTCTCTATTTTGAACAGCTCTGCAAACACAAACTATCCAAACAGATCTCTATTTTTAGCAACCAGTTTCCAACAACTCAATTTATAAACCTGTATTTAACTATTTACAACTCCTTTTACAACCGCAACCGATCTACCAAATAAAGCCTGTGTTTGCAGAACTATTTAGAACAGAGAATTATTTGGCAAAATAGCGGCGACGTTTTATAAATATTTGTAATTATAAATTATTTTTTATTATATAATTTTAATTATTTCTACTATATATACTGTTAAAACTATTTTATAAGTTATGTCTTATTTGATTAGGTGGTTGCGGGAGCAGCCGGTCGCTCGAAATGGAGAGTTTGAACTGAAGGAGGGGAGAGGAGGGGTTGGAAAAGCGGTGTTTGAGGGACTTTTCCTCCTTACGGCGGGTGCAAACGGAGCAAACACCGTCGACATCCCATTTGTTTACTCGCCATCCAGCGACATTTGCTCCAAACGTCCGACGAAAACGCCGAAGCAAATGAAGCTTTGATGTTGAAAATAAGTTAACCTATTTTATAACTTAATCTATTTTATAAATTAATCTATTTTAATGTTACTGTTAAAACTATACACTTTATATAAAATTCTAAAGCCCCTCTGTCGTGACTCCGCCCTGCCTCTACTATGTTTCTCCGCGGCTCCGCCGTTGACAGCCTGCCCGGAGCCCACCGGCAAGCTCGTCGCACCTCGGCGAACCCACCGGGGGTATCCCGGCGGTGCTACAGCAGGGCCACCGCCGGTGGTGGCCCTGACCGTAAGGCCTAGATCAGTAGGCCGCCGATGACAACCCTATAAAAAGCGGAAAAACAACCGGCAACCAGAGCAGCCATGACTCTCTTCCTCCTCCGCTTATTTCCTCCATATCTCATCTTCACCCATCGCGCTTCAGGCGTTGGCGGAGCTGCTGCTGAAAAATAGCCGGCGGCTGAGTTGCTGCGAGATATCTTCCTCCTCCCTAAACACGGGCAACCAGAGCTCTAGCGCTGGGTTTCATCCCGCAACATTTTGATCAACGATAAAACGCAGGGCGATTCAAAATACAGCAGAAAAACAAATGGCTTTCAGCCCCCATTCAACATTTTGATAAAACGAAATGGACAAAAATGCTAAACCAAATAAAGTCACAGACTATCCAAACATATCTCCATTTCCAGCAACAAATTTCCAACAGCTCCATTTATAAACATACATTTAGAACAACTTCTTTTACAACCGCAACCGCACTCCTAAATGAAGTATAAGGCTTCGTTTGATTGAGCGGTGGCTAGACGAGTCAGTGGATCCAAATGGAGGGGTCAAATCGAAGGGGGATGCATGGTTAGAAAAGCTCTGATTTGGCGGCATTTCCTCTGTCCGGCGGGTGCAAACGCCGTCTGCGCCTGTTTGTTTATCCGCCGTCCGACAGTGTTTTCTTCAAACAGAGATGGAGAAACGCTGAACCAAACGAATCCCAAGTCTTCACCATGTCTTCCAGTGGGTATAAGGAGTTGAGCTCCATGAAATTTCTCATATGCAGAAAGGAAACTTTTGGCATGTGGAAACCAAGAGTTAAGTTGTTCATGGAGGCCTCAGATCCAAGGATTTACATAACTATTATAGAGGGGCCTTTTGTTGGAGTTACCATGATGATTAGAAAGTAGTCAAACATGTAGTCTCACTGCCAATGTCATATGAGCCAATGGGGTCGCACATAAGAGCACTGGAGAAGTTGGAAAAGTTTGTGTTGATCTTGCTCATATATGATATGAGTGAAGGACCAAGCCTATGACGTTCTGGAATTGAAGGTTTATCATTCCGGGACCTATGTTGTGAACATGGGTAATCAGGTAAGTTTTCGGAAAATGTTTTAAGGAAATTCGTCGGAAACATTCGTAAGATTACGACGAATGAGTTTGAATTTGTCGTAAACTGTCATGGCATTTCATCGAGCAATATATGGGTTCGTTGGGATTCGTCTTGACATTCCGACGAATAGGACTTGGAGTCGCTAACGAATTTGTTCGTCTTAGATTCGTCGAAATTCTCTATATGGTTACGACGAATGGTTCTTGATTCGTCGGAATGTTCAGTGCAATTACAACGAATAGGCCTTTTAGTTTGTCAGAATGTTCCGTATGATTCCGATGAATTCCGTTAACTCCGGGTCGATTCCTTTAAGTGTGGTTTAGCGAAGGTCTGCGAGTATCGACTGTGTTGGACTTCTGTATATATATGTATATGGATGAGATAAACAATAATTGAGTAATCTTGATCCTTTTGGCGTGACCTAATTGAGAGCGACGTCTTCTTCCTCGACGAAAACATTCCGCACTCATAAGCCGAAGTTGCTGCCTCTCCCGTCCTGCCGACCACCTGAGCCGTCACCACCGCCGAGAAAACATTTCCTCGAACTTCGTTCGTCATTGCCGCCTCTCCTTGAACAGATCTAGCAATTCATGGAGTCGTTGAGGGCAATCCTTCGTCTGACCTAGATCTTGTGTGACAAGAGTCTATGGTTCTCCTTGCTCGTGTGCACATCCTTAGAGGTGTGAACACTATTCTACGCTTGGATCTCTAACCGCTAGTTATCGGCAGATTTACTTGGAGCACCTTGGTTGAGTTGTGACTCAATCCCGCAAAGGTATTATTTTGTTTACAACATATTACTTCTTGATTAATGGTCATCGCAAGATCCATGGAATTCTTTTGGGTTTTTTCTTGTTCCAAATTCCGCTGCGCACAAGTGTTGTGTCGTATAACAAAACCCAACACCTTTTATCCCTATGAAGTCATCCTCCATTGATACAACTCAGAGGGTTCCAAAGAGATATTTTGAGATAGATAAGGATGGGATTGTACTAGCTATAATGGATAAAAAAACAATGAATAAATTCGTCAGTGTAATTGATGATTCCACCTTCCAAAATCTTGTGCACTGCCAGACAACTAAGGAAATATGGGACACCCTCATTGTCTACATGGAAGGAACTGAAGAGATAATGGATGACAGGAAATCCCTCTTCAACCAAGAATATGAGGCTTTCATGCAGGGAGGAAAGGATAGCATAACTGATTGCTTTGAATTTTTGTTAAGATAGTCAATGAACTAAGGACCTATGGTAGGGTCTTCTCTTATTTTGAGCATAATGACAAGTTCCTTAGGTCTCTAACTAGGGAATGCGATAACAAGATCTATGATATCAGAGAAATGGGGAGCATCTCTACCATTCCTCCTTACACCCTATTTGGAAAGCTACTTTCCTATGAGATGCAGCTAAAAGCAAGATAAGAGGAGGAGATTGCTGACAAGGGTCTTCAGAAGGAAAATACAATGGCTCTCAAAGCTGGAGAGTCAAAGAACAATGATAATATGCCCTCTCCTCCTAGGAGACCTGCTAACTCAAAAACTTCTAAGCCTAGCGTATCAGATGGAGATATATCTGATAGGGAGCTTGATGTCTTCTCTAGACAATTCAGGAAATTTATGTCCTGAAAGAAGCACTGGAAAAACAAGCCTTCCTCCTCCTCCAGCTATAAGAAAAATACCAAGAGGGATAGGTATGATTCCTCCCACAATAAATAGATTTATACTGATATTATTTGTTATTGTTATAGCAAGCATGAACATATCATTGCTGGCTGTCTAGTGAAAAGAAAAGAAAGAACTGCTTCCAAGGAGAAGAAGCATGATGGTGAAAGAAGATATCACCACAAGGGCAAGAAGTCTAAAAATACATTCATTGCCAAAAAGGAGGAGAAGAGTTGGAGTCAAAGTGACTCAGATTCTTTAGATTCTGAGGAAGAAGAAGCCTATATTGGATTGCTTTTTGTTGCTGAAGAAGACATCTATCCTACTACTAGGATAGGGATTAGGGCCCCACTATCAAGCTCTGAAAATGACTGTAAAGCTGAAGAAGAATATAGTTGTGGCCTGATGTCCATAACAGAATACATCATCTAGGATGATTCTGAAACTGATGAGGTATTCATTCTTCCCTACACTCCTTATGATTCTAAGTATGAAACTGTCTCAGATTCTGAAGCATCCCCTTCATATGGTGATGAGGATGAATCATAATCTGAATATGATGCCAATCAATTGATTGACACGTATGGTGCTCTCTTGGAAGTTCTGAAAAGAAGCAAAAATCTAGTTAATAGACAAGCTGAAGAGATTGCTTCCCTTCAGCTTACTATGCCTGAATGCACTGTTTCTGCTACACACAACTAGCTCAGATGAGTAGGGAAATAAGCAAGCTGAAAGGAATTATAATTATCCAAATGAGTACAGTCAGTCAGAAGTGCAAGATCATTGAGGATTTTGAAGTAAAGGTTCATCAAATGGTCTCTGAGTCTGATGAGCTTAAGGGAATCATTGAGAAACACTTTGAAATTAGAGTTCAAAATGCTAAGACCATTAAGAAGCTTGAGAGTGAGATCCTCAAAGAGAAAAAGCTAGTGGTTCAATTCTCTAAGCCATTGTTGTCTATCATTGACTCATTCACCTCCCAAACAAATAGGAGGGGACTGGGCTTCATGGGAAATGTAGCTAGAACTTGAAATAGAAGAAAGGGCAAGGTTCCAATTAAGCCTCAATCTACCTTTCAAAAGGTATTGCTTCCATCTAATAGGTATGCCCATGACTATATGTATGGTCACTAGAAGAATGGAAATTCCTATTGTAAGGACATTCTTGCTCCTAACTATGGAGGGAAAAAGGGTACGAGGATGAGTGCTTTGAAAACTCCCCATGAGAAAATATAGATGTCTCAATATAAGTCATTTGTGTTTAGTAATCCAGCCCCAACACTCAAGGGAAAGGAAGTTGCATCTTCCAAATCTCTTCCAACAAAGAACCATGTTGTTGGCAAGTCAGTGACTAACCCTCATATGGAAATATCAGATGTCATCAACACCATCTTAGATGCTAAGCTGATACCTATCGTTGTTAATTTGATACCGTTGAGTAAGGCTACTTACAGCCAAACAAATAGTCAAGGACTAGCTGAGAGTGATAGAAAGAATGTAGCTAACTTCTCAGTTGAACATGAACATACACATATACCATCCACTTCCAGAAATGTTCAAAAGAGAAGGTACAACATCTTTGAATGTTGGTGTTGTGGTAAAGTGGGACACATTGCCTAAGATTATTGGCACAACCCTAATGTGCCAAGTGCAAAGAAGAGCTTTCCAGCTAAGGAAGCTGCAATGAAAGGTATTTTTGTTAATGCTAACAATGACCTAGGACCCAAATCCAATTGGGCTCCTTAGGTAAAAAAAATTGCTTCTTACAGGATAGTTTAAGTACCAATCTTAAACAAATACGATACTTGGACAGTGGGTACTTAAGGCACATGATTGGAACAAGGAATCTTCTAAAGCACCATGTTCCTGTGAAAAATGACCTAAGGTCATTTTTAGAGGCTCAAATATGGGATTCACCAAAGGATATGATATGATCTCCAATGACATAATCTCTATCACAAAGTAGCTTATGTTGAAAGATTGCAACACAACCTTGTAAGCATAAGTCAACTATGTGACTTAGGTTATGTCATCGAATTCCACAATGATAAGTATCTGATTAAGAAGTCAAGTGACTTAGAGGTTGTCCTCTCAGACATAAGGAGTGGAAATGTTTATTATTTGGATTTCTTTTGCAATTATTCATCTGCTCCTGTGTGTCTTGTAACTAAGGAGAATGAGTCTCTTTGTTTTCAATGACATAAGTTACTTGCTCATATTAACTACAAGACAATTAACAAATTATTTTTAGAAAACTTAGGTAAAGATTCTCCTAAGTTAAATTATGTTAAAAATGGTCCCTGTCATGCATGCTAAATGGGCAAGCAAATAAGAACCACTTTTAAGAGTATTGACTCCAAAGACTATATAAGATGTTTTTATCTGTTGTATATGGACTTATTTGGTCATTTGCTCATTCAGAGCTTAGGAGAGAAGCAGTATACCTTTGTGATTATTGATGATCACTCAAGATTTATATGGGTATTCTTCCTTCGGAAGAAGTTTGATACCTTGGATGTCTTCATGAATTTTGTCAAGGCAATACAAAATGAAATGAACTATACAGTGGTCAAATTGAGAAGTGACTATGGTACAGAATTCTAATCTGAGGCCATGACAATGTTCTGTGAAGAACTTGGTATCACCCAAGGATTTTCTTCTCCTAAAACCCTACAACAAAATGAGGTAGCTGAGAGAAAGAATAGAACTTTGATTAAGGCTAGCAGAACCATGATTAGTGATTTCTCACTTCCAGAATTTTTTTGAGCTGATGCAATCAACACTGCATGTCATGTTTTGAATATTGCATCAATCAACAAAGTCTATGATAAGTCATCCTATGAACTCATAAAGGACAGAAAACCAACTATTTCATACTTTAAAATCTTTGAGTGCAAATATTTCATTTTAAATAATGGAAAATCATATTTGACTAAATTTGCTGAAAAATACAATGTGGAAATTCTTGTTGGATATAGCTCCTAAAGTAGAGCCGATAGAGTATTCAAAAAAAAGACACAAGTGGTAGAAGATTCTATGCATGTTTTTTTAATGAGACTGGTCTTCTATATAAAGGCTAGTCCAGTGTGCCTAATGATGCAGGTTCAGTGTCAAACATAGAAATACTGTCCATTCAATACAAGCCTAGTTCAAGCATGAGTACCTCTAAAATTGATGTGCTCTGTGAGGAAATTCAGTCAGCTGAAATTAATTATGAAGAACAACAAGGTGCTGACAGGTTACCTGCTGCAACCAGGCATAAGAGGCGGTAATTTGATGTGGTAGAAGATGAATGAGAAAGGGTTGTTTAATGAAATGTGGTGGTTATATATGTGGAAATATTATTATTTATTTATTATGGCTTTAGTTATGAGAAATAGGAAGAGGTTCGGCTACATGGTATTTTAAATATAAAGGTGATGAATGGATGAAATAAATGGGTGGTGGGCATTGGCGGACCTATTTAAGGTCGAGAGAGGGCGGCCGCCCCCCTCATGAAATAAATCGCTAGGGTTTAACTTCTTCTTTCCCGAATCGCCCAGCGCCGCACCACGTCACCGCCGCATCGCGCCACCGCCGCACCGCGTCACTGCCGCACCGCGTCACCGCCGCACCGCGCCACCGCCGCACCGCGCACCACCGGATTTCCCTCCCGACTCGCAGGGCGCCGCACCGCGCCACGGTTCAGATTTCTCTCCCGACTCGCAGAGCGCCGCACATGTAAGCAACCAGTCCTTCTCTTCTTTCTTAACCATGATTTTGTCTTGAGGTTTTGATTTCTTCTTGTCCCTCCCTCGTTTCATAGTTGGCACTTGGCACAGGGCATTTGGATTCTTAACCATGAAATTCTTTTTATTGAGGAATAGTCCAACAATTAACACAGTATGCTCATCGACTATTTTAATTTCAACAAAAATTTACAAAAACTTTCGTTAAGGATCTATTTGGGGTGGCATTTTTGCAACGATGAAGTTTAGATGTTTTGCATTTTCAACTCGGCTCCCAAATGCACAAACACCTTCTCTTGGGTAATGCGTGATCGCAACAACCCCCAGCTTTCGCGCTCCTCATTCCGCAATTTCCCTCTGATGCGGCCTAAGCCCCCTCCTAGGATGCAAGATTTGCTTGCTCTCTTTTATATTGGTTTTTGAGATCTTGATTTATTTTCATCCATGAGAAAATTAGAACCAAATGTTGGGTTTTTGTTTAGGTATTAAACCCATCCTGTCCTTGCATGCCCTAATCTGCTTCAGTTCACTGTCTTTGTAGTTTGGAGTTTGGATATTGCTTGGATGAGTTTGCTTTATGTTGATGTGTAGGTGCTTAAATTATGTGAATATGTTTATGGATGATTTGAATTATGAGAATATGTTTAGAGAATGAGTAATTATGTGATGTGATTTTTTTAGATTGTTTAGGGATTATTTAAATTGTGATGTATGATAGGATTTGCATATGAATGTTAGGGTTTTTATCTGTTTGTATTCAAAAAAATTAGCTATGTTCAGGCTTTATTCTCCAGAAAATTATGTAAAACAATAGAACTTGTTCTCTCAATTTCTCATATTCTGCTACTGTGATTCTTATTGATATCTGAATAGTGAATACTGACAAGTACCTCCTCATATTCTTGATTTATAAATTGCTATAGTTTGTGATTTCCAAGCATTGCTTTCAAGTTTTCGATTCCCTGTTAATCCATTATTTGTTGATTAGATTTTAGAGTCTTTTGCTTTTTAATAGTGTTTGTTTAAGTTGTGTTTTAATCTTATGCAATTTTTTATTTTTAGAATGGAAAAGTATTTTAAGAAGAAATTAAAATCGGATGAGCAACCTAATTCTGATGTGCCAAGTACTAAAATTATTCCAAACTGTTGTGTTGATGTTTCTGAGGAGAAAGAGTATGTAATTGTTAGTGAATCAAGTCAGTTCAAACATCTTAAAAGAAATCGTGAACATTTTAATTTGGATGAGTTAATTTCAGATCCTGGATTAAGACCAATGATTTCAGATTATCATGTGAACATAAGAGATCAAGTTCGAAGGGCTTATTGGCTAAAAGGCCCGTGCCAACCAAGAAATCATAATTTTCAGTTTACTTATTTTGGTAAAGATCCAAGGCATTTTGTTCCAGATTGGTTTAACTTACATAGCAATTGGTTAGAGTACAGTATAGCAAAAGATGCTGCATTTTGTCTATGTTGTTATTTATTTAAAGTTGAACATGGTGATCAAGCAGGTGGACACACATTTGTCACTACGGGATGGTCTAACTGGAAGAAAAGTGAAAAATTACAATTGCATGTAGGCTCTCATGCGAGTGCACATAACATTGCTTTGAAGAAATGTCAGGATCTTGTAAGTCAAAATGCTCAAATTCAAGTTGCATTATCTAAGCAAACAGATATTATTAAAGCAGAGTATCACGCCCGTTTAACAACATCAATTGATGTTGTTAGATTTTTGTTGAACCAAGGACTTTCTTTTCGAGGTCATGATGAATCCGCTACATCTAATAATCATGGAAATTTTCTTGAGCTTTTAGAATGTTTGGGAGAGCACAATGAAGATATTGCAAAAGTGACCTTAAATAATGCTCCAGAAAATAATAAATTAACATCACCTCAGATTCAGAAAGACATAGTAAGTGCTATTGCTTGTGAGATTAGAGAGTGTAAGACCCCCCTTTTTTTTCCTTTTTCAACCACTGGGGTCTTAGCCCAGAATTGCCGCTTTGCGGTGGCACCGACTCACGGGAAGGCAACCACTACAAAACGCCAATTCTGCCGGCCCTTTTTGATCGCAGAATAGTAGCATAATAAAGAAGAGCAAGTCCACAATAATCACATGTATATAAATAAATCTCCACGAAGGGAGTGTCCACAATATATCAGAGTACTGCAAATACGGCCTTACGCCCGGTACATCATATCCTCACTACAAGTCACTCGCGGAAGTAAGCTAAAACTAAGCGTCACCGTAACTTTCACTGAACTGAGAGCACCCAAGCTGGACTGGCCCATCTCCACTGACTCTGTACTCCGCTGTTGCTGCATCTCTGGGTGCTTCTTCCTTTTCGGCCTACCGTCGCCGCCTCGCGATCCACGTCTACGTCTATGTCTTCGGCCTCCTGGGTGCTGAGCTGGTGGAGTCCCACCCATCAAGGGGCATTTAACCCGTGTATGTCCCGGCTGGTGACAATGGTAACACGGTCGCGGGGTCGACTCTGTCAGGAACTACAAAAGTCGTGACCCTTCCAAATGGTACACCTAAAATGTTGTGGTTCGAAAACCATTAGTCATAAAGACTAAGCCCTATCATCCCCTACCCCTTCCCCCATGGCTCCTAGGTACCGAGCGGAGAGGGAGAAAGGAAAGGACAAGAAGGTGGAGATTAAACCAAATAAACAGGTGACAGCGGACCTATGCTAGCAAGTTATAATAGGTGAACAGTTTAAATGTTGTAATAGGTAGAACAATTAATAAGTAGCAGTTTATATAAAAAGGCAGCTAGAGAACAGTAAGTAAACAACAAGTAAATAAGTATGTAACCTTAACTTATATGAATGCCCATACAAACTTATAAGTTAAGGGGTCTTCTGCAAGGCTCCCATCGTATAAAAAGTCCCATACCGATTTATACGTTGGGGTGTCGGTTGTATGCAAATATGAGTGTAGTGATATGCTATGCCATGATTCATGTAAGTGCAACTCACGCACATGACTCTATGCGCACAGACCTTTAGTTCCCCCTGTTCGGGAGGCTAGCTTCACCCCCAGGAACCTCCGTTGTGGCAAACGGAGACAGTGAGTCGGGCCCCCCACTCCTAGGCGGGTAACCACACTACCAGGCCTAGCCCTTCCGTACGCCCCTAGAAGAACACAACCTAGAGTATCCGCGTACTGCTGCTGGATGTACCCTCCAGACTTTTCGCCGAGTCATCGTACCGCTGTCGGTGTGATCGATCGCCTAGTACCGATGACCCACCACTTTTATTCCGTACTCCAACCCTCGAGCCCGCGGCCCCCCGGACAGTCCTGTCCGTGCATCTACCTTCAGAGCTACTGTCTGAATGGCAAGTAATCCTATAATTCTACTTTCCTAGCTATCAGGGAGTGTAAATGTGCAACCCTAGTTATACTAGTTGCTCTTTTAATTTATCGTTCCTATGGTTTACGTTAGCCCAGGACTGCCCCTGGTGTACCCCGTGAAGGGCTCTCAAGGGGCACTAGGAACCAAGACGGCGGCATTACGGCCCGAAGTTCCCTTTCGCAAGGCACTTATTATTATTGGTTGATCTCCCTTAACCCGATCCCCTTTTAGTTACTATAGTTCTAACCCTAAAGTATTAAACTCTTCCTCCTCTTCCCGGGATGGACGATCTTTCGTCGTTCCCGTACTCCCTTATCCTAACCAGTCTCACACTCCACTTATCCTGACTTCCAATGATGAACTCAACCTTAATTTGCCCTACCAACCATCAACTACCAAAATTCCATGGCTTACTATATGTAGACCATCCTAAGCTATATGAGGTACACAAGTGGAGGTATACCAAATTATCTTCCAAATCTCCTATAATATTTACTGGAGGTCTACCATATCATAATTTGTCTAAATCCAGAAACTTATAATTTTCCTAATTAATCTGATATTTATTTAATTTTCCCAAAGGACGTGCCATGGGTCATTTTAAACATGAACTACATGATCTTCCTAAGTAATGGCTACTCAAAAATCATGATCATTAAATAACAGCAAAATAACCTCAAATACAAATTCTCAGAATTTTATAGAAAGTACTCAACCTCTAAATAATTTATTCCGTATAATCACGATAATTCTACGTAATGAAGGAAGTACTAAAATTATTCATCTAAAAATTATAGAAAAATCACTAGTCAGTAGTATGATATATAAAAGATCTTTGTGCAGAGAAGCATAATTTTACTAGCTTGCTAAATACCACTAAAGATTTAATCAAATAATCAAGGTAAAATATACTTAATAAAGCAAGCCTTAGCATTAGTCTTCCAAAAATTCCATAAAAATTCACAGAGATCTAAAATCATAATAAACATTCTCTGCCTAAATTTCATCAATTTCCAGGAAGTGTGTACTCCATAATAAATTTTCTAAGCAAATCATACAACTACTAAATCATTAAAGGAAGTATCCAAAATAATGATCATAAAATTCATAGAAAAATATCCAGAGCTTGTACAATCCCTATAATTCACTCTACTCAAATCTCACCACTTTTCAATGTGATTTAGTGTCATTTCCTATCTCTACAAGTTTTGCGCCCTAAACTAGGGTTAGATTTTTAAGTATCCCAATGGTCTCCAAATCTACTAAGATTTCATCCAGAGCACTATATTGGCCCTATGGTTCTCTTCACCCAATCTCGGGTCAATCCAAGGTCATTTGACCTCATGACCTTCACAAACCACCAAGATCCGTCCTTAGGGTTTGGCCTTGGTCCTTAGGGCAAACTTACCCCGATCCACCTCAAACTCCATGAGGGGGTGCTAGAGAATATTACTAGCCAGTGGTAAAAATCTCGGCCTCTGTTGAGGTGATTTGACCACTCAAAACTCAAAAGTGCACTTTTGACCTAAGACCCCTTATTAGGGCAAAACTTAGGGTTGATCATTTCGAATCCAAACCATCTCCAACTGAGATGAAAAATTATACAGAACTTCATGGTGAACCCAGGGACCACTCACCAGAATTTGGGAGGGTTTGGAAATTATTTAACTATCTAACTAAATTCGGCTAAGATTATTGAATTTTTCTAAAAAACTATAGAAAAATATTCTCCAAAAATTCTCATTTTTGGATAGCACCTAGATATATATAAGATTAGACCACACCCCAAATTTCAAGTCATTTTTATGACTGGTTTAGAGTGGGAAATTTTTCTAAGGTCAAGACGGCCCTCTGGATAGACCTCACCAAAAAGGGTTCTGTGGTCTAACCAGGATTCCAAATCGAGTGAAATTAATTTTAAATTAAAGTAGACCTCAAGGGATACATTTTCTATGTTAATAATTTTTCCTGTAGGAGCCTCTAAGTATTTTTCCCAAAATATTTAAGGTGACAGATATTTTCATTCAGAAATTGTTTTAAAAATAAAATTTATTTCTCATGCCACTGTTCATCTTCTTCAACAGCCCGAAAACCAGAAGCCTGAAAACTCATTTTTCCTGTAGCTTTTCCAAAGCTATTTTCCGGCCATCCAGCCATCTCCCTGGCCGGCCACCACCACCACCACCTCTGTTGAGGTGAGGGCTACCGTCGGGCGGCGGCACGGCCGCCGGAGAGACGGTTTCCGGCGAACCCGCCACCATGCAGATTTCGGAAAAGCATGGAAACGCTCACCCGATCCGGCTCTTTTGAGCCCTATATCTCTCCTAATGATTTCTAAGATCTATCCAAAGAAGAAAGAGTAGAGGAGGACCTTGTTCGCGGGTTGGAGGCGTGCAGAGCGTCGGGAAGCCATTTGCGCGGTGGTGGCGTCGCCGGAAACTCTTCAACAGCAAGGCGGATGTTGGTACCCTAGTTTGATTTGAGTTTAGTCCTCTCCTTTGTGCCCCTTGACCCAAGAAATATCTATGGTCAATGGTTAGGAGTCTAGCTGTAGAGTCCTCGCTTTTCCAAATTGAGAATTTGGTTAAGTAGGTTTTTCGTTCGACTATAGTCGAACGCCGTTCGACTATCGTCTATCGGCTGATCGACGATCGTCTATCAGTTGGTCGACGCTTTGTCTGCGCTGATAGGTCGACTATCTGTTGATAGGTCGACTATCTGTTCTGCGCTGATAGGTCGACTATCTGTTGATAGGTCGACTATCTGTTCTGCGCTGATAGGTCGACTATCTGTTGATAGGTCGACTATCTGTTCTGCGTTGATAGGTCGACTATCTGTTGATAGATCGACTATCTGTTTTCTGAGGTAGGTCGACTATCTGCTTGATAGGTCGACTATCTCTGTGCGCTTGATAGTTCGACTATCTGTCCTGATAGATCGACTATCTGATAGTTCGACTATCTGTTCTGATAGGTCGACTATCTGCCGGGGTAGTTCGACTATCTTCTTCGATAGGTCGACTATCTGGATCGTTCGACTATCTGCCCGATAGATCGACGATCTCCGTGCGTCGGTCGACGATCTCCGAAGGTCGTTCGACGCTTTCTGCCTGCCTTTATATTTTATATTTATTTATTATATTTAATTAATTAATACATTTTCTGGCACATTATTTTAAGCTGTATGATAAAGTTTCCAGGCATTATTTGCTCTATTTTTTTTGCCTGAGTTCAAATCTTTTAAGATAAAGTTGTTTGTCTTATTAGCTGTTTCTTTAACTTACTTTATCTGCTGACAGCCCTTTATAGCCGTTGGACTGAAAAGTCTTCTTTTTGCTATAAAGAGATTATTTCTGATGTGACTTTATTTAGTCCTTCTGATTATTTGATTTAAGCCTGCAGCTTCTTAGAAAGAGGTTTATTCCTTTTTATAGAATGTTTTGCTGCAGAGATATTTCTGTCTTCTTGATATTTACAGCCCAGGTCTCAAGGCTCAGAAGAAGACAAATAATTCAAATGGAAGAGAGCCGTTGCTTGATGATGATTATATAAAGAACCCTTTGCAGAAGGATTCAAGCTAGTTAACAGAAGCTAATAGCCAACCTGTGTTCATTCAAGCTTTCAAGCCTTCAAGCTTTCTGCTCTCAGCAAACTCCATCTAACTGAGAAGTGTTAAGATCCTCATCTCTTCTTCAACCTGAGTTCTCCTGCTTTCAGGAAGTTCAAACTCAGAGATTCTTTGAAGAAGAAGAAGAAGAATAGCTGCTTGAAGAGATTTCTTTTTGTTATTTATTTTCTTCCTGTAGCTTTTCCTTCAGAACTTTCTGAAGAGTTTTCTGCACTGAAGCAAGACTTCACCTGGACATCTTTGAGCCAGGGGGAGCCTTGATTCTTTAGAGCATTCTAGCTCAGTGCAAGTTTTTGTGCTTCTCTAATCTATTGTAAAATAGAGAAGACATCTTAACCTTCTTCCCCCTCCTGTACAGGGTTATTACTCCCTTCAAAAGTATCCCTTGGTGGCAGGGCACCTGATCAAAAACCTGTGCTTGGTTTTTAGACACCTGATCAAAAGTCTAAAGGGTTTCTGAATCTACCTGAAGCAGATTCTGTTGGTGGCAGGGCACCTGATCAAAAACCTGAGTGGATTCCTACCGTGTGGGTAGAAGAGTGTACGTACCCAAGTTGTTTGGGGAACCACTATAAATTTCCTTGTGTCGTCTGGATTCCATTGTTTAATTCCTGCTTTGTGGCTGTGATTAGATATAACTAGGTTGCTAGTTGCTGATTAGGTTTTTCCAAGCTTAACTGTAATTACAGTTAGCTTGTGTTTGTACACATCACTTGTGTTAGGCTTTAAGGTTAAATCAATATCTATAATCTTTTCATTCCGCACTTCACTCCAAGGGAGTTGGGTAGACTATTAAGTTTTGTCTGTGCAAAATTTGATAACTCTATTCACCCCCCCTCTAGAGTAGTATCTATCCCTTCACTTTCAATTGGTATCAGAGGGAGGTTGACTGACTGAATAGGCTAACACCTAAGTCACAAGATCCTGATAGATACCAAGAGCTTATAGATATTCACTATCATGGCCCAGTCTAAGGATTATTCAAGCACCAGACCTCCAGCATGCAACTTAGCTAAGTTTGGCATCTGGAAGGCAAGGATCAAATTTATATGAATTCTATTGATGAAAGTATTTTTGCTTCTATTTTGTCAGGTCCCCCAAGAGCACCTGCTGCTGCCACTGCCTCATCATCTGATATGAGTGCAGTGCCTCCTCCAGATTATAATGATGAATACAAGAAGGCCGAAATTGCAGATGCCAAAGCAATGAACATACTGGCTCAGACTATGTCTGATGAGGTGTTCCAGAAGGTTGCTGATTGCTCTTCAGCAAAGGCCATGTGGGACACACTGAACCAGATTGTAGCTGGTTCAGCTGATGAAAGGAAGGACAGAAGGTCCAACCTGATCTCACAGTACGAGAACTTCAAGAAAACTGATGCTGAATCAGTTGAAGCTATGTACACCAGGCTCAGCTCAATCATCAATGAGCTGAGGACCCTGGACAAGGACATATCATTGACAGAGGTCAATGATAAGATTCTTATGTGCTTCCCTAGCACATGGGATCTGAGAATCTGGCCCATCAAAGAAGCCAGAAGTACTAATGAGATCTCAACTGAAGCTCTCCTCGGCAAGCTCAAGTCTTTTGAGCAAGTGCTGAAGACCAGAGAAGCAGAAGCTGAAGCCAAGACCCCCACTCCAACAAGAAAAGAGCAATCTCTAGCTCTTAAGGCTGCAGATGTTTCTGAAAGCAGCCAATCTAATGAGGAACTTATGGCACTGTTTGCCAAAAGGTTTCTCAAATGGGGAGAAAGGAGTTCAGAAAGAAGTCTTCACGCTATGAAGACAAACCAAGGTATGATCGCTCTCCTGCTAAAGAAATTATATGTTATGGTTGCAGGAAGCCTGGACACATCTTGCCAGAGTGTCCAGAGGAGAAGAACAAAGACAAGAGAAAAGATAAAGAACAGCACAGGAAGCACTCCAAGTCATCCTCCTACAAAAACAAGAAGAAGGAGAGAGGTTTCATTGCTGAAACCTGGAGTGATTCTGATGAAGAATCCTCCTCATCAAGCTCCAGTGAAGATGAGGAAGAGAAGAAGGCAAAAGAAGTTTGCCTCATGGCAATAGATGCCTGCAGCAACCACTCTGCTGCAGAGAGTTCTGATTCTGATGAAGAGATGCCTACAGAAGATGAGGTACTTTCTTCTTATGATTTTTCTTCAGAAGAATTTAAAGTAGAATTTAAATCTTTATGTTTAGATTTAATTAGCTCAGAAAAGGAAATAAAAGAACTTAGAAATAGGTTAGCTGACTCAGAATCAATAGCCTCTGAAAACATTAGGCTAAAGGAAGATCTCACTACTTGTAGTGAAGAAATTAAATTTCTTAAAATAGAGTTAGCTAAGTCTAAGAGATTAGAAGAATCCCTTAATGGTAGAAGTCTTAAGCTGTTAGAAATTACCAGCATGACTAACACTAGGTCAGGTAATGATAAACTAGGCTTAGGAGCTTCTCCCAGTGAACCCCCAGTCCTTCTTAAAAATAATCTTTCAACTCCAGTGAACTTCATTTCAGCTAGTGGAAAGAAGAACACTGAGTAAGTAAATCTGGTAAATAAAACATTAAATAAGGCTAAGAGAGAAAAGAGAAAGAAGTTTTTCAAAGAAATGCAAATAGCGTCGAACGCAGCTCGACGATCGGAAGCTCAATGGTCGAACGAAGGTCGACGATCTGAGCACCCATCGTCGAACGTCGATCGACGTTTTCAATATGATTTTCAAAATTATAATCAATTCCATAGAAACCTAAATGAGAATAGAAACCCTAGGTTTGTTGACCCATCATCAGCATGGAGAATCCCACCTAGGAGATCTCACCCACTAGGTTATCACCCTCAGCCTGCATTCTCATATATTTCCAGTTTTTCTTATGTGAAAAACAAGGGACCCAAGGTTACCTGGGTCCACTCTGTCTAAATAATTGTCTTGCAGGTGAAGGCCTATCCAATCACTCAAAATAAGTGGTATTTGGATAGTGGATGCTCTAAGCATATGACAGGAAATAAAGATCTGCTGTCAAAGTTCAAAGCTAAGCTAGGCCCAAAGGTTATCTTTGGAGACTCCAGCTGTGGTCAGACAGAAGGCTATGGCAAGATCACCATTGGAGCAGTTACATTCAAGAGAGTTGCTTATGTCAATGGACTGAAGCATAATCTGATTTCAGTCAGCCAGCTGTGTGATGCTGGCTACCAGGTTTCATTTTCTAATTTCTCTTGCAATATTACTTTAAATAATAATGTTGTTTTAGTAGGTATTAGAATAGGTAATATATATTTAGTAGATTTTAATTCATCTCAATCTGAAATCTGCCTGTTTAATGAAGTAACCCTTAATAATAATTCCCTATGGCATAAAAGGCTTAGTCATGTAAACCTGAAAAATATATCTAGGTTATCTAAGCACAACCTTGTTAGAGGTTTACCTTCTTGCCCCTACAAGAAGGAGAGCCTATGCAAGGCTTGTCAGCTAGGCAAGCAAACCAAGAATTCTTTTAAATCTGTAAATAAAAGTGATTCTCCTAGGATCCTGTATTTATTATATTTGGACCTTTTTGGCCCAATAAATGTACAGAGTTTAGGAGGGAAGTATTACACATTAGTAATTGTAGATGACTTCTCTAGGTTCAGTTGGGTTTTCTTTTTGAGAACTAAGTCTGATAACTTCAAAGCCCTTACAGACTTTCTACTTTGTGTGCAGACTGAGTACTCTACTCATGTGGCCTTGATCAGAAGTGATCATGGTACTGAGTTTGACTCTCTTCTCATGCAAGAATTCTGTGAGAGAGAAGGTATCAAACATAGCTTCTCAGCTCCTAGAACTCCTCAACAAAATGGGGTAGTTGAAAGGAAGAATAGAACACTAATTGAAGCTGCTAGCACATTGTTGGCAGATGCTAACATGCCTCTATCCTATTGGGCAGAAGCTGTTAGTACAGCCAACTATGTCTTGAATAGAAGTTTGATACACAAACTTAAGTGTAAAACTCCTTATGAGTTGCTTAAAGGAAAGAAACCAAAAATTAATTACTTTAGAGTTTTTGGCTGTATTGCGTATATTCATAATAATAATAAAGAATATATTAGAAAGTTTGAAGCAAAAGCTTCAATGGGAATCATGCTTGGATATTCCCAAGTAAGCAAAGCTTATAGGGTTTATAACAAATCAACCTGTAAGATAGAAGAATCTGTGCATGTATCATTTGATGAGCATCAGATGTTTTACAAGGAGAAAGAAAATTCTCCTTCCTCCAGTTCTTTGCAGGTACATGATGCCCCTCAAGAAATCCTTCAACTATCAACTCTTCAGATCACTGAATCAGACAGTGATGAAGACATTGCTGAAGCTGTTGAAGCTGTTGTTGTACCACCAACAGTAGATCAAATTCCTCCTGAGGAATTAATCCCAACTGTTGCTGAAGATCACATCCCACCTGCTGATATTGTCACACTTAGAGATCACCCCACATCTCAAGTGATTGGAGACATATCAGCTGGTGTACAAACAAGACATCAATTAAGACAGGATGTGATGCATGCTTGTTTCCTCTCACAGGTTGAGCCCCTCACCTTTAAAGATGCAGAGCTAGATCCCCACTGGATCATTGCAATGCAAGAGGAGCTCAATCAATTTGAGAGATGTAAAGTTTGGACTTTGGTTCCAAGACCTAAAGGCCAACTGATCATAGGCACCAAGTGGGTGTATAGAAACAAGTTAGATGCAAATGGAATCATAGTAAGGAATAAAGCTAGGCTTGTAGCTCAGGGCTACAGACAGGAGGAAGGTATAGACTATGACCAAACCTTTGCTCCTGTTGCAAGGCTAGAAGCAATAAGGATCTTCTTGGCCTATGCAGCCTTCATGAAGTTTAAGGTGTTCCAAATGGATGTCAAAAGTGCATTCCTGAATGGTGAGCTTAAGGAAGAGGTGTTTGTTGAACAACCACCAGGGTTTGTTTCATCAACTCAGCCTTCTCATGTTTTTAAGTTACAGAAAGCTCTTTATGGACTAAAGCAAGCTCCTAGGGCCTGGTATGAGACCTTAGCTAGTTTCCTGTTAGAGCACAACTTCACTAGGGGAGTAGTTGATAGAACCCTTTTCGTTAAGCATCACAAGGACACAATCCTGTTAGTTCAAGTGTATGTAGATGATATTATTTTTGGCTCCACTGATCCCAAACTGTGCAAAAAGTTTTCCAACTTAATGCATTCCAAGTTTGAGATGAGTAGTATGGGTGTGCTGTCTTACTTTCTTGGTCTCCAAGTTAAGCAAGATGCTGATGGTATCTTCATCTCCCAATCCAAATATGCCAAGGAATTGGTAAAGAAATTTGGGATGGCTGATGCTTCAGCAATGCCTACACCCATGGCTACTAATGTAGTTATTGATTCTGATGATCACGGCAAGCCAGTTGATCAAAAGAATTATAGGGCCATTGTTGGTTCCCTATTATATCTAACTGCAAGTAGGCCAGATATAATATTTGCTACATGCCTTTGTGCTAGATTCCAGGTCAACCCCAAGGAATCTCATCTGATTCTTCTAAAGAGAATCCTGAGATACCTGAAAGGATGTCCAGATCTAGGACTTTGGTACCCAGCTGAGTCAGAGTTTGAATTAATTGGATATTCTGATTCTGATTATGCTGGTTGCAGAGTTGACAGGAAGAGCACCTCAGGAACTTGCCAGTTCCTGGGAGAGAGATTGGTCTCTTGGTTCTGTAAGAAGCAGGCTTCTGTCTCAACTTCAACTGCAGAGGCTGAATATATAGCTGCTGCTAGTTGTTGTTCACAGATCCTGTGGATTCAAAACCAGCTTGTGGATTATGGTTACTCACACAAGAACACCAAGATCATGTGTGATAGTACCAGTGCTATCTCAATTGCACAAAATCCAGTGCACCACTCTAGAACGAAGCACATTGAGATTAGACACCATTTCCTGAGAGATTGTGTGGAAAAGAACAAGATTTGTCTTGAGTTCATATCCACTGAGTTTCAGAGAGGTGATATATTCACCAAGCCCTTAGATGAACAGAAGCATCTGTTCTTTTTAGTTCAACTAGGCATGATCAATGGACGAGACTAAGTGTGACTTTATCTGCCTATGTTGAAATCTGTTTGAAGATAGTCGAACGACGTTCGAAGATAGTCGAACGGTTTAAGCCTATCGTCGACCTCTGGTTAATGATAGCTTATCTGTTTGAAGATCGTCGATCGACGTTCGACCATCGTCGAACAGGTTGGGCTCATCGTCGATCTCTGGATGACGATAGCCTGTTGTTTGAGAAGCCAGAAATAGTCGAACGATTGTCCGACTACTCTGCTTCTGAGCCGATCGTCGAACGACCGTTCGACCATCGGGTCAAGATCTTTTTAATAGACCGACTATATCCGGTCTGATATAAAGCCGATAGTCGACCTAGGTCAAAAGATCTTTTGCTTTATCGTCGACGGAGCGTGCCCTTTCGCATTCTGCTTTCCCGCTTGCGATTTTCTGCTGCTTCGTCCCCTTCGTCTTCCTCCTCCTTCTCCCCTTTCTCCAGCGATTCAATGGCGGTTTCCCCAGCTGTTCTAGCCGTTGTCAAGTTTGATGCAGGATTCAGTGTGGATTTTGAAGCTTTCAGCAGCTGCGATGCCGGAATCGTGGAAGTTCTCCAGCTCTGCAGGGATCAAGGTTTAGAGAAGTTAATGTCTGAAAGAATTAAGATCAACATTCCAGAAATTAAAGAATGGGCTTTCACGTCGTCTTCCTCAGACGAATCGATGACTGGTACCATAGGCGGAGAAGAAGTTATCCTGACTCCGGCCGTCTTATCTGATATTTTTGGATTAGTTATTGGTGACGAGGATTATGAGCAAGATGCTCAGGAGTTTGGAAGGATGCTTGTTGAGCTGGGACATGCTGAGGGCATTCCCACCAAGCTGCTCAAGGTAAACTTCCCTTTCAAAATCAAGTTTTTGGCTGAGATAGTAGGAAAAGTGCTCCTAGGCAAGCACTCTGCCCACGACAATATAACAAGGTAGCAATTCGCACTCATGTGTGCAATTGTTAATCGGAAAAGGATCAATTGGGCTGCAGTTCTGTTTGATTTAATCAGGAAAAAGAATGGCAAAAAGGAAGTTACCCTAGGAAGGGTTATAGGTATTTTCCTGAAGGAAAGATTTCCCCATCTGCTGAGTTCCACTGCAACTACAATCAACGCTAGCAAGAAGATGGATCCTCATCTGTTCTCAAAGTGGAAGAGAACGTTTGTGAAATCTGCTCCAGCAACATCTGAGGACACAAGGACTGTATCAGTCGCTCCTCACCTTGGTGAAGCTGGCTCAGCTCTTCCTTCCTCCTCCTCTGCATTGCCGTCTGCCTCAGTTGAAGTACCATCAACTTCAGCTGAAGTAAGACCTTCTTCCTCTGCTGCTCCAGAAACAACTATGGTTGTTCCTCTTTCCCCTCCAGCCTCTCCTCTACCTACTCATCTGGCTAGGATATCTGCTCCTAGCTTCGATTTGTTAGGATCAAAGAGAATTCTTACTCCTCCTGTATCTCCCGTTCATTCCCCAATTCATTCCCCTATTAACTCTCCTGCTGTATCCCCAGTTCGATCCCCTGTCCATATCATTTCTCATCCCAGCACCACTACCATATCTGCTGCTGCTCCATCCCCCTCTCATCCATCATCTTTTGAAATCTCTCCAGAGATTATCTCCCGCATTGTGGAGCTGATTACCCCGTCAATCAAAACCATGATTGACGAGGCAATCGCTCCCCTTGCTGCCTCCATTGATCTTCTAACTGCCTCCATCCAATCCATTTCAAAATCTGCTGAGCCATCTTCCTCTAGGGGCCTGGTTTCAGTAGCCACTGAAATCAGGCAGGGGGAGATGTTCCATGAAGATGTCTCAGTCCTCCCTGCCTCTCCTCCATCTTTAAAGGATTCAGTCATGGCTGCCCAAGCTGAAATAGAAATAGCTCCAGATGTTGTAATGACTGAGATAGAAATAGCTCCAGTTTTGTCTGAGAAGGAAATAGCAGATGGAATCTTATTATCTGAGATTGCAGTTAAAGTCTGCTTAGAAGATCTTACCTCTCCTGTGATAGTTAGATTCCTGGAAGGAATTATAACTTCATATCTGAATGACTGCTGGGAGATGGTTAAGTATGAAGGTAACTCTTTCATTCGTTTTGTTGATGAGTCGATTAATTTGATAGTTTGTGAATACTTGAAGGAATGATCTCTGTTTATTTAGCAGATCTATATTCATAATTTTTCAGATGTTATTAAAGAAAATTTAGCTGCTCAAATCATAGCATTGTTTCTGAGGCTGACCCAAGTATTCTTGCTACTCAAGTAGACCCTGAGTTGGAATCCTTCTTAGATAATAAAGAAGATGAGTCTGAGAAAGAGGAAGTCAAAGTTGACTCTCCAGTTCTGAGTATGGAAGAAGCTCAAGCAAGAGCAGCATGGGATTTAAGAGTTCAATCTTTAAAAGAGAAAGAGAAAGATTTGCAAATTGAAAAGTCAACCATCTGGGATGACTCTCCAGGGATGGATTTAGACTCCCTTCTGGCTCTGGATGCCATGGAAGAGGAAAAAGAAAAATCTGATCTTAAGCTTAAAGAAAAGGCTGTTTCAGAAGCCTATGACCCTTATGAAAATCCTCCCTCATCTCAGTCTGATGATGATGATTCTGATATTTCTGAGAAGTCAAAGAAAAAGAAATCTGCTGCAAAGAAAAGGAAAGCTGCTGCTGCTCCTCCTCCTAGCAAGGATAATGATATTCCTTATTATATTTTGAAGGGCATTGACCCTAAATCTAAGGAATTCCAGCATTGGATGTGGTTTTCGAAGAATCAGCAAAAAGAACGAAAAAGAACCAAGAGGTATGATAGTCCTGTCTCAAGATGGACTCCCAGAGGTCCTCCTCCTCCTCCCAGTGCAGGAGCCTCTAGGAACCCTTCAGCTCATCCTACTGCCTCCTCTGGAAAATCTGCGTCTGTTCAGCCCCAGCCAAGGCAAGGTTATCAAAGATCTCAAGGAAAATCATTTTATGGTTCTCAAAGACAAATGAAGGAGACTGTGGTTCAAAGACCAACCTTTTCCCCACCTCCTTCTCCAAAGAAGAGAATTTCATCTCCTTCTCCAGTACAGTCTGAGGAAATTGTATCAAAAGGTAAATAGTTTATTTTGTTTTAAAAATATCTAGCAAGAACCTCTCTGCTAAGTATTCTCTAATGTCTTATCTAGATAAAATAGCTGATGCTGCTTCTCCTGAGCCCGTGTATGAAAATCCTGAGCTCGATCCTAACTTTAGGATGGCTCGCTTTCAAGAAATTGTAGGAGCAGCTCAGATAAGAAAAGCTAGAGCAGAAGGAAAGGATACAACTGGTTTTACTACCATGTCAGCTTACAGAAAGAAAGAATTTGAAAAGTTCCAGGTTAATCCTGAGATTTTTGATCCGTCAAAGTACATGGAAAAGCACCCTGAAGCTGTTGTCCCTAGGGCTACAGAGCTGAAGATCATTGGTGCGCAGGACCTAAAAATGTCAAAGAAAGAATCAGATGACCCTCTAAGAAAAATTTCCTTTGTTTCTAGTTCTTCTGATCCTTTACCAGACTCTAAAGATTCTTAAAATAGTTTAATTAACTGCTGTGCTATATTTATTTATCTGATTGATAATCTGCCAGTTTATTGTTATCTATTTGCTGAAATTTATTTTTAGTATTCTATTGCTAGCTGTTTTAGTTTTTGAGAGACTTAACTCAAATAGGGGGAGATTGTTGGTACCCTAGTTTGATTTGAGTTTAGTCCTCTCCTTTGTGCCCCTTGACCCAAGAAATATCTATGGTCAATGGTTAGGAGTCTAGCTGTAGAGTCCTCGCTTTTCCAAATTGAGAATTTGGTTAAGTAGGTTTTTCGTTCGACTATAGTCGAACGCCGTTCGACTATCGTCTATCGGCTGATCGACGATCGTCTATCAGTTGGTCGACGCTTTGTCTGCGCTGATAGGTCGACTATCTGTTGATAGGTCGACTATCTGTTCTGCGCTGATAGGTCGACTATCTGTTGATAGGTCGACTATCTGTTCTGCGCTGATAGGTCGACTATCTGTTGATAGGTCGACTATCTGTTCTGCGTTGATAGGTCGACTATCTGTTGATAGATCGACTATCTGTTTTCTGAGGTAGGTCGACTATCTGCTTGATAGGTCGACTATCTCTGTGCGCTTGATAGTTCGACTATCTGTCCTGATAGATCGACTATCTGATAGTTCGACTATCTGTTCTGATAGGTCGACTATCTGCCGGGGTAGTTCGACTATCTTCTTCGATAGGTCGACTATCTGGATCGTTCGACTATCTGCCCGATAGATCGACGATCTCCGTGCGTCGGTCGACGATCTCCGAAGGTCGTTCGATGCTTTCTGCCTGCCTTTATATTTTATATTTATTTATTATATTTAATTAATTAATACATTTTCTGGCACATTATTTTAAGCTGTATGATAAAGTTTCCAGGCATTATTTGCTCTATTCTTTTTGCCTGAGTTCAAATCTTTTAAGATAAAGTTGTTTGTCTTATTAGCTGTTTCTTTAACTTACTTTATCTGCTGACAGCCCTTTATAGCCGTTGGACTGAAAAGTCTTCTTTTTGCTATAAAGAGATTATTTCTGATGTGACTTTATTTAGTCCTTCTGATTATTTGATTTAAGCCTGCAGCTTCTTAGAAAGAGGTTTATTCCTTTTTATAGAATGTTTTGCTGCAGAGATATTTCTGTCTTCTTGATATTTACAGCCCAGGTCTCAAGGCTCAGAAGAAGACAAATAATTCAAATGGAAGAGAGCCGTTGCTTGATGATGATTATATAAAGAACCCTTTGCAGAAGGATTCAAGCTAGTTAACAGAAGCTAATAGCCAACCTGTGTTCATTCAAGCTTTCAAGCCTTCAAGCTTTCTGCTCTCAGCAAACTCCATCTAACTGAGAAGTGTTAAGATCCTCATCTCTTCTTCAACCTGAGTTCTCCTGCTTTCAGGAAGTTCAAACTCAGAGATTCTTTGAAGAAGAAGAAGAAGAAGAATAGCTGCTTGAAGAGATTTCTTTTTGTTATTTATTTTCTTCCTGTAGCTTTTCCTTCAGAACTTTCTGAAGAGTTTTCTGCACTGAAGCAAGACTTCACCTGGACATCTTTGAGCCAGGGGGAGCCTTGATTCTTTAGAGCATTCTAGCTCAGTGCAAGTTTTTGTGCTTCTCTAATCTATTGTAAAATAGAGAAGACATCTTAACCTTCTTCCCCCTCCTGTACAGGGTTATTACTCCCTTCAAAAGTATCCCTTGGTGGCAGGGCACCTGATCAAAAACTTGTGCTTGGTTTTTAGACACCTGATCAAAAGTCTAAAGGGTTTCTGAATCTACCTGAAGCATATTCTGTTGGTGGCAGGGCACCTGATCAAAAACCTGAGTGGATTCCTACCGTGTGGGTAGAAGAGTGGACGTACCCAAGTTGTTTGGGGAACCACTATAAATTTCCTTGTGTCGTCTGGATTCCATTGTTTAATTCCTGCTTTGTGGCTGTGATTAGATATAACTAGGTTGCTAGTTGCTGATTAGGTTTTTCCAAGCTTAACTGTAATTACAGTTAGCTTGTGTTTGTACACATCACTTGTGTTAGGCTTTAAGGTTAAATCAATATCTATAATCTTTTCATTCCGCACTTCACTCCAAGGGAGTTGGGTAGACTATTAAGTTTTGTCTGTGCAAAATTTGATAACTCTATTCACCCCCCCTCTAGAGTAGTATCTATCCCTTCACTTTCAGCGGAGGTCTGAAACAGTTTGAGGGAGTGTAACCTTTTCCTCTTGCTCTTAGGAGTCTTTTATAGATCAGCAAATGGGAGGGGAAAAGATGAAACGTTTGAGATGAAACGTTGGCGGCCATTACTAACACCTTATGACGTTTCGGTTGTGACGAATGGCAGTTGAAAAGTTGGAGGTGAAGAGGTGTTTGCCAGGTGGCAATTTCCTATTGGACCCATTTTTCCTTAATTATTAACATAATTAAAGTAGGGAACGACCCATAAATACTCTTGATTTTCATTCCCGTGGTCAGAATTTATTATGGCGTCGGTTACCGAAATTTCCAACCTGGCTGTCGTTTCGGCCTTGGTCACGGGCGTGACACATGGGTCACGGGCGTGACAGGCCTGGTTAGCCAATTCTGGGTTCGACGATCATCGAACTGAGATCGACGATCGTCGAAGGGTGGTCACGGGCGTGACACCTGGGTCACGGGCGTGACACCTGGGTCACGGGCGTGACACCTGTGTCACGGGCGTGACTGGCCCGTGTGGCCAAATTCTGGGTCGACGGCGTCGAACTGGAATCGACGATCGTCGAGCGTGTCACGCCCTATGTCACGGGCGTGATATAGTGGGTCACGGGCGTGACATGCCCGTGGGCCCATTTTGGGTCGACGACCGTCGACCTGGAACCGACGATCATGGTCACGCCCTATGTCACGGGCGTGTCATGGCGGGTCACGGGCGTGACTGGCCCGTGTGGCCAAATTCTGGGTCGACGGCGTCGAACTGGAATCGACGATCGTCGAGCGTGTCACGCCCTATTTCACGGGCGTGACATAGCGGGTCACGGGCGTGATACCTGGGTCACGGGCGTGACCAACCCGTGACCCGAAATCCTGGTCGATTTATTTCAACTTTTGGGCTCCCTAGGGTTCTACCGCAACCAACCGACTCCTAGGGGTCTAGCCGGAAATGGGATGTTACAAATCCCAATAAACAAAACAAAGATTTCGTCCCCGAAATCAAGGTTAAGCCTACGGGACTCTGATCGGGAAAAGGAAGCTTGTAACATCCCATGAAAGTTGAAAGATCTACATCTCCGCGTTGCGTTTGCAGTGTGCAGTTTTGATTCTAAGAACCATTCATCCAATTGACTAGGTATATATCCCAATAAACAAAAGATCTGCCCCTATCCTTAAAAATTTCAGTCCTACTGGTTTAAAACAGGAACACAAATTGGTTGTCCAGAGGGGTTGTGGGGTATACATGACCGAAAAGTTCTGGATACTTCTGTCGCATCAAGTCCTGTGGCTCCCATGTATGCTCCTCCAGTCCATGATTGTTCCACAGAACCCTGACTAACGGAACCTTCTTCCGTCGCAAGACCCGCATTGTCGTGTCATCGATCTTGATAGGCTCCAAGTTGGCTGATCGATTCAACACAATCGTCTTGGGCACCCCGTGCTGACGAACAGCTACTCACCATTCTTATGAAACACCCACAAGAGTTTTCTTTCGGGTCGAGATGACGCCAACTACCTCGTCCAGTCTATCCTCGACGCTCCATTTAATATTGTGCCTGGGGTGGGGACGACGAATCTTGTGCATGAAATCTCCAATTATACCTTCGTACCTCCATTATATCTCGGGCTGTGGCTGTAATAGTTTCCCAAAAATTATTTCACTTAGCCTTCCACAACTGAAGGACCTCACCGTGCATCACAAAATCCATGACACTTATATTCACTCCAGGGGGTAGATGTTCTGAGATACACTACACTTTCGGTAATTTAATTTCCCATTTGTGTGTGTAGGCAATAGATCTATAAAATCTACACACGATGATTGTCCTATTCCTTCGAGTACGCCCAAAATCAATCAATTCAACCTTACGGGTTATATTTAAGGTATCCGTCTTTCAATATATTGTTTGCTCACATCGTGTAGTTTCCTAGAGTCATCGTACTTCCGATGATATAACATAGCGATCTAGTCTTATCTTTGCCCGAACAACGTCGAATTATGTCAAATTCAATCTCACTATTCCAAAATTCGGGCTAGGAAAACCTAAGTCAATCCTATTTGCCCAATAAACAAAAGTTTAGCCCCCAATAAACAAAAGATAAGCCCCTACCTACCTTGGGCTAAGCATCTTTTATATTACCATGTTATCTCCGTCCCAGTTGGGTGCACAATCCCTAGGGCATCAATCTTCGACTTGGGTTCCACCCTGAAATTCGTCGATATACCCCTACTTCAAACACTTTGAGTCATATTTTCGACAACCTTGTCCGAGTCAAGATGTTCCCAATCCCAAATGGGTATCTTCCGAACTTGTATTCCTATCCGACCCTCAGTGTTTGTCTCAGTGGTTGCCTTTAGGTAATTTTGTTACTGGTGTTGAGGGTTAAGACTACTTGTATTTTACCATTCCGCTAAAGTATATTGGTCTCAATTCTCCTTAAAGTAGTCTTCTACCGCTTCGAATAATCGTTGATTGGGATAGTAGGGACACCAGAGTTTTACGTCTTAGGTAGTCATTCTCGTGCTAAACTCCTCCTTTATTCTCTTTGGGTATCTCCTTACCTTAACCAAATTCATACCCAAGGTCTATTTTGAACTAGGGTATATTACAGACTGTCCTGGTTAGTCACGAGTCCTAGTTGGTTGAGTCTAAATCGTAGTCTAGAGAGTTATGTGAAATGTTCTTTGCCGCCGGAGGTGTTCCCTGCTGGGGGCAGGGTAGGCCACAGGCTACAAAGAAGGATTCCAACTAACGATAAAGTGGACTTTCACATGTGATTTCCCTTATGGGCACACCACTGCTTCCGCTGCTTAGTTTGTCCACAAACTAAACTCGAGCGGGGGTGACCCAGGGTTAGTGGACTGCTACTTTTCCGATCGAGGTTTCCTCTGATACCACTTGTAAGACCCCCCCTTTTTTTTTCTTTTTCAACCACCGGGGTCTTAGCCCAGAATTGCCGCTTTGCGGTGGCACCGACTCACGGGAAGGCAACCACTACAAAACGCCAATTCTGCCGGCACTTTTTGATCGCAGAATAGTAGCATAATAAAGAAGAGCAAGTCCACAATAATCACATGTATATAAATAAATCTCCACGAAGGGAGTGTCCACAATATATCAGAGTACTGCAAATACGGGCTTACGCCCAGTACATCATATCCTCACTACAAGTCACTCGCGGAAGCAAGCTAAAACTAAGCGTCACCGTAACTTTCACTGAACTGAGAGCACCCAAGCTGGACTGGCCCATCTCCACTGACTCTGTACTCCGCTGTTGCTGCATCTCTGGGTGCTTCTTCCTTTTCGGCCTACCGTCGCCGCCTCGCGATCCACGTCTATGTCTACGTCTTCGGCCTCCTGGGTGCTGAGCTGGTGGAGTCCCACCCATCAAGGGGCATTTAACCCGTGTATGTCCCGGCTGGTGACAATGGTAACACGGTCGCGGGGTCGACTCTGTCAGGAACTGCAAAAGCCGTGACCCTTCCAAATGGTACACCTAAAATGTTGTGGTTCGAAAACCATTAGTCATAAAGACTAAGCCCTATCATCCCCTACCCCTTCCCCCATGGCTCCTAGGTACCGAGCGGAGAGGGAGAAAGGAAAGGACAAGAAGGTGGAGATTAAACCAAATAAACAGGTGACAGCGGACCTATGCTAGCAAGTTATAATAGGTGAACAGTTTAAATGTTGTAATAGGTAGAACAATTAATAAGTAGCAGTTTATATAAAAAGGCAGCTAAAGAACAGTAAGTAAACAACAAGTAAATAAGTATGTAACCTTAACTTATATGAATGCCCATACAAACTTATAAGTTAAGGGGTCTTCTGCAAGGCTCCCATCGTATAAAAAGTCTCATACCGATTTATACGTTGGGGTGTCGGTTGTATGCAAATATGAGTGTAGTGATATGCTATGCCATGATTCATGCAAGTGCAACTCACGCACACGACTCTATGCGCACAGACCTTTAGTTCCCCCTGTTCGGGAGGCTAGCTTCACCCCCAGGAACCTCCGTTGTGGCAAACGGAGACAGTGAGTCGGGCCCCCACTCCTAGGCGGGTAACCACACTACCAGGCCTAGCCCTTCCGTACGCCCCTAGAAGAACACAACCTAGAGTATCCGCGTACTGCTGCTGGATGTACCCTCCAGACTTTTCGCCGAGTCATCGTACCGCTGTCGGTGTGATCGATCGCCTAGTACCGATGACCCACCACTTTTATTCCGTACTCCAACCCTCGAGCCCGCGGCCCCCCCGGACAGTCCTGTCCGTGCATCTACCTTCAGAGCTACTGTCTGAATGGCAAGTAATCCTATAATTCTACTTTCCTAGCTATCAGGGAGTGTAAATGTGCAACCCTAGTTATACTAGTTGCTCTTTTAATTTATCGTTCCTATGGTTTACGTTAGCCCAGGACTGCCCCTGGTGTACCCCGTGAAGGGCTCTCAAGGGGCACTAGGAACCAAGACGGCGGCATTACAGCCCGAAGTTCCCTTTCGCAAGGCACTTATTATTATTGGTTGATCTCCCTTAACCCGATCCCCTTTTAGTTACTATAGTTCTAACCCTAGAGTATTAAACTCTTCCTCCTCTTCCCGGGATGGACGATCTTTCGTCGTTCCCGTACTCCCTTATCCTAACCAGTCTCACACTCCACTTATCCTGACTTCCAATGATGAACTCAACCTTAATTTGCCCTACCAACCATCAACTACCAAAATTCCATGGCTTACTATATGTAGATCATCCTAAGCTATATGAGGTACACAAGTGGAGGTACACTAAATTATCTTCCAAATCTCCTATAATATTTACTGGAGGTCTACCATATCATAATTTGTCTAAATCCAGAAACTTATAATTTTCCTAATTAATCTGATATTTATTTAATTTTCCCAAAGGACGTGCCATGGGTCATTTTAAACATGAACTACATGATCTTCCTAAGTAATGGCTACTCAAAAATCATGATCATTAAATAACAGCAAAATAACCTCAAATACAAATTCTCAGAATTTTATAGAAAGTACTCAACCTCTAAATAATTTATTCCGTATAATCACGATAATTCTATGTAATGAAGGAAGTACTAAAATTATTCATCTAAAAATTATAGAAAAATCACTAGTCAGTAATATGATATATAAAAGATCTTTGTGCAGAGAAGCATAATTTTACTAGCTTGCTAAATACCACTAAAGATTTAATCAAATAATCAAGGTAAAATATACTTAATAAAGCAAGCCTTAGCATTAGTCTTCCAAAAATTCCATAAAAATTCACAGAGATCTAAAATCATAATAAACATTCTCTGCCTAAATTTCATCAATTTCCAGGAAGTGTGTACTCCATAATAAATTTTCTAAGCAAATCATACAACTACTAAATCATTAAAGGAAGTATCCAAAATAATGATCATAAAATTCATAGAAAAATATCCAGAGCTTGTACAATCCCTATAATTCACTCTACTCAAATCTCACCACTTTTCAATGTGATTTAGTGTCATTTCCTATCTCTACAAGTTTTGCGCCCTAAACTAGGGTTAGATTTTTTAAGTATCCCAACGGTCTCCAAATCTACTAAGATTTCATCCAGAGCACTATATTGGCCCTATGGTTCTCTTCACCCAATCTCGGGTCAATCCAAGGTCATTTGACCTCATGACCTTCACAAACCACCAAGATCCGTCCTTAGGGTTTGGCCTTGGTCCTTAGGGCAAACTTACCCCGATCCACCTCAAACTCCATGAGGGGGTGCTAGAGAATATTACTAGCCAGTGGTAAAAATCTCGGCCTCTGTTGAGATGATTTGACCACTCAAAACTCAAAAGTGCACTTTTGACCTAAGACCCCTTATTAGGGCAAAACTTAGGGTGATCATTTCGAATCCAAACCATCTCCAACTGAGATGAAAAATTATACAGAACTTCATGGTGAACCCAGGGACCACTCACCAGAATTTGGGAAGGTTTGGAAATTATTTAACTATCTAACTAAATTCGGCTAAGATTATTGAATTTTTCTAAAAAACTATAGAAAAATATTCTCCAAAAATTCTCATTTTTGGATAGCACCTAGATATATATTAGATTAGACCACACCCCAAATTTCAAGTCATTTTGATGACTGGTTTAGAGTGGGGAATTTTTCTAAGGTCAAGACGGCCCTCTGGATAGACCTCACCAAAAAGGGTTCTGTGGTCTAACCAGGATTCCAAATCGAGTGAAATTAATTTTAAATTAAAGTAGACCTCAAGGGATACATTTTCTATGTTAATCATTTTTCCTGTAGGAGCCTCTAAGTATTTTTCCCAAAATATTTAAGGTGACAGATATTTTCATTCAGAAATTGTTTTAAAAATAGAATTTATTTCTCATGCCACTGTTCATCTTCTTCAACAGCCCGAAAACCAGAAGCCTAAAAACTCATTTTTCCTGTAGCTTTTCCAAAGCTATTTTCCGGCCATCCAGCCATCTCCCTGGCCGGCCACCACCACCACCACCTCTGTTGAGGTGAGGGCTACCGTCGGGCGGCGGCACGGCCGCCGGAGAGGCGGTTTCCGGCGAACCCGCCACCATGCAGATTTCGGAAAAGCATGGAAACGCTCACCCGATCCGGCTCTTTTGAGCCCGATATCTCTCCTAATGATTTCTAAGATCTATCCAAAGAAGAAAGAGTAGAGGAGGACCTTGTTCGCGGGTTGGAGGCGTGCAGAGCGTCGGGAAGCCATTTGCGCGGTGGTGGCATCGCCGGAAACTCTTCAACAGCAAGGCGGAGGTCTGAAACAGTTTGAGGGAGTGTAACCTTTTCCTCTTGCTCTTAGGAGTCTTTTATAGATCAGCAAATGGGAGGGGAAAAGATGAAACGTTTGAGATGAAACGTTGGCGGCCATTACTAACACCTTATGACGTTTCGGTTGTGACGAATGGCAGTTGAAAAGTTGGAGGTGAAGAGGTGTTTGCCAGGTGGCAATTTCCTATTGGACCCATTTTTCCTTAATTATTAACATAATTAAAGTAGGGAACGACCCATAAATACTCTTGATTTTCATTCCCGTGGTCAGAATTTATTATGGCGTCGGTTACCGAAATTTCCAACCTGGCTGTCGTTTCGGCCTTGGTCACGGGCGTGACACATGGGTCACGGGCGTGACAGGCCCGGTTAGCCAATTCTGGGTTCGACGATCGTCGAACTGAGATCGACGATCGTCGAAGGGTGGTCACGGGCGTGACACCTGGGTCACGGGCGTGACTGGCCCGTGTGGCCAAATTCTGGGTCGACGGCGTCGAACTGGAATCGACGATCGTCGAGCGTGTCACGCCCTATGTCATAGGCGTAACATAGTGGGTCACGGACGTGACATGCCCGTGGGCCCATTTTGGGTCGACGACCGTCGACCTGGAACCGACGATCATGGTCACGCCCTATGTCACGGGCGTGTCATGGCGGGTCACGGGCGTGACTGGCCCGTGTGGCCAAATTCTGGGTCGACGGCGTCGAACTGGAATCGACGATCGTTGAGCGTGTCACGCCCTATATCACGGGCGTGACATAGCGGGTCACGGGCGTGACACCTGGGTCACGGGCGTGACCAACCCGTGACCCGAAATCCTGGTCGATTTATTTCAACTTTTGGGCTCCCTAGGGTTCTACCGCAACCAACCGACTCCTAGGGGTCTAGCCGGAAATGGGATGTTACAGAGAGTCTGTGGTTGCAGAAATCACTGATGACCTATTTTCAATATTAGTTGATGAATCTCGTGACATATCAATTAAAGAAAAAATGGCTGTTATTTTTCGTTATATGGACAGGATCGGAAGTATTATTGAGTGTTTTTTGCTATCGTTCATGTCAGTGATACAACAGCTTTATCCTTAAAAGCAGCAATAGATATGTTATTCTCTACTCATGGTTTGACAATTTCAAGATTACGTGGACAAGGATATGATGGAGCAAGTAATATGCAGGGAGAATTCAAAGGCCTTAAAAGTTTGATATTAAAAGAAAATGAATCTGCATATTATGTACATTGCTTTGCTCATCAATTACAACTAGCACTTGTAGCTGTAGCAAACAATGACTGTCAAATTTCTATGCTCTTTACTCTGGTTTGTAGTATTTGTAATATTGTTGGAGCTTCATGCAACAGACGAGATAAACTTAGAGAGAAGGAGATTGCTAGAATTACTAAAGCGCTGGATAATGGAGAAATTCAGAGTGGTCAGGGTTTAAATCAAGAAACAAGTATCAAAAGAGCTGGAGATACTCATTGGGGATCGCATTATACTTCTTTAGTGAGTCTGATACTTATGTTTTGTTCTGTTGTTGATGTGTTAGATGACATAAGATTAGATGGTTCAGATTTCAAGAAAAAATCGGAGGCATCTGCTATTTTAACTTTTGTTCAAACATACGAATTCGCATTCAATCTACATCTGATGAAGCATCTTTTGGGAATGACGAATGAATTATCACAAGCCTTACAAAAGAGGGATCAGAATATTGTAAATGCCATGCACTTGGTCCATATTTCTAAACAACGACTGCAAAAATTTAGAGATGATGGTTGGTTTGATTTGATAAAAGAAGTTACATTATTTTGTGAGATTCATAAGATAGAAGTAATCAAAATGGAAGAAAACTTCAAAGTTTTGGGAAGATCAAGACGAAAGGTAGAAGAAACAACTAATCTGCATCATTATCGTGTTGAAGTATTTAATGCAGTTATTGATTTGCAACTGAATGAATTAAACCACCGGTTTAATGAAGTCAACACAGAGCTACTGATTTGTATGGCTTGTTTAGATCCAAGTGGAAAATTTGCAGCGTTTGATATACAGAAGTTGATGCGTCTTGACAAATTCTATCCATCAGATTTCTCACAAATGCAGCTTATAACTTTTCAAAGTCAGCTTGAAACTTACATTTTAGATGCATCATCCCGAGCTGAATTTTTGAATCTTACGGGAGTTAGCGATCTAGCAAAACAATTTGTTAGGTTCAAGTTGGATATGACATATCCTCAAGTATTCAAGTTGATTAAATTGACATTATTATTGTCAGTTGCAACAGCTACAGTGGAAAGAGCATTCTCCAAGATGAAGATTATCAAGTCACGTTTACGCAACCGAATGGGTGATGAATGGTTTAATGACAGTTTATTGGCCTACATTGAGAGAGACAGATTCAAATTAGTTAAAAATGAGTCAATCATTCAGCGATTTCAAGCAATGAAAACACGACGTGGGCAATTATGATTGATTGTAAGTGAATGTTAATTTTTATTATGCATTAATATATTATTTTTTGTGATACATATTTTAAACATTAAATTCCGTCCCCCCTAAGATAAAATCCTGGCTCCGCCACTGGTGGTGGGATATGGAAAGTGGGAAGGGGTAATCGAGCTATATTTAATAAATGGTGGCACGAACATTTGAAAAGTTGGAAATGAAGTGATGACATTAATATTATTAAATTATGGGAGTGGGCTGCTATAGCCAAGGAGAGGAGGTGAGGTGTTTATAAAATAAATATGGTGGTTTTAATAAAAATCATTATGCAGGCTTAAGAAATAATATGGAGAGAGACAGGAGATTAACCTGGGCTACATGAGTTTGAAATGAATAATCGTGGATGGCATCAATCAAGATGAGGCGGTGGGATTTAATTATGGAGGCATGCAAAGGTGGTAGCACAAGTGAAGTTAATTTTTATGAAATTATTATGTGGGCTTTGCATGGGTGCGGGTAGAAGCTTAATTAGGTGCGGCCATCTTGGACGGGTGTGGCATGAGCTAATACATCTTGAACGATGGGCATGCGTGGACAAGTGGCTGGTTGGCGTTGCTGAACTTGCAAAGATTTTACGTGAGAGGCTCGAACGGGTGCGGTGAGACTTTGACTTCCTTGCATTGGATGAGCGCAACTTGAACTCGCGAGAAACGATAACGCGATAACTTCAATAATACGTCATTCTACAACGTCACGAGCGCGACCGCAACATTAATTATACAAATTAAAATAAAATTAAATTAGAACAAAAATATAAAAGAAACTGATTTATTCAAAAAAATATAATATATTTCTAATTAATATTAAATATTAAACTAAATAATATAATAAAAATATGACTAAATTTTTTTCATCAGGGACCATCCTAGAACTCTCATTATTAGAGATGTAAGCCAGGGTGTCCCCACCAAAAGCAGACATCATAATGAAGCTCTCTTCTTAAGTTTCTTGTCACATATAGAGCCCAAGAAGTTTGAAGATGCAAATAAGGATCCATTTTGGATCAATGCCATGCTAGAAGAACTTCAGCAATTCAAGAGACAAGGTCTTGAAGTTGGTGTCAAAGCTACAATGACACAACATTATTGACACCAAATGGATCTTCAAGAATAAGATGAATAAACATGAAGTGATAGTAAGGAATAAGGCCAAATTAGTTGCTAAGGGGTACAGACAAAAGAAGGGAATTGACTTTGACCAGACCTTTGCCCCAGTAGCAAGATTGGGGGCTATAAGGATATTCCTAGCTTATGCAATATTCAAAAATTCAAAGTCTACCCAATGGATGTAAAATCTATCTTCCTTAATGGTAATATGAAAGAAGATGTATATGTAGAGCAACCCTCAAGTTTTGTGCACCAAACTCTAACCTCTCATGTCTATTTTCCTAAAAAAGGCTTTGTATGGGTTGAAACAGGCCCATAGGGCTTGATATGAAACTTTGTCTACTTTTCTCATTAAGAACAAGTTTTTATAGGGAATGATAGATAACACATTATTTCTAAGGTAATCAAATGACAAGTGTCTCCTATTACAAATTTATGTTGATAACATAATCTTTGAGTCTACTGATGACAACCTTTACAAAAGGTTTGCTAATATTATGCAAGAGGAGTTAGAAATGAGTAGTATGGGAAGCTCAAGTACTTTTTAGGTTTCCAAGTGAAATAGTCTGATGAGGGGATATTCATCTCTCAGACTAAGTATACTAGGGAACTTATTAAGATGTTTGGAATGGAATTAACATTGACCATGAATACTCTTATGGGGTCAAATGTATCACTGGACAAGGATGAGAAGGGGAAACCTTTTGATGAATCCATGTATAGATGTATCATTGGATCCATATTATATTTAACTGCTAGTAGATCAGACATTATGTATGTAACATGTGTTTGTGCTAGATACCAAGCATGCCTTAAGGAATCTCATTACACAACTATAAAGTGGATTTTGAAATACCTCAAGGGCAGCCAATATCTTGGCCGCTGATATCCTAGGAATAATGATTTTGAACTAACTGGTTATTCAGATGCAGATTTTGCAGGATGCAAAGAAAATAGGAAAATTACAAGTGGTGCTTGTCAATTCCTATGAAGGAGATTGATCTCATGGAGCAACAAGAAGCAGACTAATGTGGCCATATCCACTGCTGAGTCTGAATACATTTCTGCAGGCAGCTGCTGTGTATAAATACTATAGATTCAACATTAACTAGGGGACTATAACCTCAAGGTGAGTGAAATCCACCTATTTTGTGACTCATCTAGTGTTATTTTCATTGCTAAGAATCCTTTCTCATATATCAGGACTAAGCACATATAAATAAGGTATCACTTCATTAGAGAACATATTGAGTGTGAAGATATCTGTCTTAAATTTATCCCCACTAATAAGCAAGTTGCAGATATCTTTACAAAGGCATTAGATGAGGCCAAATTTTCTCATTTAAAAATGATCTAGGTATGTTACATATGGAATATCTTATCCCTCATCATTTCTGCTCTCAGTTATAAATTTCTATGATAATATTTTCCACTCTCTAACTAGGTGACAATATCTAGCTAAGAAATATTACCAAGGACAATTAGCCGAGAATACTAACTGAGACAAGCTTAACTATTTAGTGGAAACCATTGAGAAAACTTTTAAGGGTATTCAGTTATGAGATTATTCACATTAAAATTCGCTAAGACAATGCTCAGTGGTATATACCCCTATCTCAACGATACCACTAAGACGGGTTGTAATGGCTATAGATGATTTATCTCAGCCATTGGTTCAATTTTTTTCTTCACCAAATAGCTTGACGCTTCAAAATCCATTCATTTCAATTAAATAAATATAAAATTAAAAGTCTATTTAACTCAAGTAAACTACAGACTTTATCTCAAAACCCTAAAAAGCCGTCAAAACCCCTCCGTCTTTCTCAGCAACTCAACGACAAGGATTTCAACTGCAATGACTCCTAAGTTTGCTAAACTACTTCAAGATGGATATGAAGTGATTAAAAATGAATTCCTACATGCTCCTGAAGAGATCAATAAGGCACTTAAGATGATTGAGATCATCAGATTGGAGTATCTTTTGTCTGAACCTTCATTGATTCTAAGATATTAAGTCTTCGAGATGTATTCAAATGCTAAGCTCTCAAGTTCAAAGACAAAAACTAAGAGCACTATAGGGGGAGTTAAGATCAAGATAACTCCTAAGAGATTGACCAATGCTTTAAATCTGCCTTCAGTTAAAGGAGATGAGGAAGTGTCCACCCAGGACATAGAACATGCCCTGAAGTGGTGTGGCCATAATAAAGATAGATATAGATCCCTAAAGAGAAAATGCTTCAATTAGAGGGGCAAACTTTTGGCTGATATAATTGGAAAGGCAATCCTATGTAAGGCAGACTCTCATGATAACATCTCCAAGACTATATTTGAGCTTATGGCTAGGGTAATTCTCCAAAAGAAAACCAGTTGGGCTCTTGTAGTATTTAAGAAGATAGTAGACTGCCTCAAGGATCCAAACCTAGGTATAATCCTATCCTTGTACTTGACCAATGCCTACCCCGAGCACCTCACCAAGATGTAAGGGGTCAAGATCCACTACTTGAAGAGAATGGACATTAAAACTCTTGAGAGGTTTACAAGAGTGTTGCCTAAGAGCAAAGTTGTCTAGCTAAAGGACAAGACCAAGAAAAAGGGAAAGAAAATAATGGAGAAAAGTGCTTCTGAGTCTGACTCAGATTATTAAAGTAGAAATCACAGCACACCTATTCATGAACCTGACCTATCTTCATCAGGAGTAGAAGATTATGATGTTCAAAGAACTTTTATTCAAGTAAATGGTCCTGTGAATCAGGTCTCACAGGAGGATAATCTGCTCATATTTTGGACAATGCTTCTACTCAAAGGGAGTTAGAGAGGTCTGCAAAAGAAACAAAAAGCCTTACAAGAATTCTAGAATCCCCAACTAAGGGGGAGCCTGAGCAAACCACAAATCATCTTTAGGAAAAGAATGGAAAGTTTATCAATGATCTACATGAAAGGATTGATCTAATCAGAGATGATACTCAAAAAATTTGCCAAGAAAATTATGCCCCAGCTAAGGGGGAGACTGGAGCTGCAAAAGAATCAGGTGACAAGGAATTCATTGAAAATATGGACAGTTATCTCACTTATGATTCTAAAATCTCCTTAATAGGTGGTACTCCTGCTGAGGGGGAGCTTCCAACAGAATATATGGTTGTTGAGGGGGAGCCACATCAATCCTAACTGATGTCTTCACAGTTATAGTTGAGGACAAAAATCAAGAGCAATGTATGGGGAGTTAAGATAAACATAACTCCTTAGAGATTGGGGAATGCTTTAAATCTGTCTTCAATTAAAGGAGATGAGGAAGTGTCCACCTAGGATATAGAACAATCCTTGAACTGTTGTGTATCACAACCCACATTTTCCCCGTATTAAAGTTATATCAGAGTAAGGTAAAATACATGTCGTGATGCCGCGTCATGCAGGGGATAATTGCAGACGCTCAGGCAATACTCCAAACTCTACTATTTAAATGAAATTCATAAGTTGTTATGAATGAAATCTAGTTTAAGTTTAAATGGTCATATCTCTCGGCTTAGTGGATCAACTAGTGCACTTGAAAAAAAATATAGTTATACGCGGTGGAAAATACTTTGATTATGTTGATTTAACATCCTACGCGAGCATAAATATCTCTGAACGACAACCCACGATATACAAGACTCTAGATTTATTATAAGTGTAAAAATAATCTTTACGTTAGCTTGAAGATAGTACCTTTGTTTTAGAAAGATGACATGTATGAAATACTAGCAGTAATGCTTTTATAAGTTAAAATATCTAACATGCAACCTAACATAAAACATTCCCAGAGAGCAAATAAAAACAACCACAAAACAGGCAAACTAGCAGCTTAGCAAAATACTTGGCATCCCAAAAGAAAACCACCAATGAGCATCAACAATCTGACACGAACTCACTGGAAAGTATGTATGTTTGTACAAAGAAGAAATAACCAAAAATTACTGATGTTTTTAGTTGTCTACCTAAATCATCTAGAGGGGGTGAATAGGTGAGGTCTGCGTCTTTTTGCAGAATAAAAACTTGTAATGACGGAACGCAAAAAATAAACAAGCAAGCCACAAAAAACACAAAGATTATAGTGGTTCCCCAACCTTGGGTACGTCCACTCTCCACCTCACCGATCTAGCACCACGCTAGACTCGACTACTTCACTATTAGCTCGGATTGGAAAACAATCCTACAACTCAGAGCAACGCCCCTACAACTCGGAGTCAAAACACTCCTACAAAAACCTCGGAGAACAAAGCTCATACAACTCGGAGAAAAATTCTCCTACAAGAATAAATATTTTACAGAAAAATACAAACAAAAATATTTTAGATCTGAATCTTCAACCCTTCTTCCTTCTTGAAATTTGAAGCTCTATTAGAAATGGATCGAAGAAGAAAAGTCAAAATCTCTGGATCTGAAAACTTAGGAATCAACACGATCAAGGAGTAGATCTATCGATGTTGAAAGTCTTGATCTGTTGAAATCTTCTTGTTCTGAATCTCTTGGATCGGAGAAGGTCAGCGGCGAAGAAGACAATGAGTATTCGGCGGCGCTTCCCGATTTAGAAATGAAAAATTGCGATTCAGAAAACTTAATTTTCTTTTTAGGGTTAGTCGATTATGATAAGACCTTTTATAGGACTTGCCTAACGGTCATAATCATTAATGACAAAATACGTGGACCAATAAGAAACGAGATCAATTTGAAATTACTTCCGTCGGGACTTAACAAAAAATTTCAAAGAAAGAACTTCATTTCTCGAGTGAAGGAATGACTTCTCGAGAACAACTTCTGTTTCTCGAGAAGAGGTATAAGGTTCTCGAGAGGAAGTACTTAAGGAAAACACTGAAAATAAGTTCTGACTTCTCGAGAAAGAAAGGATTATTACTAGACAAATAATTTTTGTTACTTGAGAAATAGGTAATGAATTCTCGAGAGCTAACTTGACTTCTCGAGAACAATTTGGACTTCTCGAGAAATAACTTCGGCTTCTCGAGTAATGACTTCTGCTTTTTCGAGACAAATCTTGGCCTTCTCGAGAAATAACTTCTGCTTTCTCGAGAACAAACTTTGGCCTTCTCAAGAAGTGACTTAGCTTTCTCGGGAACAAATTTTGGCCTTCTCGAGAAATAACTTCTGCTTTCTCGAGAACAACACTTAGAAGAATTCTGAGATATACCTAAAACTTATCGAGAAGAACATGGCTTTCTCGAGAACAACTCTTGGGCTTCTTGAGAAATACTTCTGCTTCTCGAGAACAATAACTTTACTTCTCAAGTACTAGACTTAGAACTTCTCGAGAATTTTACTTAAAAAATTTCTTAACAGAATTTTTAATTCTTCTTCTTGGAGATCAGCAACCCATAGTTTCTTCCATATCTTTAGTACTTGAAAAAGAAGTGTGTCCCAATAGAGATGCTACACATGAGTCAACATCATGGATCACACAATGAGGGATTACATTGTATGGTCCTGTGTTTAGTGACTCATTGTAGACTGACATTGGTCTACACTTGACAATTATGACCTACAAGCACTTAACTTGAAAAGAGTATCAAATACAAATTTAATTCATCTTAGTTCAAAGGTGACTTCATACAAATCTAGGTTATTGTGGATACAATACCCAACAATCTCCCCCTATTTATAGAATTCTGAACCCTCTACACTAAGGTGAATTACATCAAGATAAACAAATAAAATAACTAGTAAACAAATAAATAATGAGAAATGCTATGTTATAGAAAAATTAGATCATCAAAATTAAAAGATTTATATTTATAAATATTGTCCAAGAAAAATCCAATTTCACAAAATCTCATAAAGAAACTTCTGATCTTCTTCTATTACTTTTTGGTCTGTTGTTGTTGTCTCTGGTGAATTTCTTCCTGTCTCTAGAAGTACATGAATGGATTTGGAAAATATTTGGCTGGCCTGGGAGGAGCAGAGGGATCTTCACGACTATACTTCCTATCATAAAGCCTTCTCAGAGTTATATACTTCTCATACTGTTCAGATCTGGGAGAGAATGATGATAGCTGGGCAGAAGGATGCTAGGCAGTAGGATTGAGATGATGAGGAAAAACATTTGGATCAACTTGAAATTCAGGAAATATTTTGTTATGCATCCAAACTGCTGTATCATAGGTATGAAATTTGACACCATCATTCTGGGTTTGAGCATCAACATGTATCTCTGTTAGCCTTCCTTTCCAAAGAGTTTTCATGGTACTATCAGATTTCTTTATATATTCCTTGATTAATTTCTCCCCCTTTCTGACTTCTACAGATAGGGTGATGATGGCATCATCCTTGAACTTGCCAACTTCTTCAAATGTCTTGAAATTGTGCTCTTCAGCATTCTTTTCTAGCTGAATCTGATTGTTTGACAAAGTAACTGATTGGTCCATGACATGACCAATGCTAGTAATTTTGTGGTCTAAGGCTTTCCCATATATTTTGAACATGTGTTTGAGGGAATCAGTATTGTGCTGAATTTCAGCAAAGCCTCTGCTCATCACTTTCTCTAGAACAGTTATTTTGTTTGTGACCACTTTAAGAGAGTTGTCAAAATAAATTATCTGCTGGGCTAACAAAGATTCAATTTTACCCAAAAGGGTATCTTTAGTATTTGCTACAGCTGGAGGAGGTGGAGGAGGTAGGATTGGAGCTGTTCAGGGAACTATTTCTTCAATAACAACTGAGCTATGGCCTCTGGTGGTATGAATCATGACCTCTTCTTCCTCACCAATAATAGTAGGGAAGGAGAAGTCTAGGATTCTGATGGGTGCTTCAGCTGCTTCAGGAGATACTCCTTTATCATCAAAAATAGAAACTGTCTCTTCATCATGTACATCCCCAATAGGAGACTGGGCCTGAGAAGATTTTGGTTCAGAAGGATCTAGTTGAGATGGTTCTGGTTGAGATGGTTCTGTTTGAGATGGATGTACTTCAGGCAGAGGGGATAGAGGTTCTTTAGAGGTGAGTTCCTCTATCATTCTGTTGATGTCATCTTCTATAGATAGAACTTGATCATTTACTTGGTCATCAGTAAGCATTTCTTCAGCTTGAGCAGAAACTTCTGAAGATATAGCAGTAGGTGGAGCAACATCTGAAGGAAGAGCAGACTGACATATCTCTGGGATTTCCGGAGAAGGCTTCCCCTCAGCAACTGCACCTGATGTGCCAGCTACTTTATATAAAGGGGAAGATGGAGTCCTGTCCTCATCCACTTGGAGATCATGGGCTTTGGCAACTTGTTCAGGATTCTGAATCTTGAGTTCCCATCTCTATATGGAAGAAATAGAGACTTTCTTCATGTGATGCAAAGAAATACCTTTAGAGAGATCAACAATTTCTGGGTTGAGCTCATGAAGGAGAAGAAAAACTATTCTGCCAAAGTTGGGTGCCTTGATACTATCTTTGATTTTGTCAAAAATCATCATACCCCACTGAAATTTCTTCCTGCAGATTACATCAGTCATCATGTTGAAGAAATCATTTGTGATGAAGCTGATCAAACTGGTGCGGCATAGAAGGACTTTTCTGAGAATGTCCACAAGCAACTTGCTCTCTGCATTGAGATTAGGGCGGCAAATAGTGCACACACCAACGGAGACACCACAGAATCTGCAGGTGCGATCATAATCTTTGACAGTTAGGTCATCTTCCTCATCAATGATAGGCTGCCGAAGGAGCTTGGAGATGATTGGGGCGTTCAGCGAACCTTGCTTTTGAGAATCCTCTCATTTCTCTTAAATTTGGCATTCTCGAAGAATTCCTCGACTTCGGGAAGTAGAATCTTACACGGATGTTCCAAAACGAAAGACAATCTGGCGGCTTCTAGTAGCAACATAACATTTCGGAAATCGTTAGAGAGTTCGGCAATCCTTGTAGAAACTAACTCACTGCCAATACTAACTTTCGACGGAGGAGCCATCGATAAAGATAGATGAAGAAGTATCTGGACTTCTAAGAGAAAAACTGAAATGATGGCAGGAGAACGGTAACGATAGAGAATACAAAAGGTTTCTTGTTCTCGAGAAAAGTTTTGAGATTTGGGATTTGGGGCTTTTTTCGGATTTAATCTATTTATATAAATCTTAAATCATGATGATTAAGGAAATAATAATACTAAAATACCTGAAATATGACGGTAGGAGTGCCCGGGTTCCAATGAGAAAGAAAATCGGCATCAAATTTCTTGAGACACAAGTTATTTCTCGAGAGGAGGCACAAAATTTCTCGAGAAAAAGAGAATGTTGTCGAGTAGAGATCTTCTTTCTCGAGAAGCAAATCTTAAGTTCTCGAGAAACAAATAGGTACTCGAGTAACATTTCTCGGGAATCAACTGTGGTTCTCGAGTAGATATCCGAGTACTCGAGTAATAAGTATCTTCTCGAGAAGTGAAGTCCAGAGATAGAATTTTCTTGAATTTTGAAGTGTAACCCGATCTTGAACTTTGCTTGAGACCTTTTTCTTCATTCTTCCTTGTTGAGCATGACAAGTTCTGTTCTGAAGAACCAGAAATGGCCTAGTCCAGTGGCTTCATAAAAATGTCTGCAACTTGCTTGTTAGTTAGAACATACTGGAGATTGATGTCTTCATGCTCCACATGCTCCCTAATAAAATGGTACCTCGGCTCTATGTGCTTTATCCGACTGTGAGAGACTGGGTTGTTAGCGATTGAAATTGTATTGGAGGAGTCACAAAACATCAGAATGTCCTTGAACTTCATATTGTAGTCTTCAAATTGGTTCTTTATCCATAGTAGTTGTGCACAACAACTGCCTGCAGAAATATATTCTGACTCAGCGGTTGAAATTGCAACACAATTCTGCTTCTTACTGCTCGAGGAGATAAGCCTTCTTCCTAGGAATTGACAAGTCCCGGAAGTGCTTTTCTGTCATCTTTACTTCATGTAAAATCTGCATCTGAAAAACCTATCAGTTCGATATCATTACTTCTTGGGTACCATAAGCCAAGATTTGATGTACCTTTAAGGTATCTCAAAATCCGCTTTGCAGCAGCATAGTGAGATTCCTTAGAATTCACTTGAAATCTAGCATACACACATGTTGAAAACATTATGTCCGGACTACTAGCAGTAAGATAGTGCAAGGATCCAATTATGCTTCTGTACTGTATTTCATCAAAAGGTTTCCCTTTCTCATCCTTGTCTGCGTCTTTTTGCGGAATAAAAACTTGTAACGATGGAGCGCAAAAAATAAACAAGCAAGCCACATAAAACACAAGATTTATAGTGGTTCCCCAACCTTGGGTATATCCACTCTCCACCTCACCGATCTAGTACCACGCTAGACTCGACTATTTCACTATTAGCTCAGATTGGAAAACAATCCTACAACTCGGAGCAATGCCCCTACAACTCGGAGTCAAAATACTCCTACAAAAATCTCGGAGAACAAATCTCCTGCAACTCGGAGAAAAATTATCCTACAAGAATAAATGTTTTACAGAAAAATACAAACAAAAATATTTCAGATCTGAACCTTCAGCCCTTCTCCCTTCTTTAAATTTGAAGCTCTATCAGAAACAGATCGAAGAAGAAAAGGCGAAATCTCTGGATCTGAAAACTTAGGAATCAACACGATCAAGGAGTAGATCTGTCGATGTTGAAAGTCTTGATCTGTTGAAACCTTCTTGTTCTGAATCTCTTGGATCGGAGAAGGTCAGTGGTGAAGAAGACAATGAGTAGTCGGCGGCGCTTCCCGATTTAGAAATGAAAAATTGCGATTCAAAAAACTTAATTTTCTTCTTAGGGTTAGTCGATTATGGTAAGACCTTTTATAGGACTTTTCTAACGGTCATAATCATTAATGACAAAATTCGTGGACCAATAAGAACGAGATCAATTTTAAATTACTTCTTTCGGGACTTAACGAAAAATTTCAAAGAAAGAACTTCATTTCTCAAGTGAAGAAATGACTTCTCGAGAACAACTTCTGTTTCTCGAGAAGAGGTATAAGGTTCTCGAGAGGAAGTACTTAAGGAAAACACTGAAAATGAGTTCTGGCTTCTCGAGAAATAAAGAATTATTACTCAAGAAATAATTTCAGTTACTCAAGAAATAGGTAATGACTTCTCGAGAGCTGACTGGACTTCTCGAGAATAATTTGGACTTCTCGAGAAATAACTTCGGCTTCTCGAGTAATGAATTCTGCTTTCTCGAGATAAATCTTGGCCTTCTCGAGAAATAACTTCTGCTTTCTCGAGAACAAACTTACCTTCTCAAGAAGTGACTTGGCTTTCTCGAGAACAAATTTTGGCCTTCTCGAGAAATAACTTATGCTTTCTCGAGAACAACACTTAAAAAAATTCTGAGATATACTTAAGACTTCTCGAGAAGAACATGGCTTTCTCGAGAACAACTCTTGGGCTTCTCGAGAAATACTCTACTTCTCGAGAACAATAACTTTACTTCTCGAGTACTAGACTTGAAACTTCTCAAGAATTTTACTTAGAGAAATTTCTTAAAAGAATTTTTAATTCTTCTTCTTGGAGATCAGCAACCCATAGTTTCTTTCATATCTTTAGTACTTGAAACATAAGTGTGTCCAAATAGAGAGGTTACACATGAGTCAACACCATGGATCACACAATGAGGGATTGCAATGTATGGTCCTATGTTTGGTGACTCATTGTAGACTGACATTGGTCTATACTTGACAATTATACCTGCAAGCACTTAACTTGAAAAGAGTATCAAATACAAACTTAATTCATCTTAGTTCAAAGGTGACTTCATACAAATTTAGGTTATTGTGGATACAATACCCAACAACTACCTCACAAGAGTGAGGAAAACTTCAACAACATAACAGTCCACTAGCAACACCAACCTAGCCACTCAATCAGCTACAGTCCTAAACCTGAGACATTCAAAGAAAGAGCACATCAACAAGAAAATACAAGTGGCAAAAGGAATCAATTAGATATAAACAAGTGAAAACAAAAGGGGTTACCAAACCCTACTAAGAGAAATACTGACAACCTCAGCTAGTATAGTCAATAAAAGAGACAAGTAAGAAGATAATCGTCAGTAAAATGAGAAAATTACACCAAGTGCGAGAAGTTACCAAGCTTCGCTCAAACCTGCAAAAGTGAACAACCAACAAAAGCCAACACTATAGGAGGAAAAGGAACTATACAGTCCTAAATAAGTGAATCATTAATACTGGTAAAAACCACGAATCTGTGTCGGCGACCAAAATGTCCAAAACTGAACTACTAGACCCAAATGTCTCAGAGGCACCACGGTGGCGGCCACAAGGTCCAGCACACCTAAACAGCCTATAAATAGAGACCCAAAACAAACTACCACGTGCAATAATTCCTGATACAACGTTCAATTGGTGGTCCTTTATCCACTGCCGATCTTGCCGTAAAACACAACCTAAAAAAACCCAACAAAACTCAAATATCAAAGTCTAAACACTTCCCACGACAAATGGGACATAAATACCTTAAATAAACCCCAAGGAACAACTCGACGAATCAGACAAAATCAGCGAAAAAAATACTAACTCCTGGCCAATTCTGCGAGTATACCCGACGAGTTTATATGATACTCGACGAATTGATATGATACTCTACGAATCACAAGGCGATACTCGGCGAATTCTACACTACTCGGCGAAAATGACTTGATACTCGACGAATCCCAAATCAGTCGACACTCGACGAATCCTACACTGCTATACCCGACGATCTCAGACGGAAACTCGCTGATTTCTACTTGTCGATATACGCCGAAATTTCCTTAACTCCTAAACCGAAATTCTAGGTATTGGCCGAAAACTTGCCCTAACTTAGGGGGTTCTCCTAGAGTTCATTCTACACTACCCCTACCTTCTAAGGGAGGAGGAAAAGAAGGAAGGAAACAAATCAGGAAGGGACATGCAAGGGGATAAATTCCACTTGCCTCAAATCTTCGGAGAAACACCGCCTGCTCGCACCGCGTCAAGGATCGGCCGTGAAACGAACCTAGCAACGTTTTCTGAAACTTTTGGAGGGGAAAGGAGGTCAAAATCGCTAACCCTAACGTATAAAAATCAAGGAATCGAGAAAAGCTTACCACGATCGCGTTGCCCTCGACGAGAGATTTCCAAATCTCTAATTTAATGACGAAGCCGACCACTCAATCTCCTGAATCATCGGTCGAAAGCTCAAAGTCACCGCTCCTCTTCCGCGAGAAAGACGCCATCGGGTTTGGGAAGATAATGAATAGTAAGCGGGTAGGGTTTCGATGTGACTATATATACTTATAAATATAATTTAATATATTATTACTTAATTAAATAACACCTAAACGACCCTAAATCCAAACGAACTCGGAATTTAACGAAATTCACACCGCAGCTAAATACTGATGCTACGAATCCAACGGCGAAGTCGGAATCGAAATCCGACAAACCAAACTTGGGAAAACACCTCCCGAAGCCAAAACACAAGCATTCCCAAAAAGGCTCCACTGAGTCACCAAAATAGACCCGACTCGCGAGGGAATCTTGCAAACAGGTTAAAACCCAGCCACACAGAAATCCTAAAGAGCAAAACCACTCTCTAACAATGGCACTTGCCAAAACTCGCGTCATCGTAACGCCCTGACGTATAAAACACGTTAAAATGAATTAAACTAAACATCGAAAAACTAGGGGCGTTACAGCCACTCCCCCAAAAAGAAAGTTTCATGCCGAAACTTTACGCACGAAACTTCTATTACAAAAGAAGGAAATAACCAAAGGTTATCAAAAAGATTACATACCAAACAAACTAGGAGAATATATGAGGATGAGCCTCCCTCATAGCTGAATACAACTCCCAAGGAGCGCTCTCCACGTCTTGGTTCTGCCACAAAACTTGAACCATTAGTATTGTCTTCCTTCGCAATAACCGATCTTGAGTATCCAAAATGCGAACAGGCACTTCCACATAAGAAAGGTTAGGCTCAAATTGGGGCACAGAATCAAGAACTTGTCTATCGCTTAGCACACACTTCCGCAATTGGCTCACGTGAAAACATCGTGCACACCGGGAAAATTTGCGGGCAACTCCAGCCTATAAGCTGATACACCAACCTGCTCAAAAATTCCAAATGGTCCCACATACCTCGGGTCCAACTTATCATTCTTACCAAACCTTTTAACACCAGACATAGGGAAAACTTTAAGAAACACCCTGTACTCTACAGCACACTCCAAATCAGACCTACGCCGATTGACATTCTTCTCATATCGCTCTTGAGTTATCCGAAGCTTCTCTCGAATATGTTTCACTGAAATATCCATTTCTTTTAACGCTTCAGGACCTAACAATGGTCTCTCACATACCTCGGCCCAAAACAAGGGAGTTCTGCAATGTCTCCCATACAGAGCCTCAAACGGGGCCATCTGTAGACTTTCTTGATAGCTGTTATTGTATACAAACTCCATCAATCTCACACCCTAGTCCCACGCTCCTCCGTGGTCTAAAATATAACATCTAATCATATGTTCTAGAATCTGATTTACTCTTTCCGTCTTACCATTTGTCTGCGGATGATAAACGGTGGAATACCTCAAATCGGTACCCAACCCTTCCTATAAACTCTTCTAAAAGCGAGACGTAAACCTGGATTCTCGATCCGATACAATACTAACAGGTACTCCATGCAGCCCGATAACCTCAACTAAGTATAACTCGACTATCTTCTTCATGGGATAATCAATCTTAAAAGGCATGAAGTACACTTCGTCAATCTATCCACTATCACCCAAACTGAAACGTGTCCTCAGGGATATCTCAATAACTCTGTAATGAAATCCATGGAAATACTCTCACACTTTCAACTTGGAATTTCTAAGGGTGTCAACTTGCCGCTAGGCCTTCCATGAACAACCTTAACTCGCTTGCACGTGAAACATTCTGATACAAATTTAGCTATATCACCCTTCATTCCTTACCACCAGGCAATCTGCTTCAGATCTTGATACATCTTAGTAGAACTGGGATGGTAGATAACAATGGAACCATGAGCCTCACTGCACAACTTAACTCAAATATCTTCAACATCGGGGATACAAAATCTACCGCGGTACTTTAAAGTACCCACGTCATCGATCGAAAAGTCCGGCAACTCCCCTTTCTCAGTTCTATTATAAAGGTGCAACAAATCAGAATCTTCCTTCTGATGCAGTCTTGTGAGTGTAATCCATGAAGGCTCAGCTACCTCCAAATTACTTGGCGAGTTACAACTCCTAATAGAAATATTCATCATCAGAAATTCTTCAACTAGGGAATCCATAAAAAGATTAAAGTTTTTAGTTGTCTTTCTACTCAAGGCATCAGCTACCACGTTAGCTTTGCCCGGATGGTATTGGATCTCAACATCATAATCTGTAACATACTCTAACTATCTTCGCTGGCACAAGTTCAATTCCTTTTAAGTGAAAACATACGTTAAACTCTTATGATCCGTGTAAATCTTACACAATGCGCCATATAATAGGTGTCTCCACAGCTTTAGGGCATAAATCACAGCTGCGAACTCTAAATCATGTGTAGGGTAATTCCTTTCATGAATCTTTAACTGCCTCGACCCATACTCTATTACTTTTCCCTCTTGCATCAACACGCAACCAAGTCCCACATGTAATACGTTCACGTAAACAACATACTCTATCCCTTTGGTAGGCAAGGTACACACCGGAGTAGTGCACAATCTCCTCTTCAATTCCAGCAAAGCTTCCTCGCACTTATCGCTCCACACAAAAGTTGTGTTCTTCTGCGTAAGTTTAGTCAATGGCACAGACAACATAGAGAAACCCTCTACAAACCTTCTATAATATCCAGCCAGCTCTAGGAAGCTCCTTATCTCTTTAGGAGTGGCGGGCCTATTCCAATCCATAACATCAACTATCTTCTCTAGGTTAATAGAAATTCCGTCCTTATTAACCACATGACCAAAGAAGGAAATCTGAGGCAACCAAAACTCACACTTGCTCAGCTTAGCAAACAACTTATGCTCCCTCAAAGCAGACAAAACTAACTACAAGTGTTGGGCATGCTCCACAACATTGCGGGAGTACACCAGAATAACGTCTATAAACACGACCATGAAACGGTCTAGAAAATCCTTGAACACTTTATTCATCATATCCATAAAGGCAGAGGGTGCATTAGTCAAACCAAAAGACATCACCAAGAACTCAAAATGTACGTGTCGGGAATGAAAGGCAGTCCGTGGGATGTCCGTCTCACGAATCCTCCACTGGTGGTAGCCTAAATGAAGGTCAATCTTTGAAAACACAGAACGACTACACAACTGGTCAAACAAATCATCAATTCTTGGCAGGGGATATCTGTTCTTAATGGTCACCTTATTCAGCTCTCCATAATCAATGCACAGCCTCATTTGTCCATCCTTTTTTCTTCACAAATAAAATGGGAGCACCCCAAGGGGAAGAACTCGGTTTAATAAAACCATTCTGAAGCAACTCATCCAACTGGGTACGCAACTTCTCCAGTTCACGCGAGGCCATATGGTTCGGCGCCTTAGCAATAGGATGGGTACCCGGCTCCAAATCTATGATAAACTCCACATCTCTCTCAGGCAGAAGATTAGGAAGATTAGTTGGAAAAATATCTGAAAACTCGCGCACCACAGGAATCTCCTCTAAACACGGTAACCCAACCTTGGTTTCCAAAACTGAAACCAAATAAGCAAAACATCCGGAATTTAAAATCTTCCGAGCACATATCGTAGAAATAATCAGAGAAACCTGGCACGGATATCCATAAACGCTCCTAGGTTGAACGTTGTCCATCTTGAAGTCTAAGCGCTTAACCTTGCACTGGATAACATCATCATATCTGGACAACCAGTCCATTCCCAAGATTACATCAAAATCTTCCAAGTCTAACACCTTAAAATCAACAACTGCTAGAAAATCACTTAACAGAATCGGACAACTCTGAATACCTTGGTCCGATACCACAGAATCACTAGAAGGAAACTTGACACTAAATGCGTCACCAACCCGATCGAGAGTCAAACAATGACGCTCTATGAAAGCCCTAGCCACAAATGAGTGGGTAGCACCGGCATCGAACAGAACACGTGCTCAACGGTTCTTTACCTTAAACCTTCCTATAAAAATCGTATATGCTACTAAGTAAATGAACGTCGAAACTATAACTACATACTAAAAGCTAAAACTAGGGAAGGATCTAACCTGACTTGAGTAGACGTCTGAGCTTCCTCTAATGAAACCGCATTCAGCTTGCCCTTTCCCCTGTCAAACTTCTGCGGCGGTGGAAAAGCCTGAAGTGGAACTGGTTGCAACAGGGGCTGAGCCTGCGGCCACTGTGACTTGAAATATCCTTCTTGTTTGCACTGAAAGCAGCCTCTTTTCTTTTCCCAATAATAGACAACATCGTTCCCCTTTTTTACACGCAAAACAGAATAAATCTCCTTTAGGAGCACTCTGAATCGCATGAACCCGCTCCTGATCCTAAGCTCCTAATCTCTTGAAACACTTTTCGAACGAATGGCCCGGTCGGCCACAAAAACTGCATATTTCCTTGCTTCTCTTCCTTGAAGCAGAACTGGATTCCTGAAGACTCTTGCTCTCATCAGACTTTCTCTTATCTTTTCTCATTTGTTGACCTCCATTCTTGGCATTGTCGATCGCCTCGACCTTCAAGACAGCTTCCACTGCTTCAGCAAAGCTTCCAGATCTATAGGCACAGGCTAGTTGCTGGATGTCACTCCTCAAACCACCCAAAAAATGTTTAACTCTATTGGCTTCCGAGGTTACCAAGTCAGGGGCAAACCAGCTCAGTTTGCTGAATTCAATCTCATACTCACTAACTGTGAGTTGCCTTTGCTTCAAATGTAGGAAATCATTCATCAGACAGTCTCGCTCAACCGATGGTAGAAACTTCTTCAGCAACAACTCCTTGAAAGATCCCCAGGAACATCCATCCTTAAAATTTTCTTTCTCTCTCAGCCACCAGCTCTTTGCCAACCCTTTGAGCTGATACGCAGCGACCATCACTCTCTGGTCATCATAAACTCCTGAGTACGCAAACATCTCCTCGATAAATATAAACCAATCGTCCAAGACCATGAAATCTGCCCTACCATCGTAAGTAGGAGGTCCTAATCACTGGAAATGCAAGATAAAGGTCATCTCTGGTGGCAACAAGACTGGAGGCACCAGAGGAGCAGGGGGAACAAGAAGAGCTAGACCCACAATAGGGTCCTGCACTCGCGGCAGCTGTCCTAACACAACGGATAACAAATTCTTGATCTGCGACTGCATCTCCACCATTTTCCATGTCAAAACCTCATTGCTTTGTCGCAGACTTTTTATCACCGTTTTGCTCTGCGCACCAGAAGACTCACCCTCAGACTGGGGAGTCAACCTAATCGCCACACGCTTAGGCGTCATTCTAAAAGAACACCAAACAACTAATTAAAACCTAGCCCAATTGCTAAAACCAAACAACACAGTTCAGACAAAACATACTTAAGTACTTGCTTATGCTGCTAACTTGCTATGGGATTTTCAATAATGATGTCATGCTTAGACTTAGGATAATATACCATCATCCTATCGACTCATGAGCCTAGACCATGAATGCATGAATTTGTATTCTTTTGACTTACAACCATGTCTATACATATGTCATCATGTAAATCTTTAGCTTGGCACGTGTGCAAATGTTATACTATGCTATGTATGTTGTGCAATGCATTCTATAAAGGCCTTAATGCATGTTATGAGCGGCGTACACATGAAATGTTATGCATCCCATACTACATAATATCACATGCAACGAAAATGTAAAACGTGTTAATGGGCACCCATGTGATGATGGTTATGCATCCCATACTACATAACCGTCACATGTTGCCGCCTATGGTAGATTCATATACAAACACATATTATGCATCCCATACTACATAATATGCCATGTATACTTTTTATCATGCTATGAGTGTAGTGTTCGTGCTTCAGCCAAGACGTACTGATGACATATCAGTGTGTGTATGAAATGACACTAGACAACTAACACAAACTAGAGACGGTTGATCGACCAATTGTCTAACAACCCATCCCTCTGATACTAACTATCACAACCCGCATTTTCCCTGTATTAAAGTTATATCAGAGTAAGGGAAAATACGTGTCGTGATGCCGCGACGTGCAGGGGATAACTGCAGATGCTCATGCAAGACTCGAAACTCTACTATTTAAATGAAATTTGTAAGTTACTATAAATGAAATCTAGTTTAAGTTTAAATGGATGTATCCCTCGGCTTAGTTGATCAACTAGGCCACTTGAAAAAAATATAGTTATACGCGGTGGAAAATACTTTGATTATGTTGATTTAACATCCTATGCGAGCATAAACATCCCCGAAGGACAACCCGCGACATGCAAGACTCTAGATTTATTATAAGTATAGAATAGTATTTACGTTAGCTTGAAGATAGTACCTTTATTTTAGAAAGATTACATGTATGAAATACTAGTAGTAATGTTTTTATAAGTTAAAAATCTAACATTCAACCTATCATAAAACATTCCCATAGAGCAAGTAAAAACAACCACAAAATAAGCAAACTAATAACTTAGCAAAATACTTGGCATCCCAAAAGCAAACCATCAGTGGGCGTCAACAACCTGACACGAACCCACTGAAAAATATGTATATTTGTACTAACAAGAAACAACCAAAAACTACCTCACAAGGGTGAGGAAAACCTCAGCAACACAGCAGTCCACTAATAACACCGACTTAGCCACTCAACTGGCTACTGCCCTGAACCTGAGGCATTCAAAGAAAGAACACCTCAGTAAGAAAATACAAGTGGCAAAAAAATCAATTAGATATAAACAAATGAAAACAAAAGGGGTTACCAAACCCTACCAAGAGAAATAATGATAACCTCAGCTAGTATAATCAATAAAAGAGACAAAGAAGAAGATAATCGTCAGTAAAATGAGAAAAGTGCACCAAGTGCGAGAAGTTACTAAGCTTCGCTCAAACCTGCAGAAGCGAACAACCAACAAAAGCCAACACTATAGGAGGAAAAGGAACTATACAGTCCTAACATGTGAATCATTAAGACTGGTAAAAACCACAGATCTGTGTCGTCGACCAAAAAATCCAAAACCAAACTACCAGACCCAAATGTCTCAGAGGCACCATGGTGGCGGCCACAAGGTCCAACACACCTAAACATCCTGTAAACAGAGACCCAAACAAACTACCACGTACAATGATTCATGATATGACGTTCAATTGGCGGTCCTTTATCCACTACCGATCTAGCCGTAAAACACAACCTAAAAAAAACCCAGCAAAACCCAAATACCAAAGTCTAAACACTTCCCACAACAAATGGGACATAAATAACCAAAATTAACCCTAAGGACCAACTCGATGAATCAAACAAAATAAGCGAAAAAAATTCTAAGTCCTGGCCAATTCGGCGAGTAATCCCGATGAATTGATATGATACTCGACGAATTGATATGATACTCGACGAATCGCAAGGCGATACTCGGCGAATTCTACACTACTCGGCGAAAAAGACTTGATATTAGACGAATCCCAAATCAGTCGACACTCGACGAATCCTACACTGCTATACCCGACGATCTCAGACGGAAACTCGTCGATTTCGACTTGTCGATATACGCCGAAATTTCCTTAACTCCTAAACCAAAATTCCAGGTATTAGCTGAAAACTTGCCCTAACCGAGGGGGTTCTCCTAGAGTTCAATCTACACTACCCCTACCTTCTAAGGGAGGAGGAAAAGAAGGAAGGAAACAAATCAGGAAGGGACATGCAAGGGGAGAAATTCCACTTGCCTTAAATCTTCGGAGAAACATCGCTCGCTCGCACCGCATCAAGGATTGGCCATAAAACGACCCTAACAACGTTTCCTGAAACTTTTGGAGGGGAAAGGAGGTTAAAATCGCTAACCCTAACGTATAAAAATCAAGGAATCGGGAAAAACTTACAACGATCACGTTGCCCTCGACGAGATCTTTCCAAATCTCTAATTTAATGACGAAGCCGATCACTCAATCTCCCGAATCGCCGGCCGAAAGCTCAAAGTCGCCGCTCCTCTTTCGCAAGAAAGACGCTGTCGGGGTTAGGAAGATAATGAATAGTAAGAGGGTAGGGTTTCGATGTGACTATATATACTTATAAATATAATTTAATATATTATTACTTAATTAAATAACACCAAAACAACCCTAAATCCAAACGAACTCGGAATTTAACGAAATTCACACTGCAGCTAAATACTGATGCTACGAACCCAACGACGATGTCAGAATCAAAATCCGACAAACCAAACTCGGGCAAACACCTCCCGAAGCCAAAACACAAGCATTCCCAAAAAGGCTCCACCAAGTCACCAAAACAGACCCGGCTCGCGAGAGAATCTTGCAAATAGGTTAAAACCCAGCCACACAGAAATCCTAAAGAGAAAAACCACACTCTAACAACGACACTTGTCAAAACTCATGTCATTTGTAACGCCCTGATGTATAAAACACGTTAAAAAAGGAATTAAACTAAACATCGAAAAACCAGGGGCGTTACAGTGTGAGCATAGTAAAGATAGATATGGATCCCTAAAGAGAAAATTCTTTAATAAGAGAGGCAAACTTTTGGTTGATATAATTGAAAAGGCAATCCTGTGTAAGACAGACTCTTATGACAACATCTCTAAATTTATGTTTGAGCTTGTGACTAGGGTAATTCTCCAAATGAAAACCAACTAGGCTCTTGTAGTATTTAAGAAGATAGTAAACTGCCTCAAGGATCAACACCTAGGTAGAATCCTATTCTTGTACCTGACTAATGCCTACCCTGAGAACTTCAACAAGGTGCAAGTGGTCAATATCCACTATCTGAAGAGAATGAACATTAAAATTCTTGAGAGGTTTTAAAGAGTGTTTCCCAAGAGCATAGCTATCCAGCCAAAGGATAAGACCAAGAAAAAGGGCAAGAAAACAATGTGAAAGAGAAGGGATAGATACGATTGCGGAATTAAAGATTATAGATATTGAATAAGAACCCTAAGAGCCTAACACAAGTGTTGTGCACAAAATAGAGCTAACTGTAATTATAGTTAAGCTTGGGTCCTAATCCAGCAACTAGCAATCCTAGTTAATTCTAATCACAGCCACAATGCAAATGATTAAACAAGGCAACCAGACGACACAAGATATTATAGTGGTTCCCCAAACACTGGGTACATCCACTCTTCTACCCACACCGTAGGAATCCACTACAGGTTTTTGATCAGGTGCCCTGCCACCAACAAGATCTGCTTCAGGTAGATCTAGAGACCCTTTAGATTTTTGATCAGGTGTCTAAAAACCAAGCTTTACTTTTGAAGGGAGTAAACAACCCTTTACAGGAGGGGGGAAGAGGGTTAGAATGTCTTCTCTATTTTACAATAGATTAGAGAAGCACAAGGCCTCTTCAGAACTCAAGACAGAATACTGTCTTGAAGTTCTGAAGGAGAAGCTTGAAGAAGACTAGAGATATGGATGGATGTTCTTCTTCAGCTTCCTTATTCTTCTTCTTCTTCTTCAAATATCTCTGAGTGTATCTTCCTGGAACAGGAGCACTCAGGTTGAAGAAGAGCAGAAGAGATATCTTCTCAGATGAATGGATAATTGCTGAGAGCAGCTGTATCTTCTCAGTTGAATCCTGAGAGCAGCTGTTTGCTTTCTTCCTTCTACTGCTGTATATTGCTGGTAGCAGCCTTAGTTCTTTCTTCTGCCAGCCAGCCCCCTTACTTCTTTCTTCAAAAGAACTCCTTAATATAATGGCAGCAGCAACGGCTCTAATATTTGAATTGAGCTTTTGTCTTCTTCTCAGATCTTGAATCTGGGCTGCAAATAACATAAAGACAAGACATATCTTTGCAGATATATATTTCTATATAAAGCATAAAGCTACAGCAGCTGCAATCTGATAAATGATAAAGTTACATCAGATAACTCTTTACAGCCAACGGCTATAAAGGACAACTGCAGATAAAGTAAGTCAAATAATAAGACAAAAGATATGTCAGAAGGAATTGACTCATGCATAAAGGATAGAAGCAGACAATGCTTTGGGATATATGCATAAGGTCAATTAAATAAACTATAATAAAATATGCTAGGAAATACAGGAAATAAAACACAGAAAAGAACGCATATAATATTATAAATAAAAGCAGGAAACAGATAGTCGAACGATCCTCGGAGATCGTCGACCGACCCACTGAGATCGTCGACCTATCAGATAGATAGTCGACCGACTCAGAAAGTCGAACTATCCAGGCAGATAGTCGACCGACTCAAGACAGAAAGCGTCGAGCAAAGCTGACAGAAAACGTCGAGCTTAGCTGACAGAAAACGTCGAGCTTTAGCTCAAAGCTAAAGCGTCGACCGGAGCTCAAAGCAAGAGCGGATAGTCGAACTATCAATAGATAGTCGACCTATCACACAACAGATGGTCGAACTATCTAGACAGATAGTCGACCAGAGCTCGACGATCTAGCAGAACGTCGAGCTGACAGGAGACGGATGATAGTCGATGGGCTGATCGACGATAGTCGATCGGCATTCGACTATAGTCGAACCAGAAATTCCTTAACCAGAATTTCACTGGAAAAGAGAATACTCTACAGCTAGACTTTGACCATAGATAAATCTTGGGTGAAGAAACTAAAAGGAAAGACTTAACTCAAATCCAAACTAGGGTACCAACAATCTCCCCCTATTTGGGTTAAGTCTTTCAAAAACTAAAACTACTAAAAGCAAACTAAACAACCTAATAGAGATCCTAGCCCAAATCAGAACAAGGGTTCCAACAATCTCCCCCTATTTGGGTTAGGATCCTATTAGCAAAATAAAGCAAAGCATAAAATATATAAAGAAAAACTTTGCTTAGCTGGCTGCTTGTTGGCATTTGCAATCTCCCCCTATGTTGATGCAGTACTTGTGATTGAAGAAGACTGAGATGACTTTGAGTTTTGATTGAGTCATCCAGCAAACTCTTATAAACAGTACCTGCAGAAAGCTATGGTAGAGATTGCTCTCTCCTTGAAAAAAGGTATGTTAGCAGCAAAGAAAAGTGATATTTTGTCCAACCAATTTAATTTGGATTCTGTATCTGAAAAACAAAATCAGATATCTTCCTTCCTATAGAATTTCTTTTCATTATACGAGATTCAAACTCAGCTGACAAATGCAACTAGAGTAGAGGACTCAATCTAAATGAAATTAGAAAAGGATCTATAAGAAATAGAGTTATCTGACAAAGAATTCTCATACAGAAATCCAAACAAACTATTTGAACACAATATCAATCAGATATAATCAGCTATAAGAAAAGAAAATGCTTCCTAATAAATCTGTTCCAAATAATAAAAGGATTTGAAAATATTTTAAGTAATTTATCCTTTTGTTTATAAAGCAGATTTATGAAAAAGCAAATTGAGTTCTCAAATCTGAACTCATTAAAATATAAAGAAAACATTTCTCTGAGAAGTGTTGGTTCCTTCTCAGGCATATTTAAAACTTGGCAGCAATTTTGAATATCTAAATTAACTGAACTAAAAACATATTTAGATATTACCTGAACCTTTTCAGGTTTTGAATTGTCCTCTGTTTGTTCAGCTTCTGAATTGCTGCAGGAGGCATTTGTGGCCATGATGCAAAATGCTTTGGCCCTTGCTTCCTCCTCTTCATCTTCAAATGATGAGTCATCATCTGAGACATCCCAGATAACATCTAGGGATGTTGATTCTCCTTTAGATGAGATGATGTGGCTTCCTTCTGATATTGCGTCCAAGGGTTCAGAAGCCATTTGGTGAAGGGATTGCCAAATCTCCTTAGCTTATGAACATTCAGCAATCTCTTGAAAAATGTCATCAGACATTGATTCTGCAAGAATGTTCATTGCTCTGGCATCAGCTAGCCTGACACTTTTTGTTGTTGTTGCCGAAGTAGGGAGACCTGTCAAAATAGACAAAAAAATTTCTTCATCAAAAGAGTTCATATATAATTTGACTCTTGTCTTCCAGATGCTGAACTCAGCTAAGTTGCAAGCTGGAGGTCTGGTGCTAAAATAATCATTGTACTGGGCCATGAAAGTGAATGAGAATATCTATAATCCTTGGTATCTATCAGGATCTTGTGACTCAGGTGTTAGCCTGTACAGTCAGCCAACCTCCCTCTGATACCAATTGAAAGAGAAGGGATAGATACGATTACGGAATTAAAGATTATAGATATTGAATAAGAACCCTAAGAGCCTAACACAAGTGTTGTGCACAAAATAGAGCTAACTGTAATTACAGTTAAGCTTGGGTCCTAATCCAGCAACTAGCAATCCTAGTTAATTCTAATCACAGCCACAATGCAAATGATTAAACAAGGCAACCAGACGACACAAGATATTATAGTGGTTCCCCAAACACTGGGTACATCCACTCTTCTACCCACACGGTAGGAATCCACTACAGGTTTTTGATCAGGTGCCCTGCCACCAACAAGATCTGCTTCAGGTAGATCTAGAGACCCTTTAGACTTTTGATCAGGTGTCTAAAAACCAAGCTTTACTTTTGAAGGGAGTAAACAACCCTTTACAGGAGGGGGGAAGAGGGTTAGAATGTCTTCTCTATTTTACAATAGATTAGAGAAGCACAAGGCCTCTTCAGAACTCAAGACAGAATACTGTCTTGAAGTTCTGAAGGAGAAGCTTGAAGAAGACTAGAGATATGGATGGATGTTCTTCTTCAGCTTCCTTATTCTTCTTCTTCTTCTTCAAATATCTCTGAGTGTATCTTCCTGGAACAGGAGCACTCAGGTTGAAGAAGAGCAGAAGAGATATCTTCTCAGATGAATGGATAATTGCTGAGAGCAGCTGTATCTTCTCAGTTGAATCCTGAGAGCAGCTGTTTGCTTTCTTCCTTCTACTGCTGTATATTGCTAGTAGCAGCCTTAGTTCTTTCTTCTGCCAGCCAGCCCCCTTACTTCTTTCTTCAAAAGAACTCCTTAATATAATGGCAGCAGCAACGGCTCTAATATTTGAATTGAGCTTTTGTCTTCTTCTCAGATCTTGAATCTGGGCTGCAAATAACATAAAGACAAGACATATCTTTGCAGATATATATTTCTATATAAAGCATAAAGCTACAGCAGCTGCAATCTGATAAATGATAAAGTTACATCAGATAACTCTTTACAGCCAACGGCTATAAAGGACAGCTGTAGATAAAGTAAGTCAAATAATAAGACAAAAGATATGTCAGAAGGAATTGACTCATGCATAAAGGATAGAAGCAGGCAATGCTTTGGGATATATGCATAAGGTCAATTAAATAAACTATAATAAAATATGCTAGGAAATACAGGAAATAAAACACAGAAAAGAACGCATATAATATTATAAATAAAAGCAGGAAACAGATAGTCGAACGATCCTCAGAGATCGTCGACCGACCCACTGAGATCGTCGACCTATCAGATAGATAGTCGACCGACTCAGAAAGTCGAACTATCCAGGCAGATAGTCGACCGACTCAAGATAGAAAGCGTCGAGCGAAGCTGACAGAAAACGTCGAGCTTAGCTGACAGAAAACGTCGAGCTTTAGCTCAAAGCTAAAGCGTCGACCGGAGCTCAAAGCAAGAGCGGATAGTCGAACTATTAATAGATAGTCGACCTATCACACAACAGATGGTCGAACTATCTAGACAGATAGTCGACCAGAGCTTGACGATCTAGCAGAACGTCGAGCTGATAGGAGACGGACGATAGTCGATCGGCTGATCGACGATAGTCGATCGGCGTTCGACTATAGTCGAACCAGAAATTCCTTAACCAGAATTTCACTGAAAAAGAGAATACTCTACAGCTAGACTTTGACCATAGATAAATCTTAGGTCAAGAGACTAAAAGGAAAGACTTAACTCAAATCCAAACTAGGGTACCAACATAATGGAAAAAAGTGTTATTGAGTCTGACTTAAATAATCAAAGTAGAAATCACAACTCACCTATTTATGACCGTGACCTATCTTCATCAAAAGAAGAAGATCATGGTGTTCAAAAAACTGGATTTCAAGTAAATGACCTTGTGAATCAGGTCTTACAGGAGGAGGAGTAATCTGCTCATATTCTGGGCAAAACCTCTACACAAAGGGAGTTAAAGAGGTCTGCAAAAGAAACAGAAAGTATTACAAGAATTCTAGAATCCCTAACTGAGAGAGGTCCTGAGAAAACCATAGATCTTCTTCAGGAAAAGATTGATAAGTTTGTCAATGATCTACATAAAAGGATTGATCTAATTAGAAATGATCCACAAGATGTCTGCCAAGAAAATTATACCCCAACTGAGGGGGGGTCTGGAGCTACAAAAGGATTAGGTGACAAAGAATTCATAAAAAAATATGGACAATTATCTCTCTTATGATTCTGACATCTCCTTAACAGGTGGTGCTCCTACTAAGGGGGAGATTCCAGCAGAAGATATGGATGTCGAGGGGAAGCCTCACATTAAAGTCCCAGCTTAGGAAGAAGGTCTCCTAGTTACCTAAGTGGCTGAGACATCGCTCAAATGGAGTTGGATGATCAAGAGGACCAAGGGAGAAGTTTGGATCTGTAGGTCATATATGTGCCTCAAGTTTCACAGTTGAAAGTCCACCTAGTGTCAACTATCTTCACCTATGGGGGGGGGGAATAGGTGTCTCTGCAGCGTATTTGCGGAATTAAGATTTTACCTGCACAAGAAAACAAAACAACCAAGCACAGAAAATACACAGGCAAATTATAGTGGTTCCCCGATTTGGGTACGTCCACTTTCCCCCCTTCGACCTATCTCCCAACACGGGACGACTCGGTCACTTCACCAACAGGATTGAAATCCAATCCTTGCACTAACGGAAGGAACCCTTCCACACGTAGGAGTCAACACTCCCACAATCCGGGTTGCACCCAACCCTTACAACTAGGGACCAATCGGTCCGTTACAAGGAAATTAAAAACTAGCTTGTAAGAAATACAAACAACGTTTGGAGAGTAAGGTAACCCTCTTCGTTTGACGACGTGTTCTTGAAGTCAACGAAGAGTGCACAGCCTTAGATCTCACTTGGAGTGAATCTTTCCCGAAACCGGCGGCGGCTTGAGGCGGCGGCAAGGTTCTCGGAATCGGCGGCGGCGACGGAGAGCAGCAGCAGTGCCAACTTGATTCAAACTTTGTAGCGAAGGAAGCAAGGTCTTCCAACGGTCACACTAGGATCGATCGTCTCGATCGATTCGGAAGGGGAAGGATTTTCCCGATCAACGAATCAAGAGACAAGGGATCTCTGGTTAGACGCGTGAGACGCTATGCTAGCCTAAGCTTCGGTCGCCGGAGATCTGGAAGAACCTGAGATCAGCAGCGGCGACAACCGTACGAGCGGCAGAGATGACCGGCGGAGCAAGATCGCGAGTTTAGGGTTTTGTCATCGGCCGCTCGTTCTTTTTGAAATCCCGTGTATATCTCTTTCCTGTTCATACATACGAAGTATATATATACATTAGGTCAAGTATATGACCGTTGTGGGTCCCACCAAAGTAAGGACCAAAGTCCGGTTCAAACAGCTGCAGGTAACTTGGACCGGTCCAAAAATTTCAGAAAAATTGCCAAGTCAAAATCGGCGAGAATCGTAGGTGATTCTCGACGGATCGGCGAGAATCATCTACGATTCTCGCCGAATTCTACTTGGTGAATTCTGGCAACATTTGCTGTAGAGGCCGGGGAGAATCGATGGGAATCACTTTTGATTCTCACCGAATCGTCGAGAATGCAAGGTCATTCTCGACGAATCGGCGAGAATCATAAGTGATTCTCGACGATTATGCCTTAGAGAATTTTCCTGTCTGAGTCAAGACAGCCGGCCCAACCCGGCGAGAATCATCTAGTGATTCTCGATGACTCGGCGAGAATCACTAGTGATTCTCGCCGAATCGGCGAGAATCACTTAGGTGATTCTCGTCGATTTTTACTTGGGTGATTTCTCCTCTTCCTTTCCTTGAGCTGGTCTTTGGCCCATCCTTGCTCCTTGTCTGCTCTTGCTTTATCATAGCCCTGTACTTGAAATTAAGTACACCCCAATAGAGAGAGTACACGTAGGCCAACACACTGATCTGCTCAACGAGGGATTACGTTGCACAGACCCGTGTATATTGACCCACTGCACCCTGACATTGGTGTGTACTTAGTGTGGAATAACTGCAAGCACAACTAGAAATATTTCATCAAATACATTGTCTATTTACCTTGGCTTGCACAGGGGCTTCTTCAAATCAGGTACATTGTGGATGCAATACCCAACAATCTCCCCCTATTTGAAGAAGCCTAAACCCTACAAGCTAAGGTGAATAGAGCATATAGGAATGAAAAACCGAAACTTAAAAATGAGGTGATAGGGATAAGCATTACCCGTTACTTGAGAGCAAACTAGAGCATTGAGCTACCTTAGCCTTAGCCGAGAGGGTAATCTCCCCCTTTTCGGCTTCTGCAAATTTGGGTCTGGTGCACCGGACACCATGCTCCCCCTCAGTTCGTGCACTTATGTTGTCACTTGAAATACTGGCAGATGCTCCCCCTAGAGGCACGAGCCAGGAGCGTCTGGAGTCTTTATTCTTCATAGTTGAGCATCCCCAATTCAGTTTTGAAGAGACTGAACTTGGCCTCGTCTAAGGGCTTTGTGAAGATATCTGCAATCTGCTTGTCCGTGGGGACATAGCAGAGAGAGATGTCCTTGTTCTCCACGTGCTCCCGAATGAAGTGGTAGCGCACTTCAATATGCTTCGTTCTGCTATGCGATACTGGATTGTTTGCGATGGCAATTGCACTTGAGGAGTCGCAGTACATGGGTACTTCCTTGAACTGAAGATCATAGTCTGCTAACTGGTTCCTTATCCATAGGAGTTGTGCGCAACAGCTCCCTGCCGAGATGTACTCAGACTCTGCTGTGGAGGTTGCGACACAATTTTGCTTCTTGCTGTTCCAGGAGATAAGCCTTCTTCCGAGGAATTGGCACGTCCCGGAAGTGCTTTTCCTATCATCCCTACTCCCTGCAAAATCAGCATCTGAAAAACCTATTAGCTCGACATCATTGTTTCTCGGGTACCACAAGCCAAGATTGGGAGTACCTTTAAGGTATCTAAGAATTCGCTTTGCGGCGACATAATGAGATTCCTTAGTGTTCACCTGATATCTGGCACAAACACATGTGGAGAACATAATATCTGGTCTACTGGCAGTAAGGTAGAGCAGGGATCCAATGATGCTTCTGTATTTGGTTTCATCGAAAGGTTTACCTTTCTCATCCTTATCCAGAGACATAGTGGATCCCATTGGAGTCCTCATAGAGGTTGCATTCTCCATTCCGAATTTCTTGAGGAGTTCATTTGTGAACTTCGTCTGAGAGATGAAGATTCCATCCTCAGACTGTTTCACTTGAAGTCCCAAGAAGTACTTCAGCTCCCCTATACTGCTCATTTCAAACTTTCCTTGCATAAGTTTGGAAAACTTTTTGCAAAGATTGTTGTCCGTGGAGCCAAATATAATGTCGTCAACATAGATTTGCACCAGCAAAATCTTGCCTTTGACTTCCCTGAGAAACAATGTCTTGTCTATTTTTTCTCTAGAGAATTTGTTCTCAAGAAGAAAACTAGACAATGTCTCATACCAAGCTCGAGGAGCTTGTTTTAAGCCATATAGTGCTTTATTAAGAAAATATACATGACTAGGATAAGTAGGATTGACAAAACCTGGTGGTTGAGCGACGTATACTTCCTCTTTCAAATCTCCATTCAAGAAAGCCGATTTCACGTCCATCTGATAAACTGTGAATCCTTTGTGGGAGGCATAAGCTAGGAATAGCCGGATAGCTTCGAGACGTGCAACTGGTGCAAACTGAAAGTTGACTAGTTGTCTAAATTATCACCTAGAGGGGGGTGAATAGGTGATTGCGACGTCTTTTGCGGAATAAAATAAAACTAATCGCAGCACACACAAAAAGAACACAAGCACAGACGACACAAGATTTATAGTGGTTCCCCGATCTTGGGTACTCCACTTTCCCTCTCACCGATCTAGTAACGCACTAGACTCGGCTACTCCACTTATCTCAGATTTAAAGAAATCTTACAACTCGATCCAACCCGGATCTACACTCGGAAGCACAATCTTCCTACAACAAATACTCGGAGTGAAAACTCCTACAACTCGGAGAAGAATCTCCTACAGAATAAAGATTTACAGAAAATGATAAAACTGTGACAGATCTAGAAAATCTTGACGTTTCTTCTTCCTTCAACAATGGCGGCTCTGTCAGGAATCAGTCGGAGAAGATACTGTCGTCGATCTACAGATCTGGTTCTTCGGAACACACGGAATCAAGAGATTCGAAAGAAAGTCGAGGTCGATCTCGATTCTATGTGTCACTTTGTCGATCGTTCTTCGTCGGCGGCCTTCCAGATGGAAACAGTGAGCGGCGGCGACCGGGAAGACGAATCGGGAACTTAGGGTTTGTCGGCCCTTTTTCGTTTCACGTTCTTGAAGAGAGAGAAAAGATAAACGATAATAATAATTCTTAATGAAAACAGAGACTGATTAGACCTTTTATAGGGAGCCTAATCGGTCAGAAATCAAATCATATTGAAGGTAATGCCACGTGGGCCAATTAGATGATGACAGATTAAAGATTGAAAAATAGAATGAATAGAAGGTCAACGATTTTGACAAATTCAGAATTAGAAAAAGATTCAAGTCAGAAGTACTCGAGAACTGAAGGTTGTTCTCGAGTACTGAAACAAGGAGTTCTCGAGAATAGAAATGATTGTCTCGAGATCTGAGACTGGGAAAAATATACTGTCCAAAATAACTTTCTCGAGCACTAATTGTACTACTCGAGCACTTATACTTAGAAGAAAAAGTATATCTGGATTACTCGAGCATACAGTAAACTTGCTCGAGTACTGGAAAGAAAATATTCGAGAACTTGAAACTTCTCGAGCACAAAGACTTAGAATAAAACTGGAAAACGAGCACAAGCAGAATTTACTCGAGAGCCTGAAGAAATGTACTCGAGAATTATTAAGATTTCTCGAGCACTAAACACTTAAAAACAAACTTGAGAACTGGAGTACTCGAGAAACAAGTCTCTTTCTCGATCACAAAGACTTAATCAAAATCCTGAAAACTAGAGTACTCGAGCAAATGGATTATTTCTCGAGCACTTGAACATAGAGGAAAATCTGGAGGAAAGTACTCGAGAAGCTAAAGCTGTTCTCGAGCACAGGAACTTAGAATAACAACAGAGAAATAGTTCTCGAGAAAGGTAGACTTAGAAGAAGAGTTATATTTCTCGAGTACCTTTCCTTAGAAATATTTTTGCACAGCATTCTAGTTCTCGAGCAGCAAAGTCATTTTCTCGAGAAAGGAAAACTTTCTCTCGAGCATTAATGACAGCCAGATTTGAAAGAAAAAGTTCTCGAGCAAGCTGAGCTTTTTCTCGAGTACTTTAAAAACTTCTCGAGACCTAGAGATGTAATTTACTCGAGCACTAATGTATTTCTCGAGCAAAAATGACTTGGCAAAAATTCTAAGTTACAGAAAAATGTTTTCAAATAGAACTTCTTCAGCTTGAGCTTTTGTCCTTTTCTCCAAGTGATTTGAGGTTAAGTATATTCCAATAGAGAGGCTACACATGAGTCAACACCTTGGATTACACAGTGAGGGATTACACTGTGAAGTCCTGTGTTTGATGACCCATTGCAGACTGACATTGGTCTATACTTAAAGTGTACACCTGCAAGCATATGGCTAAAGAGAAATATCAAATACAACTGGATTCAACTTAGTTCATGGGTGACTTCATGCAAATCTAGGTGAGTGTGGATACAATACCCAACAATCTCCCCCTATTTGCAGAAGTCAGAACCCTATACACTAAGCTGAATCCCTTAACAAATAATACATAACAACAAATAAGCAAGACATATGTGACATAATCAAAATAACCTAGAGCAGGAATAACAGAAATGAATCACAGCACAATCAAAAACATATAGGTATATAAGTAATCAGATTTTTCAGATTAATGTTTTTAAATCCCACTATTCCCAAAGATACAAAAGCTGTTATGAACTAGAGTGCAGGTTACTTCTTCTTGCCATCAGCCTGTCTCTTTTGTCTTTCACCCTCTTGCCATCTCTTCTGCTCTTGTCTCTCAAAGTAGCTGAAGGGCTTGGGAAAGTACTTTTCAGGTTTAGGAGGAGCTGCAGCATTGTTAAATCCATACTTAGACTCATGCAGCCTCCTCTGAATGCAGATCTTGTCATACTTTCTCCATTCCTCATGGCTGTAGAATTCTTGTTGTCTTTCACTGAATTGAGTTACCAGCTTCAGAGTTTCAAGGATTAAAGTCCTGGAGGTGGGGCTCCAGACTTCAGAGTGTACTGGATACTGCCTTGGTTCATCCTGATGTCTTCTGTAGCCTTGATCATGTTCAGGTGCAGATCTCCTTGCAGAGGGCCCTTCCCCATATTTCCTTTTCTTTGTTTGGATATTAGGTGGCTGGTTAGGTAGATCTTCCCACACCTCTCCAGTTGGCATGTAAGTTTCTTGAAGTTCAATGTATGGAGAGAAGGCCTTCTGAGCAAAGGCAGCAGCAGCAGCAGCATCTTCTTCAGCTTGGACAGCAGCCATTGCATCAGCAGCAGCTTGGGCAGCAGAGGCTTGAGTGCTTTCAGCAAGAGCTGCTCTGACTGCAACTGGGTTCAGATGATGGGGAATTGAGTTGGAGTCAATCTGATGGTCAGGGAATATATTGTTGTGCATCCAGACAGAGGTATCAAAGGTATGAAACTTGACAGAGTCAATATGTTTCAGCACATTTTCTTTCAGCTTGGTGTGGAATGCATCCTGAGCCTTGATGACTTTGGCTTCTATGTCAGCTTGGGTTTCAATGCTGGCATTGGTAATTCTGGTCAAGATGGATTCAGTATTTTTAGCTGAGACAGTCTTGTAAATCTCCTCCCCCTTTCTGACTTCTGTAGTAAGGGTTGCAATAGCATCTTCCTTAAAGGTGCCAACCTCACCTGTCAGGGTAAAGAACTTGTCATCTGTCCTTTTATCCAACTGAATTTGATTATTAGCCAACACAACTGATTGTTCCATGAGGTGGCCAATACTTGTTATAGTATGATCCAAGGCCAATCCTCCCTTGTGAAATGCTTCTTTCAAGGTATCTGTGTTCACCTGGATTTCAGCAAAGCCTTTGTGCATGGCCTTGTCAAGGGCAGTCACCTGGTCTTGAACCTTCTTGACAGCTGAGTCTATGTAGGTTTTCTGTTCAGCAAACAACTGTGTTAACAGTGTTATGATGGAATCAGTAGCAGCAGGAGCACTTGCAGGAGCAAGACTGGATGGATGTGGTTGAGCAGCAGCAGGTGGAGAAGGTGCATTGGAGGGGCTGGGGTTGATTTCTTCAATTACAACAGTAGAAGTGGATGGCTGTCTTCTCAGAGGGATGTTGTCATCTTCTTCATTTCCTGAAGGAAGTAAAGTTGGGATGGAGAAGTGTGGCCTTAGAGGAATCCTGGACTCTGCCTCCTGAACATCCTCATCAGTTTCTGGGATGTCAGTCATTGGCTCAAAAGAAGAGGGAGTGGTTGTGGAGGAAGTAGCAGCTTGCTGTCCTTGGGTATCAGCTGGGTGAGAAGGTGATGGGGGAAGTGAACTGGAGGGCTGAACTGGTTCTGGAGAAGCATGTTTCTTATGCAGTTCTGGAACTGGTTCAAGTAGAGCTGGGTCCTGAGTAGTGGCTGGAGCAGAATCTGGAATTGAGTCAAGTGGAGCTGAGTCCTGAGCAGAATTTGGAACTGAGTCTGGAACTGTTGATGCTAAACTGGGGTGCTCAGAAGTGAGTTCAGTGATCATTGCATCAATTTCTTCTGAAGTGACAGTGAGATCTATAACCATGGAGGCAGGCTCCCCCTCAAGAGAAGCATCCTGGATGACAATCTCTTGGTTTGGAGGGGGGGATGGAATCCTGTAATCTGGAACATCCTTTACCACAACTGTTGTAGCAGGAGCTGGGGAAGGGTGTGCAGGCTCCCCCTCAATTGCTGGATGAGGAGAGGGAGGTGGAGTCCTGACAACCTCTTCCTGAACTTGTTCTTGAGCCCTGGTGGCCTGGGTGGTATTCTGCAATTTCAATTCCCATCTGTTAATGGAGTCCACTGTGAGCCTCTTCATGTAGTGCAGAACACTGCCTTTAGACATTGAGAACACTGCTGGGTCAAGTTCACTGAGTAGAAGGGTTATAATTCTGGCAAATCCAGGCTTCTTGAGACTGGACCTGATGTGATCAAGAATCAGTCTGCCAAAGGGATATTGCTTCCTGCAAATTATGGAGGTCATCACATCAAACATCTCTCCTGTAGCATGTTTGATTGATCCAGTAGCACAGAGAAGGCATTTGCCGACGATGTCCAAGAGGAATTTGCTTTCTGGGTTCAGCTGGGGGCGACGAATACCAGAGGGTATGCCGGCGATTCCACAGAAGGAATAGGCACGGTCATAATCTGCATGTGTTAGGTCTTCTGGTTCTGTGACTGGAGGTAGATGAAGCAACTGATTGATGATGGAGGCCGAGAGTTTGACCTTGATGCCAGAAACGGTTGATCGGAGAACATGACCACTGGTGCTGACTGTCAAATTCTGATAGAATTCATGAACCTGAGGAAGAAGGAGACGACACTTCTGTTCTAGGACAAAAGTGAGGCCGGCTATATCCAGGAGGCTCAAGAGGTTCTGAAAGTCTGGGGATATGTCTGCAATGCCATCTCGAAGGAGTTCACTGCCGATTCCGAGCTTGGCGATAGAAGAAGATGAAGCCATTGAAGAAAAACGGAGAAAAACTGTGGGGTTTTCCTGGTTTTCACGGCACCGGCGGAAGGCGAAGGGTCTCAAGATATTTGGGGATTTTGGGATTAGTGGATTTAACGATTTTAATCTGACTATTTATATACATATTGTAAATGAGCGGCAGAAATGATCTGGACTGCTACTAGGCATTTCGAAAAATAATAAAAGCTGACAAAAAACTGTACTCGGGAAATTAGGGTTAAGAATTTTCGCAAGTATCAAGTAGGCTCGAGTACTTTATTAAGTTCTCGAGAGGTAGACTCGAGTACTTTATTAAGTTCTCGAGAGGTAGACTCGAGTACTTTATTAAGTTCTCGAGAAGTAGTCTGAGTGCTCGAGCACCGCCACTTAGTCAATTTGACACTTGGCAAAGTACTCGAGTACCGCTCTCGAGAATGAAATACAGTTCTCGAGTACCCCGAGTAAAGTTCCCGAGAAAGAATTACTTAGCTTTAATTTTTTTTTTGAACCTCTGAAAAGTTGAAAGAGAACTTTTTCCAATTGATGACTTTTTCCTTAGTCCTCTTTGTTGAGCATCCCAAGTTCTGTCTTGAAGAAAGAGAACTTGGCCTCATCCAGTGGCTTTGTGAAAATGTCTGCAACTTGTCTATCTGTTGGAACATATTGAAGGTTGATATCTCCTCGCTCCACATGCTCCCGTATAAAATGATATCTCAACTCTATATGTTTTGTTCTGCTGTGTGACACTGGATTGTTGGCAATGGCAATTGCACTTGATGAATCACACATCAGAGGAATGTCTTCAAACTTCAGGTTGTAATCTTCAAGCTGATTTTTGATCCAAAGCAGTTGTGCACAACAACTGCCTGCAGAGATGTACTCTGACTCGGCTGTTGAGATTGCGACACAATTCTGCTTCTTACTACTCCAGGAAATAAGTCTTCTTCCTAGGAATTGACATGTTCCTGAGGTGCTCTTCCTATCATCCTTGCTACCTGCAAAATCTGCATCTGAATAGCCAATCAGTTCATTGTCATTACTTCTTGGGTACCATAAGCCAAGATTTGGTGTACCTTTAAGGTATCTCAAAATTCGCTTTGCAGCAACGTAATGAGATTCCTTACTGTTCACCTGAAATCTAGCACATACACAAGTTGAGAACATTATGTCTGGCCTACTAGCAGTAAGGTAGAGTAGTGACCCAATTATGCTTCTGTATTTGGTTTCATCAAAAGGTTTCCCTTTCTCATCCTTATCCAGAGACATAGCTGAGGCCATTGGAGTTTTCATTGTAGATGCGTTCTCCAATCCAAATTTCTTAATCAACTCCTTTGTGAACTTCGTCTGAGATATGAAAATTCCATCCTCAGATTGTTTCACTTGGAGTCCCAAGAAATACTTCAACTCACCCATACTGCTCATTTCAAACTTCCCTTGCATTAGTTTAGAAAACTTTTTGCAAAGGTTGTCGTCAGTTGAGCCAAAAATAATGTCATCGACATAGATTTGCACTAGCAAAATCTTGCCTTTTATTTCCCTAAGAAATAATGTCTTGTCTATCTTTCCTCTTGTGAACTTGTTCTCAAGAAGAAAAGTAGACAATGTCTCATACCAAGCTCGGGGAGCTTGCTTGAGACCATACAGTGCTTTAAATAGAAAGTAGACATGGTTAGGAGAGTTTGGATCAACAAAACCTGGAGGTTGTTCTACATATACTTCTTCCTTTATGTTTCCATTAAGGAAGGCAGACTTCACGTCCATTTGATAGACGGTGAAACCTTTTAATGCAGCATATGCTAGAAATAACCTTATTGCCTCCAATCTTGCCACTGGAGCATATGTTTGATCGAAGTCTATTCCTTCTTCTTGTCGGTATCCTTTGGCGACGAGACGCGCCTTGTTCTTTATTATTGTACCATCTTCATCTAGCTTGTTCCGATACACCCACTTGGTTCCTATAACGTTCTTATCTTTGGGTCTTGGTACAAGCTTCCAAACTTCACACCGTTTGAATTGGTTCAGCTCCTCTTCCATGGCTAGTATCCATGATGCGTCGCAGTTTGCTTCCTCAAACTTCTTTGGTTCCACCTGAGATAGAAAACTTAAATATAAATTTTCATTAGTGGTACCTCTACGAGTTCTGACACCGTCTCGAGGATTTCCAATGATCTGTTCTATTGGATGATCCTTCAAGTGTCTGAGCTCTAATGTCCTAACATCTGGAACATCTTCAGCATCTGGTGTGACTTCATTTCTTTGAACTGCTTCAATATCCTGATCTTCATTCTCAATTGTAGTTGGAGAAGTGATCTCGATGAAAGTATCACCCTTCTCTTCACTTGGTTGCTCCAACTTTATTTCATTTATCTTGGAACCTGCAGCTTCAAGTAACACACTAGACGAGTTGCTTTGCAACAAACTCGTCTCATCAAAAATAACATGAATTGATTCTTCTACCACCAAGGATTTCTTGTTAAAGATCCTATATGCCTTACTTTGGCTACTATAGCCTACGAAGATGCCTTCAAAACTCTTTTCGCTAAACTTAGTGGTATGATACTTGCCGTTGTTAAGTACAAAGCACTTACAACCAAAGATTCTAAAGTAAGATATTGTTGGCTTCCTGCCTTTTAAAAGTTCATAAGGAGTCTTATCATGGTTCTTGTTTATGAGTGCTCGATTTTGCACGTGACATGCAGTTTTGACGGCTTCAGCCCAGAAATATTCCGGTAGTGAAGCATCACTCAACATAGTCCTGCAAGCCTCTATGAGTGTTCTGTTTCTTCTCTCAGCTACTCCATTTTGTTGTGGAGTCCGAGGAGAGGAAAACTCATGAAGGATACCAAGGCTTTCACAAAATTCCGTCATGGCCCCAGATTTGAATTCCGTTCCATTGTCACTTCTGATTTTGACAATGGAGCAGTTGTACTCATTCTGTATTTGCCTGACAAAATTAGTGAAAATATCAAAGGTATCCGACTTGTGTTTCAAAAAGAACACCCACGCAAAGCGCGAGTAATCATCAACAATAACCAACGTATAATCCTTACCTCCTAAACTTCTAACTTGCAGTGGACCAAACAAGTCCATATGAAGAAGGTGTAAACACCTGTCTGAATCTTTGCCAATAATGCTTTTAAAGGTAGCCCTTGTTTGCTTGCCTTTAATGCATGCATGACAAGGTCTTTCCTTTTCGCACTTAACATTTGGAGCATCACGCACCAAATTCTTTGAAAACAATTTATGAATGGTTTTGAAATTAATATGTGCTAATCTCTTGTGCCATTGATCACCAAGAGATGCACTATCTTTAGCAAGAAGACATACTGGGGTAGAGGAATCCAAACAAATAAAATTAAGACAAAATATGTTTCTGCTACGAGTGCCGGATAAAATGGTTTCTTGTTTATCAACCGTTTTTATCAAACACTTGTTGGCATGAAACTCAACAACGTATCCTTTGTCGCATAATTGACTTATGCTTATGAGATTATGTTCTAATCCCTCAACATAAGCAACATCCGAGAAGGATACGCTACCGTTAGAAATTGTACCATATCCTTTTGTAACTCCCCGGTCGGAGCCTCCAAAGATGACCTTTGATCCGTTCTCGGTTGGAGAGTAATTTTGAAGTAAACTTTTTGTTCCGGTCATGTGCCGAGAACATCCACTGTCCAAGTACCATATTGGCGTTCTATTGGCCTTTGGACATACCTGCAAACACAAAATCATTTTGCCTTAGGAACCCAAATTTGTTTGGGTCCTTGGTCTCTTGTTAGATTGCTCCCCCTACCGATGTTAGCATCGTGAGCGGTCTTTCTCACATTGATAACTCTTGGGGCAGCATAAACACTTTTGTTGAACCAACAATCGATGGCGAAGTGACCAATCTTGCCACAACACCAACAATGAAATCTATTGTATCTTTGTCCATTCTTCTCTTGCTTGACCATCTTGACATGAGGTCTAGCAGGAGGAGCTGCACTGGAGGTAGATGCTTCATGTTGATGACATGAACATTCTTTCCTCTCTTTGGTGGACAAGACTTCAACTTCTTTCACTTTCGGTGCTCTCTTAAAGTTATGACCATGATTATATGGACCATAGCTCTGAAGACTGATTTCTTCATAAGGTGCTTTAAAAACACTTTCGCCAAAGTTTCTAGGACGTGCCCATCCTTGGTATCTAGACTTTGGCTCTACATAAGTAGGCCTAGACCAGTGTCCATAGGAGGACTCAAGATCAAACTTGTTTGTCGGGTAGATTACCTTAATAAAGGTAGTCTGTTCTTGAGGGGCTTTCCCTTTTTCTTTGGCTAAGGCTTTCTTGGCTGCCTTATTCTTTCGTTGAGTCTTATTCCTTCTAGAAGTCTTACTAGAAGAGGCTATATGGCCTAGTCCAGCACCATCAGTCTGTGCTGAAAATCCAGCAATCAGTGGAAGAACTGTCTTAGGCTTGGAGAAGCTCTCAACAAGCTTCTTCTCAGCCTCAAACTGCTCTTCCAGTTTCTCAATGACTTTTTCTTTCAGACTGACGAGACTAAGTGTCTCATTCAATTCTTCTATGGCAGAGTTAAGCTTACCTTTGAGTGATTCCATCTCAAGAACTTCTTCTCTCAAAGAGCTTTCACTTGCCTTAAGAGACTTAATCTCTTTGGCTTGAGCTTTCACGACCTTTCGACATTTGTCGTAGGCCTTGATCAGCTCTCTGTACTGAACCATGAGTTCAGACTCATCGTCATAAGAGCTGTCCTCATTCTCATGTTCAGAATTCTCAGATTCAGAAAGAGGTGTGTGAGAGTTTACCTTCCCAGTGTACTGGGGTTCTGTCTCCTCATCAGTTTGAGCCATCAGCCCAAAATATGCTTCTTCTTCCTCACTTGACTCCGAGGAGTCTGAATCGCTGAGGGTCTTTGTTTTCTTAGCCACGAAGCTCCTTTCATTCTTCTTTTGGTGAAAGGGTTTCTTGCTTTCCTTCTTTCCTCCTTCTCTTTTCTTATGAGGGCATTCAGCAATCATATGACCTGGCTTGTTGCAACAATAGCAAACTATGTCAGATGAAACATGTTTGTTCTGTTTAGGAACATACCTGTCATGGCTGCTTGAGCCTTTCTTTCTTCGATCACTTTCATAATGTGATCGTCTATGTGAGGCATCCTTGCCTCTCCAATTCTTCTTTTTGTTCAGAAACTTCTTGAACTGTCTTGATAAGAGAGAGAACTCTCCTTCAGACAATTCTGAGCCTGATGAACTGGGCTCTGAACTTTCTTCACTCTCAATTGTTTCCTGAGCAGGAGTAGATGATTGAGCTTTGACCTTTTTTGTGCTTTCTGCCTTTAAGGCAACAGTCTTATCCTTTGAAGAGGATCTGCTCTTCTCTTCTTCGGCTTTTCTTGTATTTATTTGCATCTCATAAGACATCAGCTTTCCGAAGAGATTCTGTGGGTCAGTCTCTGCTAGTCTGCCAAACTCCCGAATGGCACATACTTTGGTATCCCACTCTTTCGTCAGAGATCTGAGGAATTTGTCATTCAGCTCACCATTAGTGAACTTCCTGCCATACCCCTTCAGACCATTAACAATTTTGCTGAAGTTCTCAAAAGTATCTGTGATTGAATCCTTTGGTCCTTGTCTGAAGGCTTCATATTTTTGATTCAGAAGGGATCTTCTGTCATCCCTTACTTCTTCAGTGCCTTCCATCAGGACTATCAGACACTGCCACATTTCCTTAGCACTTTGGCAATGTATCAGATTCAGTAACATAGAGTCATCAACTGCACTTGCTATGATGTTTTTAGCTTTCTTGTCCAACGAGACAAGTGCAATCTCATCTTTGTCAAGATCCATTAGTTTCTTTGGTACCTTTAGAGTAGGATCTATTGTGGAGGTTGTCATGGGAACATAGGGACCTTCTTCAACTATCATAAAGATCCTTGGATCCACAGCTTCCATAAAGAATTTAATTCTTTCTTTCCACATGGGAAAGTTTGTCTTGGTGCACAGTGGAAGCTTTGCAAAATCTTTTGCCTTATCCATGCTTGGCTAACTTCTTAGACAACTTAGGGCAGATCTGATCAAGGTGTTAACCTTTATATGATCAACGACCCTCTGATACCAATTGAAAGTTGACTAGTTGTCTAAATTATCACCTAGAGGGGGGTGAATAGGTGATTGCGACGTCTTTTGCGGAATAAAATAAAACTAATCGCAGCACACACAAAAAGAACACAAGCACAGACGACACAAGATTTATAGTGGTTCCCCGATCTTGGGTACTCCACTTTCCCTCTCACCGATCTAGTAACGCACTAGACTCGGCTACTCCACTTATCTCAGATTTAAAGAAATCTTACAACTCGATCCAACCCGGATCTACACTCGGAAGCACAATCTTCCTACAACAAATACTCGGAGTGAAAACTCCTACAACTCGGAGAAGAATCTCCTACAGAATAAAGATTTACAGAAAATGATAAAACTGTGACAGATCTAGAAAATCTTGACGTTTCTTCTTCCTTCAACAATGGCGGCTCTGTCAGGAATCAGTCGGAGAAGATACTGTCGTCGATCTACAGATCTGGTTCTTCGGAACACACGGAATCAAGAGATTCGAAAGAAAGTCGAGGTCGATCTCGATTCTATGTGTCACTTTGTCGATCGTTCTTCGTCGGCGGCCTTCCAGATGGAAACAGTGAGCGGCGGCGACCGGGAAGACGAATCGGGAACTTAGGGTTTGTCGGCCCTTTTTCGTTTCACGTTCTTGAAGAGAGAGAAAAGATAAACGATAATAATAATTCTTAATGAAAACAGAGACTGATTAGACCTTTTATAGGGAGCCTAATCGGTCAGAAATCAAATCATATTGAAGGTAATGCCACGTGGGCCAATTAGATGATGACAGATTAAAGATTGAAAAATAGAATGAATAGAAGGTCAACGATTTTGACAAATTCAGAATTAGAAAAAGATTCAAGTCAGAAGTACTCGAGAACTGAAGGTTGTTCTCGAGTACTGAAACAAGGAGTTCTCGAGAATAGAAATGATTGTCTCGAGATCTGAGACTGGGAAAAATATACTGTCCAAAATAACTTTCTCGAGCACTAATTGTACTACTCGAGCACTTATACTTAGAAGAAAAAGTATATCTGGATTACTCGAGCATACAGTAAACTTGCTCGAGTACTGGAAAGAAAATATTCGAGAACTTGAAACTTCTCGAGCACAAAGACTTAGAATAAAACTGGAAAACGAGCACAAGCAGAATTTACTCGAGAGCCTGAAGAAATGTACTCGAGAATTATTAAGATTTCTCGAGCACTAAACACTTAAAAACAAACTTGAGAACTGGAGTACTCGAGAAACAAGTCTCTTTCTCGATCACAAAGACTTAATCAAAATCCTGAAAACTAGAGTACTCGAGCAAATGGATTATTTCTCGAGCACTTGAACATAGAGGAAAATCTGGAGGAAAGTACTCGAGAAGCTAAAGCTGTTCTCGAGCACAGGAACTTAGAATAACAACAGAGAAATAGTTCTCGAGAAAGGTAGACTTAGAAGAAGAGTTATATTTCTCGAGTACCTTTCCTTAGAAATATTTTTGCACAGCATTCTAGTTCTCGAGCAGCAAAGTCATTTTCTCGAGAAAGGAAAACTTTCTCTCGAGCATTAATGACAGCCAGATTTGAAAGAAAAAGTTCTCGAGCAAGCTGAGCTTTTTCTCGAGTACTTTAAAAACTTCTCGAGACCTAGAGATGTAATTTACTCGAGCACTAATGTATTTCTCGAGCAAAAATGACTTGGCAAAAATTCTAAGTTACAGAAAAATGTTTTCAAATAGAACTTCTTCAGCTTGAGCTTTTGTCCTTTTCTCCAAGTGATTTGAGGTTAAGTATATTCCAATAGAGAGGCTACACATGAGTCAACACCTTGGATTACACAGTGAGGGATTACACTGTGAAGTCCTGTGTTTGATGACCCATTGCAGACTGACATTGGTCTATACTTAAAGTGTACACCTGCAAGCATATGGCTAAAGAGAAATATCAAATACAACTGGATTCAACTTAGTTCATGGGTGACTTCATGCAAATCTAGGTGAGTGTGGATACAATACCCAACACAAACGTCTGGTCAAAATCAATCCCCTCCTCCTGACGGTAACCTTGAGCCACTAGCCTGGCCTTGTTCTTTATGATGACACCATGTTCATCCAGTTTGTTCCTGAAGATCCACTTGGTGCCAATCACATTCTGCTTTTGAGGTCTGGGCACAAGCGTCCAAACGTTGCATCTTTCGAACTGATGCAATTCATCTTGCATGGCCAAAATCCATGCAGCATTTTTGTTTGCCTCGTCGAACTTCTTTGGCTCAACCTGTGACAGGAAGCTAAGATGCAGAATCTCGTTAATAGTACCTCGTCGAGTTATGACCCCGTCACGAGGATCTCCGATGATCTGATCTCTAGGATGATCCCTCACGTGTCTGAGCTGTAGAAGTCTGGCGTCAGGAGCTTCGACTACTTCTTGGGCATCTCCTTCTTCTAAAGGATTTGCTCCATTTTGATTTTCAACGTCTCCGATCGGCGTAGCAGTGGATACCTTGACATATGTTGGAGGTGCATCTTTCACGTGCTCATCCAGTTGCAACCCTTCGAGTCTGTCACCTACATCTTCAGGAAGAAGACTAGAAGTCTTGCAATTAAGCAAACTTCCTTCATCAAATATAACATTGATTGACTCCTCTACCACTAGGGTTTTCTTGTTGAAAACTCTATAAGCCCGGCTGCGGCTACTATAACCCATAAATATGCCTTCGAAGCATTTTTCACCGAACTTAGTACGCGGGTACTTCCCATTATTCAGTACATAACATTTGCAGCCAAAGATCCTCAGGTAGGACATGGTTGGTTTCTTGCCTTTCAGTAGCTCATAGGGAGTCTTACGATGGCTTTTGTTAATCAATGCCCGGTTTTGTACATGACAAGCCGTATTGACAGCCTCGGCCCAGAAGTATTCTGGGAGAGAAGCGTCATTCAACATTGTCGTGCTTGCCTCAATGAGTGTTCTATTTCTCCTCTCCGCCACTCCGTTCTGTTGAGGAGTGCGAGGGGAGGAGAATTCATGAAAGATACCAAGTTCTTCACAGAACTCTGTCATAGCCCCAGACTCAAACTCTGTTCCGTGGTCACTTCTGATTTTGACCACCGAGCAGTTAAGTTCGTTCTGTATCTGCTTGACAAAATTAGTGAAGATGTCAAACGTATCCGACTTGCGTTTTAAGAAGAACACCCACGTAAACCGAGAGTGATCATCTACAATCACTAGCGTATACGACTTCCCTCCTAAGCTATGAACTTGCATAGGACCAAACAGGTCCATGTGTAGAAGATAAAGACATCTGGAGGAATCTTTGTCTGGGATGCTCTTAAAGGTAGCCCGAGTCTGCTTGCCCATTTGACATGCAGGACATGGACTATCTTTAATGCACTTAATACTGGGAGCATCCCTTACTAAGTCTTTTGAAAATAGCATATTAATTGTCTTGTAATTAATGTGTGCCAATCTCTTGTGCCATTGTTCGCAAAGAGATGCACTGCCCTTTGCTACTAGGCATATAGGGGTAGAAGAGTCTAAACTAAGAAAGTCTAAACAGAAAATATTTCTGCTCCTAATGCCTGTTAATACGGTCTCCGAAGAGTCACATGATATTATCAGGCATTTATCCTTGCAGAACTTAACGTCATACCCTTTATCACATAACTGGTTTACGCTGATCAGGTTGTGATTTAACCCTTCAACATAAGCTACGTTAGTGATAAAGAGTATACCGTTGGAAATCGTACCGTAACCTCTGGTGATTCCCCGATCAGATCCCCAAATATGACTTTGGGTCCATCCTCGACTGGAGAGTACTCCCTCAGCAGGCTTCTTGTCCCGGTCATGTGACGGGAGCATCCACTGTCCAAATACCAAATAGGAGTTTTGTTGGCCTTTGGACATCCCTGCAAAACAGAATTAATTTGCCTTAGGAACCCAATCAAACTTGGGTCCTAGATTCCTTGTCAGCATACTCCCCCTCGATTGGTTAACTCTACGAGTGGTCGGCCTCGCATCGCTAACATAAGGAGTCTCGTTATACCTTGGATTAAACCAACAATCCACGACAAAGTGACCAATTTTGCCACAGCACCAGCAGTCAAACCTGTTATACTTCCTCTTGGGCGCCTGCTTTACCCTTGAAACGTGGGGTTCAGCTGGGGCCGAAGACCTGGAGGTGGAGGCAACATGATGACCACAGTCACATGACTTCTTCACCTCTTGGCTTTTCAGTGTAACATGTTTGGCCTTAGGTGCCAGCGTCCTATTATGGCCGCTAGAGAATTGACCATAATTTCCCAAGTGGATTTCCTCATAGGGTGCCTTGAAGACACTCTCACTGAAGTTACGGGGAAAGGTCCACCCATCATATCGGCTCTTTGGCTTTGCAACCGAGGGCCTGAAGTGATGCCCATATGTTGACTCAAAGTCATGTTGGTTACAGGGAAAGCTAGGCTTTCTGAACTCAACAGGACTGAGTGGGGCCTTTCCTTTCTCATCAGCAGAGGCTTTCTTGGCAGCCTTATTCTTTCTCCTGTTCCTGTTTCTCCTGGACGAGGAGCTAGATACCCCTACGTGCCCCAGGCCTGCCCCTTTGGCTTGAGCAGAGAAGGTGTCAACTAATGGAAGAACAGTTTTTGGCATAGAGAAGCTCTTGACGATCTTCCTTTCTGCCGCAAGTAGTTCTTCCAACTTGTCGACTTCCTCCTGCTTAAGATCAAGGAGCTTAAGAGACTCTGAATGCTTTGAAGTCAGGTCCAAGTGCTCCTGTCGGAGGGAGATCAAACTGGTGATCTCTTCCCTCAGGGAGACACTCTCACCTTTAAGGAATTTGACTTCCTTTTTCTCCGCCTTCAGTTTCTTTCGACATTTCAGGAATGTGTTGAGCAGAAGCTCATACTTATCTAGGAGCTCAGCTTCAAGGGCAGAGGGGCTATCCTCAGCATCATCATCCTGAGACTCAGGATCAGAGTCAGAGTCGGAGAGAGGGGTGTGAGCTTTTACCTTCCCAGTAAATGGGGGGCAATCTCCTTCTGAGTCAGAGCGACCCATTAGCCCAAAGTAGGCTTCCTCATCATCGCTGGTGTCTGACGTGTCAGATTCACTCAGCGTCTTTGGCTTCTTTGCGATGTAACTCCTCTCCTTCTTCTTGTCTCTTGAGGACCTGTGCTCCTCTCCCTTTCCCTTTTCCCTCTTGCCTTGATGGCAGTCGGCCACGACGTGTCCTGGCTTGTTGCAACCAAAGCATATAATGTCAGAAGAGCGGTGTTTGTTCGGTTTGGAAACATACCTGTCAGAGGAATAGTTCTTCTTCTGATCCCTTGAGGAGGAGCCGGTTCTCTTTCTCTGATTCCTCAGCTTGAGGAACTTCTTGAATTCCCTTGTGATAAGGGAGAAATCTTCCTCAGATAACTCTGATCCGGAGGAGCTTGGCTCAGAGTCTTCCTCTTCATCCCTCTTCCATGCCCGGGAGGAAGCGACACCCTTACCCTTTCTGGAGTGAATGGCTTTTAGGGCCACCGTCTTTTCCTTGGCCGCGGCTTTCTCTGCTTCCTCTTCAGCCTTCCTTGTGTTCTACTGAAGCTCATAGGACATGAGCTTCCCGAACAGAATCTGAGGGTCGGTTTCCGCAAGTCTGCCAAACTCGCGGATGGCGCAGATCTTTGTGTCCCATTCCTTAGTGAGGGACCTAAGGAATTTATCATTGAGTTCACCGTCAGTGAACACTCTTCCATATCCTTTGAGTGCATTGACGATCTTGAGGAAGTTTTCGAAGGTGACTCCGATCTCCTCCTTTGGCCCTTGTCTGAAGGCCTCATATTTCTGATTGAGGAGGGATCTCCGATCGTCCCTCACTTCATCTGTGCCCTCCATTAAGACAATCAGACAGCTCCAGAGATCCTTGGCTGTCCTGCAATTGCTGAAGTTCTGCATCATAGAGTCGTCAACTGCGCTCACCAGGATGTTCTGAGCTTTCTTGTCGAGTCCGAACAGCACCATTTCGTCCTTGTCCATTTCCGAAAGTTGCTTGGGTACTTTCCTGGTAGGATCAATGGTGGAGGCCTTAGTGGGAATGAAAGGTCCCTCCTCCACTATCATGAAGAGCCGAGGGTCGACCGCTTCCATGTAGAATCTGATTCTTTCCTTCCAGATAGGAAAGTTCAGTCTGGTGCATACTGGGATTTTGCCGGAGTGCTTGAGTCCGTCCATGGAGGATATCTGTCTGCTTCTTGACACTGGGGGCAGGATTCTACTCAAGGTGTGAACCTTTTTGATGAGTAACCTCCCTCTGATACCACTTGAAAGTCCACCTAGTGTCAACTATCTTCACCTATGGGGGGGGGGAATAGGTGTCTCTGCAGCGTATTTGCGGAATTAAGATTTTACCTGCACAAGAAAACAAAACAACCAAGCACAGAAAATACACAGGCAAATTATAGTGGTTCCCCGATTTGGGTACGTCCACTTTCCCCCTTCGACCTATCTCCCAACACGGGACGACTCGGTCACTTCACCAACAGGATTGAAATCCAATCCTTGCACTAACGGAAGGAACCCTTCCACACGTAGGAGTCAACACTCCCACAATCCGGGTTGCACCCAACTCTTACAACTAGGGACCAATCGGTCCGTTACAAGGAAATTAAAAACTAGCTTGTAAGAAATACAAACAACGTTTGGAGAGTAAGGTGACCCTCTTCGTTTGACGACGTGTTCTTGAAGTCAACGAAGAGTGCACAGCCTTAGATCTCACTTGGAGTGAATCTTTCCCGAAACCGGCGGCGGCTTGAGGCGGCGGCAAGGTTCTCGGAATCGGCGGCGGCGACGGAGAGCAGCAGCAGTGCCAACTTGATTCAAACTTCGTAGCGAAGGAAGCAAGGTCTTCCAACGGTCACACTAGGATCGATCGTCTCGATCGATTCGGAAGGGGAAGGATTTTCCCGATCAACGAATCAAGAGACAAGGGATCTCTGGTTAGACGCGTGAGACGCTATGCTAGCCTAAGCTTCGGTCGCCGGAGATCTGGAAGAACCTGAGATCAGCAGCGGCGACAACCGTACGAGCGGCGGAGATGACCGGCGGAGCAAGATCGCGAGTTTAGGGTTTTGTCGTCGGCCGCTCGTTCTTTTTGAAATCCCGTGTATATCTCTTTCCTGTTCATACATACGAAGTATATATATACATTAGGTCAAGTATATGACCGTTGTGGGTCCCACCAAAGTAAGGACCAAAGTCCGGTTCAAACAGCTGCAGGTAACTTGGACCGGTCCAGAAATTTCAGAAAAATTGCCAAGTCAAAAATCGACGAGAATCGTAGGTGATTCTCGACGGATCGGCGAGAATCATCTACGATTCTCGCCGAATTCTACTTGGTGAATTCTGGCAACATTTGCTGTAGAGGCCGGGGAGAATCGATGGGAATCACTTTTGATTCTCACCGAATCGTCGAGAATGCAAGGTCATTCTCGACGAATCGGCGAGAATCATAAGTGATTCTCGATGATTATGCCTTAGAGAATTTTCCTGTCTGAGTCAAGACAGCCGGCCCAACCCGGCGAGAATCATCTAGTGATTCTCGACGACTCGGCGAGAATCACTAGTGATTCTCGCCGAATCGGCGAGAATCACTTAGTGATTCTCGTCGATTTTTACTTGGGTGATTTCTCCTCTTCCTTTCCTTGAGCTGGTCTTTGGCCCATCCTTGCTCCTTGTCTGCTCTTGCTTTATCATAGCCCTGTACTTGAAATTAAGTACACCCCAATAGAGAGAGTACACGTAGGCCAACACACTGATCTGCTCAACGAGGGATTACGTTGCACAGACCCGTGTATATTGACCCACTGCACCCTGACATTGGTGTGTACTTAGCGTGGAATAACTGCAAGCACAACTAGAAATATTTCATCAAATACATTGTCTATTTACCTTGGCTTGCACAGGGGCTTCTTCAAATCAGGTACATTGTGGATGCAATACCCAACAACAGTCCCAGCCTTAATCTAGCTTATCAAAAAATGCACTTCTTTCATCAATAAAGAGTTTGCTGGATGAGTAATCCACTTCTCTGAAAAAGTTACATTGATGAGTCAATCAAGAGTATGAATACTAATATTCTATCTGAAGTTAAGAAAGTCAAGAAAAAGATTATGACACATATATATTATATGAATGTTGAAACAAAGAACATAAATACAGAGATCACTAGATGGTTTGACAAGGCTACAAACACAGTCAAACAGAATGTTACCATTCTTAGGTCAATGTATCAAAGCCTGAAGGAGTCTGTCCTTGACCTTTATAGTGTTAAAACTTATCTTAGTCAGACAGATGAAGTCATTTATCATGTCGTGGATCATATAAAAGATTACATTTTCACCACTCAAGTAGAAGCTGCTAAACTAGCCTTTGAGCAAAAGGAAATGATTATGAAAGACTTAGAAAATATTTTTCAGACTATATCCAGCAGGCTTGAAGCCAACACCCTCCATCTGACAGATAATATTCAGGAAGAAGCCAGAACGGGGAGGAATACAATGCTGACTAAGCTCTAAAGGTCCTTCATGTCACAAGAATTGTTGTAAATCTGCCCCTATTGGAAAAAAACATGCATGAACATTTTTATTTTCGAGCACAAGCAAAAGGTTCTCAAGATACTCCAATGGCTGCTAGAAGGAAAAGAGATGACCTTATGCTACATGAAGAATTCATGGCCAAGCGAAGAATAGATCAAGCTAAAGAAGACTATGAGTACTAGAGTGATGATTCAAAAGACATCATAATCAATGCCTGGATCCATCATGGCCAAATTCTATAGAATATTAACAGCATCTACCTAAGTGAAGAATGGATCAAACATCTTGAGTGAAATTCTCTAAGGGAAAGAATTTTCAAAGAAAATCTGGTAAGGAGGACCAATCCGAGGAGAATGCCCTCCAAATACATTCCCAAGCCATTCCTTTATTTCAAAAGACAAGATAACAAAGCCAAGCAAGATAAAAGGTTTGCTGCTGTTTAAGGAGAAGGCCCAGGCTCTGTTTCCAAAAGGATGAAAACTGATATTGAAAACTAGCTAATGAACTATCACATTATGTATTATGAAATTTCATAGATTATGATCAAACTGAAATAGAATTATAGTTCTTGCTTAAAATGTTATGTTTGCATCTATAATACTTTCATGTCTTGATAGTTATATGTGATAAAAATTTCTTATGATATATCATGATATTTGTGCTGACATATTTTATATGTATCATCTTTTGTCAAGTGTGGATTTATTGGTTAATGTTCCTTAGCTTAATAGTGAGATCTGTCTTCTTCAAATATGAGGAGATTGTTGAGAATATTGTCCTCAATGTTCCAAGATTTGAAGAAGCATAACCTACTTTGCTAAGTGCATATTGTATTTGATAGCGTGTCTACTTTATATCCATGCAGTGTTTTAACTTTAAGACATGTGTAAAGCTAAGCTAAACTATACAGCTGAGATAGCTTATAGTTCTCATCTATAATTGTGAGAACAAGGTTAGAGCCACTTAGAATACTAGACAATACCGCTGAGAACATTCAGGTCATAGCGTCAAGATCTTAGCATCAAGGTATATCAGTTGTCAACTGTATAAGTTGACAAACCGCTGAGGACAAGGCATTGTCTTAGCGTTACCGTGAAGAGGCCGTTGAAAGCTACAGAGCACAGAGCCAAGACAGATACCGCTGAGAATGAAGTTGTCTTTCAGTAGTACAGTTGAGAAGATTCAAATAATGTCGTTGAAGCTCATGCTATTTATGGAAGTCAACTTGGCGCTGACGCCAAATGTAGGGATAAAGTTTTGTATTCCTATCCATGCTATTAACAAGACATTATATAAGACCGTTGCAAATTGTCCAAGGGTATAAGAAGGATGTTCTAGGGTAATGAAACAGTGTTGTTGCTCAATATTGCGAAACCAGAAATGGTGCATTGCTTCCTACAATCTGCAAGCTAGTTCTTCCTGGAGGCTTTCAGACGAACAAGTAAGAGTCAATCAAGACTCAAGGAAAGATCTTCATCCAGCTGCTGGAGAAGAACATCAAGAAGTGTCAGGGGTCTGCTCTAGTCACTTGCCTTCCAGCAAGAACAATAAAAAATCAAAGCTTCAAGGTCTATTTTATTAAAGACTTCTATTGTATTACTTAACTTTATTTTATTGTGGGATCTAAGGTAATTACATCTTAGATGTAGGGCCTTAAACCTGAGTTGTGGAACTGTGTTCCCAGTCTGATTTGTATGATTTTTGAGGAAATCTGAGGTAGGACTTGTGCTAAGTCTGAGGTAGGAAACCAGGAGGGTTTCTAAGCTGTAGGAGTTGGAGCACTCTAAGTTGTAGGGCCTGTGTACCCAAGGTTGGGCTTCTTGTTAAGCCTGAGGTAGGATTTGGAGGAGATCTGAGTTGTAAGCTCTTGGAGTTGAGTTTTAGAGAAGGTTGCCTTATCTAACATACTACTATAAAGGTGGTGAAGGAAAATGGATGTCCCCAGATCTTGGGACCACAATAAATACTGTGTGTTTTTCTGTGTGTGCTTGGTTTGCTCTAAACTTATTCTAATGGTTGAAATAAGAAAAGAAAACATTAATGTACAAGGACCACCTATTCACCCCCCACCCCACTAGGTGAGTTAGACTATTTACATAACAAACTATCAAAATGGCAACGCAACCGTTACATGGCTAGGACACAATAGGAGGGATGTTTATGTTTGTATGATCCTTATAAGTTTTTGTATTATTTCTTTTTCCTGGAACTATGAATTGTGGAACTATTATTATGTGTATGTAGAATATTATGCTTATATGTTTGGTTATATTTGATGGTTATAATATGTTATATTTGATGCTTTGAGATTCTTTGTCAATATTCATGTGTATGAGTAAGCTGAATTAAATGTTATATATACTCATGTTTATTTATTTATAACAACACAATGTCAAGTGACGATACAAATTATTCGAGCGATAAATTTGAGCTTGCAAGAAGACACTATTGTGGAGTGTATCATCATGTATTAATTGCGACAGTATTTGCCCTGCAAGCATCAAATTCTAGTCTTAATTCTCTAGTTCCTTGTATGACATCAAACCAAACTGGTGATAAATGGAGGCGAGAGCTAATATGGGGTGCTCCTGTTAGATTCTATATTGCTTTCAGGATGTCACAACATATTTTTCTTAATTTATTACAAACATTGGAAAAAAATTATGGTCTAAAAAAATCAAGGCGCACCACAACAACAAAAGTGCATGCAATTACTCTGTATACATTGTCACATAATGAAACAACGAGAAAATTCAGTGAGCATTTTCAACACTCAACACAAACTATCAACAAATTCTTTACTCGAGGTATTTGTGTTGTATTGAAATTATCTGTAGATGTTATAAAGCCAGCAGATCAGTACTTCACTAGTACCCCACTAGAAATATTGCATGATGTTCGCTACATGCCTTTCTTCAAAGATTTTATCAGAGCAATTGATGGAACTCATGTACAAGTTTTCATAATAGTTGAAGATCAGATTCCTTTTATTGTGCTACATGGAACTCCGTCACAAAATATTATGGTTGTTTGTGACTTCAATATGTGCTTCACTTTCGTTATGACTGGCTGGGAGGGATCAACACACAATAGTCGCATTTTTAATTATGCAATTCGTAATCCCAGACACAACTTCCCACACCTACCTAGAGGTAACTAGCCCATTAATTTTTTTCATTTTAGATAGTAAAAAAACTTGCGTACAATATACATTTTTTGTACAGGGAAATATTACTAGTCGTCGCTTGTTATTCGCTGCAATGCGGTTATTTGAAACCTTATCCAAAAACTCAGTATTATATGCCAGATTTTGCTCGCGGCAGTCGTTCATCGTAGGACAAAACGAGATCTTCAATCAAGCACACTCATCTTTATGGAGCATGATAGAACAAACTTTTGGTGTATTGAAAAAAAAAAGCAATTATAAGGGACCTGCATCCATATAGTTTTCAAAAATAGATTGATATTTTAATTGTGATAATGACTGCACATAATTTTATTCAAAGACATCCTTCACGTGCAGATCAAGATTTCAGTGAATTCGACAATGACAATAATTATGTTGATCAAGAGCAAAACGGTACACAAAAATACATTTGGATATAGGCACTGATACAACTGGAGGTGTAGACGAGATGATTGCGCTGCGTGAGTCTATCACACAACAATTGCATGATGCTAGAAGGTAATTTTGAGTACAAATAATTTATAATATTGACAATAATTGATAAATCTAAACTATTTACGTATTCACTCTTTTAGGCTATACATAGGCACACGATTCACAAGCAATTGACCAGCCATGAAGGAATAATTTTGTTATTTATTTTATGTTATGTAACTTTAAAAATACATAAACTGTTAAATATTTTGCATTAAAAAAAATCATAACTCCATTTATAACAACAAGAACTATTTTTTGAATAACTCTTAAAATACTATTTTACAAATGCAGAATTTTACTGCAAATTCCATTTTCTCAAAACAACTATTTTTCCAAACTCATTCCATCAACACCTTTTCCATTATCAACAACCAGAACAAACAAAGCCTAATACTGCACATGTGTGTTTTTGCGAAAAGTCTTCGAATAGTAGGGCAAAACTAATAAAACATTGATTTTATTAGCTTTCACCGTCTCTTTACTTCCCCGGCGTTCGATATAGATGCTCAATGCTTTACAAGATATGTGTTGCCCACTGCCACCTAGATGCAAAAATTTGAAATGCCTCGACGTCTCACGTCCCTCGATTATCTAAACTTCACGAGCAATATTTTGGTACGGGTGTTGTTCCCCATTGATCGTGTGGGGAGAATCTCGGGCATTCATTGTTCGATCCAATGACAGCCAAAAATAAAGTAAATAAAACAGAAAAAAATAAATGGAGATGCACGAAATACAAAACACGATGAATGGTCTACCCTTTCCCTACACCGCGTAAGGGTAGCGCACCCAAAAATAATTCCAGCTTTACGCTAGTCCACTCATTCAAAAGAATACACTTTTTTTGTTATTTCCTCGTAATTTTTTAATGGAACGTGGCAATCACATATTTTTTTGCTAATTCCGCCCATAATGCGATACTTTATAGGCTTCGGTGGTTAGGAGACGATCGGCGATACATCGAGGCTGCATGCGTAAAATCACTTTGCAAAACATAGAGGATCTCCAACCATTTTCATTTCACCATTTATGCCGAAATGCATGTCTCTAAATGCCTCTCCAAAAATGTTGATCCTCTCTCCTCCTTTAAATTTAAAGGAGGGGGAGAGGAATTGCCTACACTATATTTTCTTCTTTTGTATTTTTTTTATTTTAATTACTTAATTATTTTATTTATGAAATTTCTGTATTAATCCCTAATCTCCATAGTCGAAAATATACTTTTTCAATTATGACATATAATATATAAATAAAATTGTCTTTTCTTCGAGACTTACAAAATGAGACTAATATTGAATATTTTCTAATTACTATTGATCATACAGTGAAGATATTTTACTGATTAAACTTGCACATAAATCAAAATACATTCAAATTAATATGCATAAAATTTTCAAAATTACATTGCTTCATTGTCACGTTGTGCCCTTTAATGTTCAATCCGTGTATCTTGAAGTGCAAAATGCGCATTTCTGTCTTTGATCTTTTTATGCTGATTTAGGAACTGGCGAAATCTTTCGGCTTTACTTGTATTTATCTCTTTAATATTCTTAGTGGGTAATGACGTAGAAATAACGACATATTCATTTTCATCTCGTTTATCTTCGACAATCATATTGCGTTTTATAATGCAAGCTGTCATGATATCATATAACATATGTTTATTCCAAAAGTGGCATGACCCCTTAATAATTGCAAATTGTGATTGAAGAACTCCAAATGCTCGCTCTATATTTTTTTAGCATGCTAATTCTTACATCATTGTGAAGTTTTTTTTATCTTGTGACTAAGAAATATATTGAACTAGTGTTGACCATTTCAGATATATTCCGACGGCTTAAAAATAACCAACATCATAATTTTTCCTTAAAATTTTATAATGAGCAGAAGGTGTAATACCTTGTGCTAAGTTGACAAATAAATGTGACGAATGCAAGATATTGATATCATAGAGCCCAATAAAACAAAATATGAGTGTCGTATCCACAAGTCATGCGATGTTACTCCCTCGAGAATGATTGTTGGCCAATCATGACACCCGAAATATTGACTTACTCATGCTGTTGAGCAGTTCTTTCATTGTCAATGCATACAATCTATACTTTTTAGCATCTCTGGAAACCCTCGTTTTTCACCTTTCTATAATTATCTTGTTACATCATCTGTACAAAGGAAGTCATTATGCAGGAAGTCATCATTGAGAGGACCAATACAGAGGACTTTAGTTTGGAGGAGGTCAGCACGGAGAACTAATATGGAGGAAGTCATTATAGAGGAGGCTCATATGAAGGACCTCAATTTGGAGGACCTCAATTTGGAGAACCTTAATTTGAGGAAGTCGAAAACGAGAAAACTAGTATGACGGAAGCCAATATGGAGGACCTCAGTTTAGAGGAGATCAACACGTTGGAAGCCAGTATGGAGGAAGCGAATATGACATACCATGGTATGGAATAGAACACTGTGGGAAAAGTGCGCGCGAAAGTCATAGCAAACCCTATGATGCACTCACAGAATTTTAGTTTTAATTTCAAATGTAATGTTTTATTTTAAATTATGTGATGATTGTTGTATTTTATTCAGGTAATCAAATTTGAAATAATTTTTTTAATTAATAGAATATAATGAAATAATATAATACAAAAATTTTAATAAAATTTTTTTTATCATTATAATTATTATATGTTTATTTATATATACATATAAATATAAATATTATTTACATATAAATATACGAGGGCCCGACACGGGTCTCCGCTCTTACTGCCCCGCACGACAGTACCTAGTCTGCGATGGGCTTCACCCATATGATCAATTGCGACAGTACCTAGAGCCCGACAGTACCTCGTAATTTTGAAATTCCAATCAAAATTTTCCGACTGTAATTTTAAAGCCGTAAAAAATTTTACGACTGTAATTTTTCAGGCCTACTCAAAATATAGCCAAATATGCACTCAAATGAATTGTAAAAATATACTAATTTATATTATGTTATTTATTTTGTAAAAATTTATTGTTTTGAACCAAAAAAAGCAATTTAAAAGAAAAACTGGCATGTGCACATAGAGTTGATAGTCTACCATAGGTATAGAAACTCTTCTACAAATTTTTTAGATTTCATGCATTTCTATCATTATTTTTAATTCGAGGATATTGTGTAATTACATAAGTAAGCATGGTTTTTAATGAATTTTTCTTATTATTTTAAATATATGTTAATTCACTATAGTAAAAAAAGAAAGTTATATTTGACAATTTTGACTGTTGCATCAATGACAACTTTTTTCCTTATTATAGTAAAAGATATACCAATATGCATAAAAAATTATCATGTTTTTCAAATATGGAGAACATGATTAGAGTTGTTCTTACCGTGTTCTCCATATTTGAAGAACATGGTATAACGTGGATCTTTAAATATAGAGATTCCCATTAAAATTACTTGTAAGCCTCTGATTTGTATCGAATGCGTGTCGAAGGAGGAAGCAAAGACAACAACAAATTCACATTTGAGCAATCATAACCTAAGTCCGCCTATGACCAAAAATGCATATATTACCCTTTTAATGACTCCAAAATCCTCAAATAATAAGTTGGAACTTAGAAAGACTACTCACAAATTAAAATTTGAGAGAATTTTTTTTAAAAAAAATTGAATTGAAATCTCATAGGACTAAAATAACATTTCCTTAGACTATAAGTTAAAAGATTATTTTGACAAAAATTAAAATCTCCTGAACTGTTTTGATATTGAATCTAAACCACAGGATTAAAGTTATTTGTACACTGTTGCGGGTCGCTCGGGTTTCTTCCGGTTCGGAGAATCAGACCGCCTTGGCTCTAAGTCGAACCGGACACACAAAAAGTCAAAAGTAAACCAAGCAAAAATGACGAATGCGTTTTGGCGAGGAAAACCTAGAAATGGTGAAAAATCACGTGGCCGAATGAGTGTCAAACCAAATTCCACTATATTCTTGAGTTTACAAGTGTTTGAGTTCTCTGGATGGTGACAGACCACCTCTTCGTTGCAAGCTTTGAGTACAAAAAAATGGAGAAAAATAACTAAGTCCACGGATACTTGAAGAGAGCATCTAGTCCCTAAACCCTGAAGGCATGGGGGACTTTTTAAAGCATTCCTGAAGGAATGCATAGATAATTGCACCAGGCCGAATCCTGAGTTGACAAATGACGTTGTTCCATTCTAATCACCAAGATCACCAATTTTCTTGAACTAATGATAGGGGGCGCACACGCGCGTGCCCTCCCGGGGGCGCGAGCGCCCTTGCCTCAAGTGCGGGGGTTTGCCTTGGTCACGGGTAAGCAGGGGGCCGCACGCCCGTGCTTGCGGGCGCGCAACACTGGTTGCGCGCACCGCCGGCGGTGCGCGAATGCGGTACAGACCCCCACGCTTGTGCCCGACGATGACTATCTGCGCGCTGGGCGATTCCCCTAAGGGGTGGCTTTAAGGACGCCTGAGAGAGTGCGGCTCAAGCAGGTGGCTCATTCGGCCGGGTCGATTTGTTTGAGGGCTTTAGTCCTGTTTAACTCAGGGTTCATTTGGTTTAGCGGTGGCATTTGTAAAAGGAGCTATTGTAAAGGTAGGTTTGTAATGAGAGCTGTTGGAAACTGGATGTTGTAAATGGAGTTCTGTTTGGCTAGTCTGCGTTTGCAGAGCTGTTCAAAACAGAGAACTGTTTGGCAATACTGTGTTTGGAAATGGAGATTCGCGGTTGAATTTTTTTTTCTTCTTAATTATTAAATGAAACAAACAAACCAAGTTTTTTATTAAACACCGGCGATGGCCGTTATCGTAAGCCCCAGCTCAAACATAGATAGATATTTCACAGTACATGTAAACCTTTTAAAAATATGAAAATGCGTTCAAGCTCGGTGCAGTTGTTCAGCAATTGAGTCACGCAATGCCACCATCTCACCCACTCCTACCCGAATCCCTCTCACCTCATCTCCACTACTTGAGCCCACATGGCCAGTTCTGTTCTGAATACCCGCTGGATAAATGAACTGTTCGTCTACATCACAAGCACGAAAATGAATGTCTGAGCGGGATGGATGCCTACCAATGTAGTTATGCAATGTCATTGTTGCAATCACAATGTCTCGTTGCTTGGACAAACTGTATGACGGCATATCCCGTAGTATCTTCCTTTTTTTTCCACACGCCGAATGAACGTTCTATAACACTTCGCAACGATGAGTGAGCCTGGTTGAATATTTGAAGGCGCCCTTGTATGGGTCTATTGCCCCTTCTAAAATCTGGTAAATGATAGCGTGTGCCTGAATATGGTTTTAGAAAACTGCGCTGTAGTGGATAACCGGCATCCACTACGTAATATTTGCCTGCAAATTTATATATATCAGGCGAAGTGTTACTAAAATATTCTTCAATATTTGTTATAAAAAAGAGATTCAAGATACAAAAGACTCACCAGGGGGTGGGTATGGGAAATTATAACTGCGGTTCATAAGAGCACGCTGAAATATACGACTATCATGAGTAGAACCCTCCCAACCTGCTAATGCGAAAGTGTAACACATGTTGAAATCACAAACTGCCATGACATTCTGCGTCGTTGTGCCATGTCGACCAATGTAAGAAACTTGCCGATCAGCAGGTACTCGAGCGTCCACATGTTTTCCATCAATTGCTCCTATGCAGTCTTTAAAAAATGGCATGTATCGAGTGTCATTTAAAATTTGTGGGGGAATATCACTGAACTGTGGATCTACATGACGAATGACATCAGCAGATAGTAGCTTAATTGCATTTATACCCCTTGTAAAAAATTTATGTATTGTTTCCGTAAAGTGTTGAAAACGTTCGCTTGCAATTTGCATTGATAAATTGTGGCCTAAAATCTGCAAAGTAATTGCAAGTACTTCGCGTGGGAGAGTCCTCCTGGATCCAAGCAATCCATATTGTTGTGTGAGGAGAGTCAGTAGATCAATAAATATTACCTTCGACATTCTAAAGGCACTGAAAAATCTGTGAGGGTGTCCTTCCAAAAGTTCACCAATCCATCTAGCACCGGTTTGGCTTGATGTCATACAAGGTGTGTTAGAGGTTCCACCTCCCAATGGTAACTGCTGAGAAATAGCTAGTACCAACTGTTGTCCCTCAATTGTTGTATTATGATAAAAGCAATTAGCAACATGCTGCCTAGTCTCCTCGTCCGAACTATGAGTTTGATCCGGGCTAAGCATTGTCAATCTGTGTTAAAGAAACCAACAATAATTAAAGCACATCTGAAGGCACACAAATAAAGCACTGCCATCACATAATAAGTAAAGCTTATCACAACAAACAATAAAGCAAAACAACATATAGTAGTAAATGTCCAGCAAAAAGTGAAGTGCATCAAAGCAAACTATTCCAGCATAACATCAAATGGAAAACACACACAAGCTGATCACATGATAGAAAAAGGGGCAACTACTCCAGTTTTTTGTGATAACAATCCTGCAGCCAAGTGAGACGCCGATCTTGCCGCATGCTCATAAAACTTTCTCGATTCTGTTTCTGTCTCAGAAAGACGATGCAGTAGTGATAGAAGTCCATATTTGAGTCAGCCATAACCTCTGGCATGGTTTCTAGCTCTGAAATAGCCTCAGGAATGGTGTATAGGGATGACGAGATCTGTATGCGAGGCGGCTCCTGCATGCAACGACCAATAATGCGCGATGTCTCCACTAACTCATCCAATGCTGAACTCCTTGACTTCTTTGCAGCAATCTTTGTACTTTTACCCTTAGCTGCCCTTTTCAGTTTAGCTGTCGTATCCTCGATGTCGTCGATGCCCTGAGTGGCATGTTCGGGAGACCCATCATGTTCGTCGACTGACTCATGCTCAAAGATTCTTGAATTTGGAGCCCATGCAAGATCTCCATTTGCAACGACCTGGCTGAACATCATATGCAGCTTCTCCTCCAACTCTGGTGATATTCCAGCAAATTGGAATTTTCTTGCACTCGGGAATACCTGAAATGAAGCATTCGACATGTTAGACATAAGCCACATAACACAAATAATAAAACTCTAAGGAAATAAACTTCATACCTTGAGTCGGTCTTTCCACCAATCTTCAGAAGCAAGAATTGTTTTGCGAATAGGATCCCACCCCAACCCCGTTTCACGACCCTTCAGGTCCCTCCATAATTTCCAATCTTTTTTAAGCTGATCCCACTTGTTCTTCATTTGTGTTCGATCATACGCCTTCCCCGTGCGAGCGTGAAAATGTGTTGTCAGGTTATTCCAACCATCCCTACTAAAGTGTGTCGTTGGACGATTACCCAACTCGATTTCTTTCAAACACAGATCACAAAAAATTAAAACATCATTGGCCTCCCAATTCGCACTTACACCACCATCTTTATGTTTACCCATAAAGCTATATTAAAATCTACAGAAATTAGTAACATAACACTGCACATTTAACACACATAGCAATCACTTGCTTGCACTTAGCACTGGACACATAGCACACACACATAGCACACACACATAGCACACACACAACAATCACTTGCTTGCACAGCAATCACTTGCTTGCACTGGACACATAACACACACAATCACATAACACTGCACATTTAACACACATAACAATCACTTGCTTGCATTTAGCACTGGACACATAACACACACACATAGCACACACACACAACAATCACTTGCTTGCACAGCAATCACTTGCTTGCACTGGACACATAGCACACACAATCACATAACACTACACATTTAACACACATAGCAATCACTTGCTTGCACTTAGCACTGGACACATAACACACACACATAGCACACACACATAGCACACACACATAGCACACACACACATCAATCACTTGCTTGCACAGCAATCACTTGCTTGCACTGGACACATAGCACACACAATCACATAACACTGCACATTTAACACACATAGCAATCACTTGCTTGCACTTAGCACTGGACACATAGCACACACACACACAGCAATCACTTGCTTGCACAGCAATCACTTGCTTGCACTGGACACATAGCACTGCACACACACATAACACGGCAATGGACACATAGCACTGGACAAACACATAACACAGCATAGTACTGCACTGGACACACAGCATAGCACTGGACACACAACAATCACTTGCTTGCACTGGACACATAACACTGCACACACACATAACACGGCAATGGACACATAGCACTGGACAAACACATAACACAACATAGTGGATACACAATCACTGGATACACAACACACACACACAGAGCACACACAATCACTGGATACACAGCAATACCATTGAACACACACACACAGCCAATACAAAAATCGGTGAAGAGAAATGAAGCAATACCATAACACAGCAGATCAATTGAACACAAACAGATAGCCAAAAATCGGTGAAGAGATTACCCTAATTGGTTGTGCTGAGAAAGGTAGCTAGGAAGAAGCTGTTGGCACAAGATTTGCAGTGCTTGCACCGATAAGGATGGCCTGTGAAGAGCTGCTGCCCGGGAAAGATAGATTAGAGGCCGATGGCTAGAGATCGACGCCGCTGTGGCTAGAGGCCGACGCCGCCGGCGTCGCTGTGTGATGAGGCCGTTGTTAAAAAGATCGCCGCCGCCGGAGTTGCTGATGCTAGAGATCGCCGCCGAGTCGCTGATGCTGCAAATAGAACGCAGACGCCAGTCGCGGGAACCAGGACAGAAGGAATACGACGCCGGAAGTCGCTGATGACGGCCCGAGGTCGTGGATCGCCGCCTTCTCCTTTCGTTTCGCGAAGCGGAAAACGCGATAAAACGGAAGCTTGCCCTAAGGTTTCGAACATCGATGTTTCGGCCTTTTGGAGAAACGGCGAGCGGGTTGAAACGCGGCGGAAAAACAAACGGGCGGAAGCCTGAACCGCCGTTTCGCCCAAACGGACCGGAGCCAATAAGCTAAAACAAATGGACCCTCAGAAATCTTTTACGGGGAACCCCATACAGACCCTGTTATTTATGGAAACCTGCCCATTTTTATATACAGAAAAATACTCCCTGCTTATTAAATAAGAATGTTGTTAATGCAGATCTGTTTATGCTAATGGCAGCTCATTATTTAAGACAGATCAGCAAGAAAAACAAATGCAGATCATATTATTAATGGCAGGCCAAGATAAGAAATTAAGAAAATTCTTAAACCATGATTATAACAAAAAAACCACATCAAATTGCAAAAAATTAGGCTTGTCCTTCTCTAATGCAAAACTCTAGGAAAGATTGTTGTCTGCCATGGAAGTAGTCTTTCCAAACTGTTTGTTAGAATAAATACCAGTCTCCAATTTGTCGACGCTACGCTTCCGTGAATTCCCAAATCTTCTCGCACCATCAAAAAATCTAGAAGCTGCTATCTGACCACACCAAGAGCAATCACATCACCAATGAACATCGTTTGAGGCTTCGTTTGGCACAACAGTGGTGGTCGTAAACACATGGGTTAAACCGGCATTCGTTAGCAACCATCTAAAAGATTTCATTCATTTGAGCATAAAAGTGGATGAAATTCTTTAGGAGCGCATTAAGTAGGAATGACAGTTTAACCCCTATATTGATGACCGTCACCAGCGTGCCTAACTTAGCCAAGTATCATAAAAATCGAGTTTTGTTCAGCTGTTGAAAGGAATACAACGAAAATGGTGCAAAATCGCCTCGCCTTGCGAGAATTACGAGATGAAAAACAACTCTCATATCTGTGAGGAACTCAGTGTCGAAGCACTGGAGATCAAAGATTTCTCAACATCTCCGGCCTTTCTAAGAAGCCATACTGAGTCCATGGAAAGCATAAATTCCACGCTCATTCCACTCTGGGCACTTCAACCCGCTTCGAAGAAGAGAATCCAAGGGACGAAAGTCTCTCCGCGGATTATAGTCGACTGTCAGAGAAGAAGAGAAAAAAGGAGAGCAAGCCAGAGGGAGAAAGAGGAGATGAACTGGGTTACTTGAAAGATTTGGGGTTGGGTATGATTTAGACCCCGTTTGGCACGGTGGTCGCGATCTTAAACACACAAGTTAAAACGTCATTCGTTAAGGATCACCAAACAAACATCATCCGTTTGAACATAAAAGTAGATGAAGTTCCTTAGATGGGCGTCAACGAATGATAATTAACCCCCGTCTCCGTGACAGCCACCACCATGCCAAAGGGAACCTTGATTGGTCTGCCACTAGGTCTTATTAGGTATCATAAAAAGTAAATTATTGGAATTTATGTGGTCTGCCAATAGCCATATGAGATTTGCCAAATAAACGGTTAATTTTCCGGCAACATTTCACGGCTAATCACGGCTCTTTGTCTTTCGATTGGGCCCTATAACGGTGTTTTACTGTTTTGCCTCCCACGCGTAATTTTGCACGATCATGTCTATCCTGCTTCAGTCGACAAAAGCCATCATTAAATTCGTCATATAAAGCAGCTCCCTCGTCCCCTTTGAAAAAGACTCCTCCTTCTCCTTCGCTTCTCCGGCGCTCTGCTTGTCCATAAGCATCGCCGTCGCCGCACCTCCATTAATTGCTTTCCTCCGTTCAACATTTCCTATCTTTAGGGCATTTGAGTTTCCATATAAGAAAACGACTGGTGCTAGTCTTCAGTAGTAGGCCAGACTCCAGAACATATAAAGTAGCTGCCGCTGAGTTTTCTAGGTTTTACCGCTAGAATCGACCAGCACAAAGTGTTTTTTTATTATAATTCTGGTAATTTCTCACCTTCTCCCTAATGAAAAAGGCTTGTTATTTCATATTATTGCTGGTTTCTTTCTTTGTATTTGTCTTCTGTATGGGTTTTTAATGTACCCTGATCTCCTCCTCAATCCATTTCACCTTCCAGCGTTCTACGAGCATGTTGAGAAATCTAACACTATCCACCTATGAGATTTTTTTGACTACATTGTAATTCAGAGCTAGTTGATTTGGTCCTTCGTTTTTATAAAAGGTGATTGTTATTAGCCGCAGTTTTGGCCAGTCGCACCGCACTTTTTCCTAATTTTATGTGTTTTTTGGAAATACGCCTTGTACGTGCATTTTTAGGAAATTGTTCAACACAAAAGTTATAGATGAGATCTATAACTTTTGTGTTGAACAATTTTCTTAAAAATGCACGTACAAGGAGTATTTCTAAAAGACGCGAAACCTGGACGTATTTCCAAAGTACGTCTTATACATGCATTTTTAGGAAAAGTGTTCAACACAAGTTGTAGATCTCGTCGAGATCTACAACTTTCGTGTCAATCACTTTTCCTAAAAATGCATGTATAAGGCGTATTTCAAAAAGACGCGAAAAATTAGGAGAGTGCGGTGCGACAAGCCAAAACTGCGGTGCTAATAACAATCACCTTTGTAAGGATATTCACGAGTTCAAAAAGTAAAAGCTCAAGCCTTTAGTGGCGGGCAGAACTTGGTATTTCTATGAAGGCATGCTTTTTACCTTTATGATTTGAGACTAATAGGCCTCATTTGGCGCCGCGGTGGCGGGCACAATCGGCGGGTGGAACTGGCACTTTGGGACTGGAGGGGGGGCGACGGGGATGGAAACAGAGGATTCTCGTGGTTTTTCCTCCTTGCTACGGAGGAGACGCAACAAACGTCGTCGGGTGCCGTTTGTTTTGCCACTGTCCGACGACGTTTGCTCCAAACGCTGGCATGAAAATGCCTAAACAAATGAAGCATAAATTAATACCCTCCGACGTCTTACCCTCACATGAGAACTCTTCACATTGGACATTAAATCACATGAGTACTCTTCAGATTTGTTGCGGCCAAACTCGACACTCCGGTCGATCCAGACTAACTTGGACCGCCTTAACTCGCGGAGCGGTCGAGCGCGCACACAGTCAGTTGAAGAGGGGAAATGTACACAAGGAGTTTTAGCGTGGAAAACCCTTCAACCGGGTGAAAAACCACGTGACCGGTTCGCTGCCAGTCAAAATCCACTAGATCAGGGTGATTACAGTATGTTGAGTGAATCGGGGCGACAGGCCGCTCCTGTTACAACTTGCGGGGTGAGAGGATGACTATAACTGCCGACGGGCAACAGACTGCTCCGCCAAAGTGACTTAAACGGTGGAATGCGCGGGATGCTTCTGGCGCGTGCGCCCGGGGGCGGCGCGCTTGCGGGCTTCGACTGTCTTCTTCGCTCGACTTCCTCTGACTTTGGGCGCCTCCTTGCTAACTGCGCGTTGGTGGGGTGCCAATAGCCGATGGCGGGTGCCGATGGCCGGTGCCGATGGCCGCCGGTGGCCGCTGGAGGTCGTTGGTGGCCGCTGGTGGCTGCTGGAGGTCGCTGGTGGCCACTGGTGGCTGGCGGCGAGAGGTGGCCGACACGGTGGAGGAGGCGGAAGAGCTCTCACCTGAGGAAGAGGGAGAAGAATCGTCGGAGGAAAAGATGAGAAATGAAGAGCCCATGGAGTCCTTTTATAGCCTCCAGGGGAGGATCATGGCGGGCCCCACCACTAAAGTGGTGGGATAGTGGGTGGTTACCCCCTTAATCGGACGGCGACTAGGCGGTTAGACCGGCTAGGCGGTGGCGGCGGCGGCTAGGCCGGCGAGGCGGCGGCCTGGTGAGGCGGCCAGACGACGGTCTGGTCAGGCGGCCAGACGGCGGTCTGGTCAGGCGGCCAGGCGGCCAGGCGGCCAGGCGGCCAGGCGGCCAGGCGGCCAGGCGGCCAGGCGGCCAGGCGGCCAGGCGGCCAGGCGGCCAGGCGGCCAGGCGGCCAGGCGGCCAGGCGGCCAGGCGGCCAGGCGGCCAGGCGGCCAGGCGGCCAGGCGGCCAGGCGGCCAGGCGGCCAGGCGGCCAGGCGGCCAGGCGGCCAGGCGGCCAGGCGGCCAGGCGGTTAGGCCGGCTTGGCGGTGGCGGCTAGGCGACGGCTAGGCCGGCTAGGCGGTGGCCTGGCGAGGTGGCCAGACGGCGATCTGGCCGGACGGCAAGGCGGCCAGGCGGCCAGGCGGTTAGGCCGGCTAGGCGGTTAGGCCGGCTAGGCGGTGGCGGCGGCTAGGCCGGCGAGGCGGCGGCCTGGTGAGGCGGCCAGACGGCGGTCTGGTCAGGCGGCCAGGCGGCCAGGCGGTTAGGCCGGCTAGGTGGCGGCGGCTAGGCGGTTTCCTTCCATGGGGAGAGGGAGTGGGTCCCGCTCCCCCATGATTCTCTCATCATGAGAGTTCATGGGGATGGCACACTCATGATCCACTTTTGGAGGAGATCATGAGGGGTCTTCTTCTCCTATAAATTAAAGGGGGAACCCATCAAATGCCCCCCAAATCTCTACTTGGCCGGGAACGAAGCGAGCGTGAGGAGAGATTTCTGGAATTCCTTATTGTCATGGTGGGTGCCGGCGAGAGATCCGAGGCGGCGGCGATGGATCGTGGTTCTAAGGTATTGTGTTGTGCGGAGGCTTGGCGAACGGGCGCCTGGATGCCTGCGGACGGGGGGCTGGTGCGGTACACGAGTGTCAAAACGGCGCGCGCGAGGAAGGGCTGAAGGGGCGGGTGCTGGCCGCGCACGCAGGCAGCGCGCGGGCTGGTCGCGCGCGTAGGCCTTGCGTGCGCGCAGGCCGCGCGCGCAGGCAGGCCGCGCGCGAAGGCAGGTCGCGCGCGCTGGCAGGCCGCGCGCGCAGGCAGGCGCGCTCGCAGGCCGGCCGCGTGCGCTGGCCGCTCGCGTAGGCCACGCGCGCAGGCCGGCCGCGCGCGCGCAGGCCGCGCGCGCAGGCAGGCCATGGGCGCAGGCAGGCCGCGCGCGCATGCAGGCCGCGCACGCTTAGGCCGCGCGCGTCCGTGCTGGTCGCTTGAGGAAGAGTTGCGTGCAGCTTGTACGCGATATGCGCAAGGTGTGCGGCGTGTGCACGAGGTACGATGCGTACTGTATGTAATGTATACGATGGATAGTGAGTGACGCGTGCGTGATGCATGCTGCATACGCGATGTGCGCAAGGTGTAACATGCATGGCGAACTAAGTGCCCATGGGAAGAGATTAATGAGGTGGAGTTTCGTTTGCCCCCCGAGTGTATCACCGAGTACTTCTTATACAAGGTCGGACGGGGAAACTTGCTCCGGCGAGGTTCTTGGATGTGAAGACGGTGCTTTCAGAATGGTACCTTAGTTGACAAAGTTCATGTTGTTTCGCGCGAGTTTGACGCGTAATGTTGTTTTGCCCGAGACTGATTCGCGACTGTTGCTTGCACGAGCTTGGCTCGTGACTTTTGCTTGCACAAGACTTGCTTGTGAATTTGCCTTGCGCGGTTTGGGACCGCATCTTAGTTTGCACGATGCTGGCTCGCGGCTTCGCTTGCACGAGGCTGGCTTCCGAATTTATTTGCGCGGTTTGTGACCGCGACTTAGTTTGCGTAAGAATTGCACGCGGCTTAGATTGTGCGAGGGCTGCTCGCGGCTTGATTTGCACGGTTTGCGACCGCGTCTTGACTTTCGCGCGGGTTGTTCGCATCTTAGATTGCGCGAGGGCTGCTTGCGGCTTAGATTGCGCGAGAGCTGCTTGCGGCTTAGATTGCGCGTTGGCAGTTCGCGGCTTAGATTGCACGAGGGCTACTCGCGGCTTAGTTTGCACGAGGGATGCTCGCGGCTTCTTCGTGAGGGGGCAGGCCCCCACGGTGTCGTCGGAGAGTGTAAGTACTCAATCCGACCGTCGGAGAGCGTAGGTGCTCAATCCGGGTGCCGGAGAACGTAGGTGCTCAATCCGGGTGCGATCGCGAGGGGGGCAGACCCTTGCGATGGCGTCGGAGAGTGTAAGTACTCAATCCGACCGTCGGAGAACGTATGTGCTCAATTCGGGTGCGATCGCGAGGGGGGCAGGCCCTTGCGACGGCGTCGGAGAGTGTAAGTACTCAATCTGACCGTCGGAGAACGTAGGTGCTCAATCCGGGCGCCGGAGAACGTAGGTGCTCAATCCGGGTGTGATCGCGAGGGGGGCAGGCCCTTGCGATGGCGTCAGAGAGTGTAAGTACTCAATCCGACCGTCGGAGAACGTAGGTGCTCAATCCGGGTGCCGGAGAACGTAGATGCTCAATCCGGGTGCGATCGTGAGGGGGGCAGACCCTTGCGATGGCGTCGGAGAGTGTAAGTACTCAATCCGACCGTCGGAGAACGTAGGTGCTCAATCCGGGCGCCGGAGAACGTAGGTGCTCAATCTGGGTGTGATCGCGAGGGGGGCAGGCTCTGACGATGACATGACGTTGAAGGGGCAAAGTTGCTGAAGAACCTGCTTGTTCGGTTTGTAAGCACAGTTTTACCTTAAAACAAATATGATATTGTACTTAAAAATAAACTTGGTTCGTGCGAGCCTGAGCTCATGACTTTTACTGTTCTAAAGTGGCAAAGCAAGATGATGGAAAAAACAGACGATTAACATCATTAATTAAAAAATACGGAGGGATGGATGCGACGCAAATTCCGGGCTGCAGGTGTGCTGTAGAGGGTCGTCCTGCGTCGGGGAGAGCGTCCGTCTTAGGTATTCATTGCTGGGGATCCGACGATGGTCTCTATGTTGTCTACCATCTGCCTTCCTCCACCGTTTCCTTGTGCTGGGATCTGTGCTTGTCCTTGCAAAAATCTCCCGAGGAGCCCCTGGCGGACAAGACGTTCAATTTCATTTTTTAGACCGGCACACTTTTCAGTGTTGTGACCCGTTGTGCGGTGGAACTCGCAGTATCTTGTCTGGTCTGCCTTGGGGTTTGGTCGTGATGCTCTTGGTCGTTGGAAGGTTGGATCATTCTGAATGGCGTACATCACATTAGTGCGGGTGGTATTCAGAGGGGTGTATTCCTGAAGTGGATGTTGCCCCCCATTCCTTGGAAGGTCTCGCTGACGGCTATTGCGGCGACGCTCACTCTGACATCGCTCTTCTTGTCTTGTGAGGGTTGGTTCCTCTTCTTTCTTCCTTTTTTGTCCTTCTCCAAACTGCTGTCGGTGCGCTTCAATAGCTTCGTCGGCTGCTATCTGGGCCTCGACCCGATGAACAAGTTCTGGATAACTAGGCGCGGTCTCCCTCATGAGTGCTGAATAAAAGCCGCTGGGGCGGAGTCCGCCAAGGAAGACGCCTCTGAGAAGCTCGGGGTCGACGCCTGGAATTTGACGTGCCTCAGAGGTGAAGCGGCGAAAGAAGTCCCTGAGGGACTCTCCTTCATTTTGTCGAATACCTGAAAGGTGAGAGAGATCGCGAACGATTCTCCGATTTGCGATGAACTGGTCAGTAAATTGCCTGGTCAGCTCTGCGAAGTTGGTAATGGTGCCAGCTCTCAGGGAATGGAACCATGTACGGGCCTGCCCTTTGAGTGTTGTTGGGAACACTTGGCAGAGCAACTGGTCTGGAGCATTGTAAATCCTCATGATGGTGGTGAAGTGATTGACATGTTCGAGTGGATCATCGGTTCCATTGAATGTATCGATGTTTGGAAGCTTGAATCCATGTGGAATGAGATGATCGAGGATTTGCGGCGTCAAGGGGGAGCCTTGGCAGAGCGGTCGGTGAGCCCGAAAATCTCTTCTTCCAGCCTGGCGGTATTCTTCGGCTATAACTTCTCGAATTTCCTCCCGAGTAAATCTTTCGAGAGGAGGGGGGTGAATGTCGTCGACGAGGTGGTGATGAAGATGATCTGCTCTTACTCCTCTTTGAGCTGGGTAAGTGGAGCCGGCGACGTCAGAATAATCCTCGGGCTCTTCCTGGACCCTTTCCGGGTTTGGTTGCAGCGGAGGATTTACTGAGGCTGGCGACATCGGGGGAGCAGGAGGTGCTCCCATGTTTCGGAGTAATGCAAGCATTTCCGTTTGTTGTTCTTCCATTTGACGGACGCGCCCCTCCAGGGCGACGACGGGAGCGAAAGCTACTTCGACAGTCAGTGGCACGTCTACCAGAGAGTGAGAACGTGCTGGTTCAGTGTGCCCGCCAAGTGCGGACCCTTCGGCAGTGCGGGCACTTCTCTTTGCCATCGCGGTTGCAGGGATGGTGAACTTGCTCTGCGAAGGAATGCTGGGAATGCTTCCCACAGACTGCGCCAAACTGTTGCGGCCAAACTCGGCGCTCCGGTCGATCCAGACTAACTTGGACCGCCTTAGCTCGCGGAGCGGTCGAGCGCGCACACAGTCAGTTGAAGATGGGAAATGTACACAAGGAGTTTTAACGTGGAAAACCCTTCAACCGGGTGAAAAACCACGTGACCGGTTCGCTGCCAGTCAAAATCCACTAGATCAGGGTGATTACAGTATGTTGAGTGAATCAGGGCGACAGGCCGCTCCCGTTACTACTTGCGGGGTGAGAGGATGACTATAACTGCCGGCGGGCAATAGACTGCTCCGCCAAAGTAACTTAAACAGTGGAATGCGCGGGATGCTTCTGGCGCGTGCGCCCGGGGGCGGCGCACTTGCGGGCTTCGACTGTCTTCTTCGCTCGACTTCCTCTGACTTTGGGCGCCTCTTTGCTAACTGCGCGTTGGTGGGGTGCCAATAGCCGATGGCCGCCGGTGGCCGCTGGAGGTCGTTGGTGGCCGCTGGTGGCTGCTGGAGGTCGCTGGTGGCCGCTGGTGGCTGGCGGCGAGAGGTGGCCGACACGGTGGAGGAGGCGGGAGAGCTCTCACCTGAGGAAGAGGGAGAAAAATCGTCGGAGGAAAAGATGAGAAATGAAGAGCCCCTGGGGTCCTTTTATAGCCTCCAGGGGAGGATCATGGCGGGCCCCACCACTAAAGTGGTGGGATAGTGGGTGGTTACCCCCTTAATCGGACGGCGACTAGGCGGTTAGACCGGCTAGGCGGTGGCGGCTAGGCGGCGGCTAGGCGGCGGCTAGGCCGGCGAGGCGGCGGCCTGGTGAGGCGGCCAGACGGCGGTATGGTCAGGCGGTGGCGGCTAGGCGGCGGCTAGGCCGGCTAGGCGGTGGCCTGGCGAGGTGGCCAGGCGGCGATCTGGCCGGGCGGCAAGGCGGCCAGGCGGCCAGGCGGCCAGGCGGTTAGGCCAGCTAGGCGGTGGCGGCTAGGCGGCGGCTAGGCCGGCGAGGCGGCGGCCTGGTGAGGCGGCCAGACGGCGGTCTGGTCAGGCGGCCAGGCGGCCAGGCGGTTAGGCCGGCTAGGTGGTGGCGGCTAGACGGTTTCCTTCCATGGGGTGAGGGAGTGGGTCCCGCTCCCCATGATTCTCTCATCATGAGAGTTCATGGGGATGACACACTCATGATCCACTTTTGGAGGAGATCATGGGGGGTCTTCTTCTCCTATAAATGAAAGGGGGAACCCATCAAGATTTGCCATTATTCCACTCTAAAAAGGAGCTTTTCAAAAATTGTCACAGTATAAGAACCAAAAATTCATTAAATCACATGGAGACATCATGCGAGTCCGGGCTTTTGAACTTTGCTCAACCATGGTTGAAGGCTTCAAGACCCATGCTATCTACAAACCTCATGGACATAACCTATCCCAGCTCAATCATCGGTTCTGATACCAATTTGCTATGCTTTGATACTACTTGTTGAGGAGTGAGCCAAATAAGACTAGTTGGGTCAACACACTATATATCTGTTGGGGTCCACCCCCTAAAGAGAGTCAGACCAGAGCAGCCTTGTCGACTAGAAGTTTGGAAGCATGCCGACTAGAAGTTTGGAAGCATGTCGACTAGAAGTCTTTACATGCCGACGAGAAGCTAAGGAATGTCGACTAGACATGGTCCTTATCGACGAGACGACTGGAGCATGTCGTCGAGATAGTTGGGGCATATCGACTATATGGGCTGGGCTGCTCATGTCATCGAGAAGGCTCGACATCGTATCGACGAGATGGGCTACTCATGTCAACGAGACGGTCTTCCTATATCGACGAGACTAGGTATATATCGACGAGACGCGCAATCCAGTCGACGAGACGGGTCCAGAGCGGAAATTTGTGTGGTCTTTGCTGTTTAATCTTGTGATTTCAGTCGTTGGATCTTCTCTTAACCTATTTAATGACTGCCAAAGATGCGCCTAGGTATTCTAATAGGGTTTGCGAGCCCTTATTTAAAGGGAGATGAGATTTTGAGTCTAAGCCCTAAGTCTAATTGCCGTCTGCCATCAAAGTCTCAAGTCGCGAAACCTTCTGCTGTTGCCAGCAGAGTTCTTCAGGAGGGAAGAACAGGATATTCTCAGCCCAGTGCCATTGTCTTTGCCGTAAGGAACTTCAATCTTGTCTTCGCCGCCGGAGCACTTAAAGAAATGCCGATTTCTTTAAGTGCTTCTACTGCAAAAAGGGCTATTTTATGAACTGCTATAAACTGCAGAGCGACCAGAAGGAAGAGAAGGTAAAGGAGAAGGGAGAATCTAGTGAAAGTGCATGCGCAACCTCGATTGTTGAAGATGAGTCATTGTGCTCACATTACAGCGGGCCTGCCAGGAGTGTGTGGACGTAGATTGAATTGTGGATGGTGGTGCATCCTATCACTGTACACCTTACAGAGAATACTTATATTCTTATTCTACCGGAGAACTTGGTACCATTCAGATGGCGAATGTGCTGGTGTGTCGAAGATCGCTGGTAGTGGAGGTGTTCACCCGGAGACTGATCCGGGGAAGGTTATCCTCAAAGATGCAAAACTTATTCCTGATATGTGGATGAACCTTATCTCTGTTGGGAGGCTTGATGATGGAGGATTCACTAGCATTGAAGGAGGAGGTGCCTGGAAGCTGGTGAAGCGCTCCTTAGTGGTGTCCAGGGGTAAGAAGTGATGTGGATTGTATCATGCAAAGACTAAGATCTGCAGTTCGAGTGTGAATGCTGTTGAATACAACTTTATTGAGTTATGACATCACAGACTTGATCACATAAGAGAGAAGAATATTAAGATACTTGTGAAGAACAAGGTTCTGCCAGAACTGTCAGGAGAGTTGTCTGACACGTGTTCACTGCTTAGCTGAGAAGTAGAGAAGAGTGCACTTCGCGGATGCTAGACCGAAGAGAAAGTCAGAGCTGCTGAATTTGATACACACAGTGTGTGGTCCGATTGGGCCCAAGTCAGTGGGGGTACAACCTAATTTATCACGTTCATTGATTGTCACTCCAGAAAGGTATGAACTTACTTTCTTAAGTAGAAGAGTGAGGTCTTGACAAAATTTACTGAGTTGAGAGCAAAGGTGGAGAAGGTGATCAGGAAGCAGATCAAGTAGGTAAGATTTGACAATAAGGGAGAGTACAATAGTGCATTTGATGCTTACTGCAAGGAGCATGACATAGTACACGAGAAGACTATCCCTAGGGCACCACAACAGATCAGTCTAGCAGAGATGATGACCAGAACGATTATGGAGAAGATCAAATGTATGATCTTATAGGCCGGAACTGGCAAGCAAGTCTAGGCAGAGGCAGTACAAACTGCAGTGAATCAGATTAATTTGTCCCACCCTCTGCACTATTGGATGGAGATGTTTCAAAACATGTATGGTCTGATGGTCTGAGAGGGATGTGTCTTATGAACATGTGAGGGTGTTCAGATGCAGAGTACATGTCTCCCTAAGAAAGAAAGATCGAAGCTTGATGAGAAATCCCGTGAGTGCATCGTGTTGGGATTCTCACATGAAGAGTTTGGATATAGACTCTGGGGTCCTGTGAAGAGGAAGATTGTCGGAAGCAGGGATATGATCTTTGTAGAAGATCAGACCGTTAGTGAGCAGAAGAGTGCCGGGACACAAAATCCACTGGCTGTGGAAAGTTCTGGTGAAGCTCTTGAGCCAGAGAATGCTGGTGCTGGTGAAGATTCCAGGTGTGGAAGAAACAATGGATGAAGGGGAGCTTTGCCAGTTGATGTTTCACCTATTTTGGAAGTAGCCTCAAGGAGATCTGAGAGAGCATGAAGGCCAAGCACCAAGTATCCACCGCAAGACTATATCTTGCTTAGTGATGGTGGTGAGCTCATTTGAGGAGGTTCAGAAGGTTGAAGATAAGGAGCTGTGGGCAGAAGCTATGATTGAGGAGTTGGACTCGCTCCAGAAGAACGAGACCTATGACTTGGTCCGGCTACCAAAGGGAGGAAGGCCTTGAAGAACAAATGAGTCTTTAAGCTAAAAGTAAATGAGAATCTCTCCAGTCCTTGATATAATTCATGGTTGGCAGTTAAATGTTTCAGTCATAAGTACATTGTTGATTTTGACGAGATATTTTCACTTGTGGTGAAAATTTATTCTATCAAACTTGTCTTAGGGTTAGCTGCCTTTATGAATCTCGAGGTTGAGCAGATGGATATCAAGACGACACTTCTGCATGGAGATTTGGAAGAATAGCTGTACATGGAGCAACCTAAAGGTTTTGAAGTCAAGGGAAAGGAAATTTTATTCTGCCGACTCAAGAAGAGTCTATATGGATTAATCAGACACCTATAGTGGTATAAGAAGTTTGACTCCTTCATGACAAAAAGCAAATTCCAGAGGACCAGGTTGATCATTGTGTTTATGTGAAGAGGACTAAAAAGGCCTTTATTATCATACTACTATATAATGATATGATGATTGTCGAGATGACAAATCCAGCGCTGATGATCCGAAGAAGGAGCTTAGTAAGTCCTTTGAGATGAATAATTTGGGACCAGCGAAGAAGATTCTTGGGATGAAGATCACTAGGGACAGGAGTGCAGGTCTACTATACTGCCTCAAGGAGAGCACGTGGAGAAGGTGCTGAAGAGGTTCATGATGGAGAAGGTCAAGCCGATTGTTACTGTGTTGGGTAGACACTTCAAGCTCTCAAACTCTCAGTGTCCTTCATCTGAGAAGGAAGTGGAGGAGATGAACCTAATCCCTTATGCATCTGCAATAGGGAGTTTGATGCATGATATAGTCTGCACTAGGCCAGACATAGCTTATGCAGTTGGGATGGTGAGCAGATACCTGACAAACCCAGGGAAAGTCCATTGGTATGCTGTGAAGTGGATATTCCGCTATCTCAGAGGTACCGGGGTCACCGAAGCTAGTTGGGTACTCTGACTCGGATATGTCTGTAGATGTTCATTCTAGGAGATCCACATCTGGGTTTGCAGGGGGAGGCATGTCGTGGAAATCAAGGCTACATAAGTACGTGACGCTTTTGATGACAGAGGCAAAATACATAGTGCTGACGAAAGTGTCCAAAGAGATTTTGTGGATGAAGAAGTTTATGCTTGAACTTGGACTCCAACAAGATGAGTTCACTGTGTTCAGTGATAGTCAGAGCGCTATATTCTTGGTCAAAAATCCCGCCTACCACTCTAAGACAAAGCATATCAATGTCATACATCATTGGATACAAGATATCGTCAAGGAGAAGCTGTTGAAGGTGGAGAAAGTCCACACTGATGAAAATCCTTCGGACATGATGACGAAGACCGTGTCAAAGGAGAAACACGAGTTGTGCCGATTATTGATCGACATGATGCCCACCTGAAGATGTCAGATGGGAGGACTCCTTTTTATGGTCTTCAGGGAGAGTCTGTTAGGGTCCAACCCCTAAAGAGTCAGACCAGAGCAACTTTACCGACTAAAAGTCTGGAAGCATGTCGGCCAGAAGTCTGGAAGCATGCCGACTAGAAGTCTGGAAGCATGCCGACTAGAAGTCTGTTCATGCCGACGAGAAGATACAGGCATGTCAACGAGAAGCTAAGGAATGCCGATTAGACCGGGTCCTTATCGACGAGACGACTGGAGCATGACATCGAGACGGGTTGGGCATATCGACCAGATGGGCTGCTCATGTCGGCGAGAAGACTTGGCAGCATATCGACGAGATGGGCTGCTCATGTCGACGGGACTGTTTTCCCATATCGACTAGATAAGGTCCATATCGACGAGACGCGCAATCCATGTCGACGAGACGCGCAATTCATGCTGACGAGACGGGTCCAGAACGGAAATTTGTGCCATCTTGGGTGTTTAGTCTCGTGATTTCAGCCATTTGATCTTCTTTTAACCCATCTAATGGCTGCCAATGATGCACCTAGGTAATTGAAGATGAGATTTTGAGTCTAATCCCTAAGTCTAATTGCCGTCTGCTATCAGAAGCCGCAAGTTGCAAACCGCGAAACCTTTTGCTGTCGCTAGAGGAGTTTTTCAGGAGGGAAGAACATGAGATTCACAGCCCAGTGCCATCGTCTTCGCCGTAAGGAACTTCAATCTTGTCTTTGCCATCAGAATGCTTGAAGAAAGGTCGTTTTCTTTTCTTGAAGAGATTTTTGTTTCACCATGGCCTTGTGAGGAGATTTGGATTGTTGAATCTTGGGAGTTCTAGGTTGGGCAAACCTTGTTCATGTATTTGTAATCCTTATTGATATAGTGGATTTTTGTTCCCTGCACCGTGATTTTTCCCTCATTTAAGTTGAGAGGGTTTTCCACATATATCTGGTGTTTGCGATTGCTATTGCTATATTATCTTCTTATTTGTGTTATTGCTATATTATCAAACACCCTCATCATCCAAAATTTAAAAATCTGGATGTAGGCCAACCTCTTGATGTTTTTTGTGCCAATATACTTCCCACATATCCTAATCCTTAATAACAATTTTATATACATAAATTTGTCATATATTAGTGATTAAGCGTAAACCATATTTCTAGTGAATTTGAGCATTTGTAGTTAGCTCTCGCATATTTGTTAATAGAGCAAAATCAACATTATCTTTTATAAGATGCAATCAAATGTTTGTCATGTTGTTTTAAGAGAAAATTTGTCCTGCGAAATCAGTAGTCCTGATGGGGTTCCCCTAAAATAAAAGTGGTCAAGCCGAAGTTTTTCACAGCGACCTCGACTGGCTCGCCAAAATGATTCCAACAGGCTCATTCTCGTGCAATTTCGGGTTTGTTTCATCGCTCAAATGAACACTAGAACGCGGGCGGGGGGGGGGGGGGGGGGGGGGGGGGGGTCATGCACAAAAGCTACGCACATGCCGGGCGCATACCCGCAAGATGAGTACGCAAGGTGTGTCGCGCTTGAGAAAAGGGCGCGCGTCCGCATGCGTCGCGTCCAGTGCGCACAACACACAAGCGCGCCAGCCCGCACTCCCCCATAGGTAGCACGTCTGCGCACACACCTTCGCTGCCATGCTCTAGTCACTCATCGCCACCACCGACTAACCTGATTGGGTCGTACAAGCTGCCCGGGCCGCTCCAGGGGCAAAGTCATCATATTCCTCACATTGGTGATCCGGGTGGCCTAAATTACATGTTCTTATTTGCCCTTTCATTAATCAAGAGAACACAATTACTTGTCGCCCTCTTGAAAAACTATAAAAGAGAGCCGAAACCTTTATTTGAAGAGGACAAAAAAAAGAGAAGGAGTGATAGTTCTAAGGTTTTCCGACGAGACGTTGTAGACTTAATTCCAACTCCAAGGCATGAATACCCTACTCATTGCGCAACCTCCCGCTCATTACGCGCTTTTCACATGTCCTCTCTGTCTTTAAGTCTACTCCAGCGCACGCCTTCGCGCTCCGCTCCAGTGAACGCCTCCGCGCTCCGCTCCAGTGAACGCCTTCGCGCTCCGCTCCAGTGAACGCCTCCGCGCTCCGCTCCAGTGAACGCCTCCGCGCTCCGCTCCAGTGAACGCCTCCGCGCTCCGCTCCAGTGAACGCCTCCGCGCTCCGCTCCATTGAACGCCTCCGCGCTCCGCTCCAGTGAACGCCTCCGCGCTCCGCTCCAGTGAATGCCTCCGCGCTCCGCTCCAGTGAACGTCTCCGCACTCCGCTCCAGTGAACGCATCCGTTCTTCTCTCTAGTGCGTGCTTCGTCCGATCCGCATCGTCCAGCACTGGACGCTTAAAAAACATTTTGTAAACGAGAGGTAGTCTGTCGCCCTTTGAAAAGCTAATTCTTGTACTCGACTGTCACTAGTGGATTTTGTCTGAACTGGGCCTGAACTCATGTTTTTCTCTTTCCGGGTTTTCCATATAAAAGTATTGTTGTCTGTCGTTGGATCTCTACTTTGACTGTTTGCGTATTCGACTCACTCTCGAGCTAAGATGACCCACTTTGTCTGGTCCGCGGGAGCACTGAGCGACTCACAACAGTTTAGCGTCTTCTGTGGGAAAGTGTTCTCAACCCTCTAAAGATTTTCGGAAGACAGTACTTGCTTCGTGAAAGTACTCCCGACTGACAACAATGACAAGAAGAAACACCCGCGCTACCGTTTGGGCTGTTCCGGAGGGATGCACCGACCAAGCTCCTACAAATTCACTCATCGACAACATGCCTCTTTTCGTGGAAGGTGTCACCATCCCAGCTGCGTCGATGGAGGAGCTTATGCGGTAATTGGAGGAGCGTCAGATCGAGATGCTCACACTGCTGAGGAATTTAGAAGCCTCTCACGCCCCTAAAACAGTCGCTGCACCGGACGTTCGATCACCACTATTTCAAATCATCCCTTGCCTGAAAGCACTACTCGCTTCAAGGACTCTGCCGCAGACGAGTTATCTGACGCCGCTAGCTCTACGAATCTAGCACTGCCTGACGGGATTCCCGAGCGTGCGCAACACAATCCCTTCCCTGTGGGAGTAGATGACAAAAAGTCCGGCAGAAAGCTCGCTCGCGAGGTGTGCAACATGATCGAAGAAGAGTACGGGCATGCCGGGCAGCCGATCGCGTGTCCACGACGTCAATTTTGCCATGGTTCCCTACAAACTCTGCATGTTCTGGCTCACCTAACACTGTATGGATTGAAGCTGCCAAATATTGAGACTTTTGACAAGACTGGTGATCCATTGAGGCACATTAATCACTTCACAACGATAATGCAAATCTACAATGCCCCCGATCAATTGTTGTGCCAAGTGTACCCTACAACTGTGAAATGGTAGGCTCACTGGTTTCATGCTCTGAGGAAAGTGGAAATTGACAACTTTACGGAGCTGCCTCAACTGTTCACCGATTAGTTCGTCGCCAATCGCAGGACTTTTTGAGACCTCTCTCATCTTTCTGGAATCTGCCAATCGAGGGAGAAACACTTAAAGACTATTTCCGCCGTTTCACTACTGAAGCACGACGGATTCCAGGGGTTAACCCCGAGCTTCTACGCGGCGTATTCCTTAGAGGTCTTCGTTTTAGTGGCTTTTACTTCTCGTTAATGAGAGAAATAATACCCATTTATCCCAAAGTTGTACATCAAGTCGAGACCCATATCTCAGCGGACGAAGCAGTAGATTCGCATCGACAACAATTCTAAGGTAGCCTGAAAAGATAGAAAGGGAAAGATCCCCTGCCGATCCCTAAGAGGAATGATGAGCATCACGATGGCTTCCGTCAAGACGGGGGGAACCGACAACATTAGAACTTCCCCCCTAAATGCGTCCCAGACGGATGTCTTGCTCGCCATCCGTGATCACGCCGCTCTTTAGAGGCCTAGGCCACTAGACCCAAACTCGGGGGATCAGTCCAAGTTCAGTAACTTTCATCATTGTCCTGAGTGTTCGGAGAATCCAAATGCAAGCTCCGACCTTTCCGCACAGTGTTCAGAGAATTCAAATGGAAGCTACAGCCTTTCTCCGGACTTTCCGCAAAGTGTTTGGAGAATCCAAACGGAAGCTCCGACCTTTCCACAGATTGTTCAGAGAATCCAAATGGAAGCTTTTTCCTTTCCACATAGTGTTTAGAGAATCAAAATGGAAGCTCAGGCCTTTCTGCAGAGTGTTCGGAGAATCTAAATGGAATTTACGACCTTTCCACAGTGTTTAGAAATCCAAATGGAAGTTTCATCCTCTCCACAAAGAGTTCGGAGAATCCAAATGGTACAAGGTTATCCCCCATACCCATAACAAAAACTCCGGCCTTTCCAAAGGACCCCGAGTCCAAAGGGAACCACGTTCCCTTACTCCTTGCATAAACACGACTCTACCATACAATAGGCTTGGAACATTCACCCAAAAGTTCATGTGTGCGCCGCCTTCAACATGATCGCGAGCACACCGCTCTCACGCTCATTCGTCCACACGCAGCTCTGTAGCACGTCCACGCGTATGTGGCTTTTCAAAGCGTTCATATAAACACCGCTTTACATCACATTCACGTAGGCGTACCATCGCAACTCGTTCACACGCACGAGACTTTGTAGTTAGTTCATACGTACGCAACTCTACAACACGTTTACGTACGCACAACTTTCCTGTATGCGCCCCATCACTCCACTCGCCATAAGGTGCATCGCCCTGTATAGGGTGCACCTTGCTCAAAAAGAAACACCCGCGCTACCGTTTGGGCTGTTCCGGAGGGATGCACCGACCAAGCTCCTACAAATTCACTCATCGACAACATGCCTCTTTTCGTGGAAGGTGTCACCATCCCAGCTGCGTCGATGGAGGAGCTTATGCGGTAATTGGAGGAGCGTCAGATCGAGATGCTCACACTGCTGAGGAATTTAGAAGCCTCTCACGCCCCTAAAACAGTCGCTGCACCGGACGTTCGATCACCACTATTTCAAATCATCCCTTGCCTGAAAGCACTACTCGCTTCAAGGACTCTGCCGCAGACGAGTTATCTGACGCCGCTAGCTCTACGAATCTAGCACTGCCTGACGGGATTCCCGAGCGTGCGCAACACAATCCCTTCCCTGTGGGAGTAGATGACAAAAAGTCCGGCAGAAAGCTCGCTCGCGAGGTGTGCAACATGATCGAAGAAGAGTACGGGCATGCCGGGCAGCCGATCGCGTGTCCACGACGTCAATTTTGCCATGGTTCCCTACAAACTCTGCATGTTCTGGCTCACCTAACACTGTATGGATTGAAGCTGCCAAATATTGAGACTTTTGACAAGACTGGTGATCCATTGAGGCACATTAATCACTTCACAACGATAATGCAAATCTACAATGCCCCCGATCAATTGTTGTGCCAAGTGTACCCTACAACTGTGAAATGGTAGGCTCACTGGTTTCATGCTCTGAGGAAAGTGGAAATTGACAACTTTACGGAGCTGCCTCAACTGTTCACTGATTAGTTCGTCGCCAATCGCAGGACTTTTTGAGACCTCTCTCATCTTTCTGGAATCTGCCAATCGAGGGAGAAACACTTAAAGACTATTTCCGCCGTTTCACTACTGAAGCACGGCGGATTCCAGGGTTAATCCCGAGCTTCTACGCGGCGTATTCCTTAGAGGTCTTTGTTTTAGTGGCTTTTACTTCTCGTTAATGAGAGAAAAATAATACCCATTTATCCCAAAGTTGTACATCAAGTCGAGACCCATATCTCAGCGGACGAAGCAGTAGATTCGCATCGACAACAATTCTAAGGTAGCCTGAAAAGATAGAAAGGGAAAGATCCCCTGCCGATCCCTAAGAGGAATGATGAGCATCACGATGGCTTCGTCAAGACGGGGGGAACCGACAACATTAGAACTTCCCCCCTAAATGCGTCCCAGACGGATGTCTTGCTCGCCATCCGTGATCACGCCGCTCTTTAGAGGCCTAGGCCACTAGACCCAAACTCGGGGGATCAGTCCAAGTTCAGTAACTTTCATCATTGTCCTGAGTGTTCGGAGAATCCAAATGCAAGCTCCGACCTTTCCGCACAGTGTTCAGAGAATTCAAATGGAAGCTACAGCCTTTCTCCGGACTTTCCGCAAAGTGTTTGGAGAATCCAAACGGAAGCTCCGACCTTTCCACAGATTGTTCAGAGAATCCAAATGGAAGCTTTTTCCTTTCCACATAGTGTTTAGAGAATCAAAATGGAAGCTCAGGCCTTTCTGCAGAGTGTTCGGAGAATCTAAATGGAATTTACGACCTTTCCACAGTGTTTAGAAATCCAAATGGAAGTTTCATCCTCTCCACAAAGAGTTCGGAGAATCCAAATGGTACAAGGTTATCCCCCATACCCATAACAAAAACTCCGGCCTTTCCAAAGGACCCCGAGTCCAAAGGGAACCACGTTCCCTTACTCCTTGCATAAACACGACTCTACCATACAATAGGCTTGGAACATTCACCCAAAAGTTCATGTGTGCGCCGCGTTCAACATGATCGCGAGCACACCGCTCTCACGCTCATTCGTCCACACGCAGCTCTGTAGCACGTCCACGCGTATGTGGCTTTTCAAAGCGTTCATATAAACACCGCTTTACATCACATTCACGTAGGCGTACCATCGCAACTCGTTCACACGCACGAGACTTTGTAGTTAGTTCATACGTACGCAACTCTACAACACGTTTACGTACGCACAACTTTCCTGTATGCGCCCCATCACTCCACTCGCCATAAGGTGCATCGCCTGTATAGGGTGCACCTTGCTCAAAAAAAGATGCGCCGCTCTTCGAAATAAGCTTCGCGCTACTCTTCAAAGGACCCAGCGTCCTCCGGTTAAACAGGGCCTGTTCCCCTCTATGACCATGCGAAAACATCATTCCCCCATATCTACAATAGACCTATCATCCTCTGATCAAAGTCACGCACACAAAAACAAAAAAAACTTTCTCAAGGCACACAAAATTTAAAAATACGCAACACGCGTAAAGTTCAAAAAATGCGCACGTGCAATGCGCACAAAAACCACACGCTTGCAGTGTGCGCGAGTTCAAAAACATGTGACCCGCAACATGCATTTGTACTCAAGCACATGCCTCATGCAAGGTGCTGCGGACGGCTATGCAAGCCACGAGCATGCCCCGTTTCCTGCATGACAACGCATGATCCGAGCCAACGCGGGCACTCGCGCACCGCACACGCTTTCCCGCTTTCCCAGTCGCTCGCGTTTGCTTACCCCTTCTGATAGGGATCCATCAGATCATGCAGCACGGGGTTTGCCGCAAGGAGGGACTCACATTCGTGTACTCGCGCAGGAGGTCTTGATCGGATTGCCGATCCGACTCCGCAGATGCGTCCGGATTCGCGTCGCGAATTATTTTCATATATTACTTTATTATTTGTGTTTTATTTGATGTATTTGAGTGACCCCACCTCTGACCAATCATAGCCTTCGATGGTGGGATGCCCTAGTTGTCTTTTTATTATAAATAGGATGTTAGTGGGCTGTTTTAGGGTTATTGCAGATTTGGGAGAATTGAATCCGGAATCCCGCGATCCCCCCATGGTGCCGACTCCGTGACGACTCCCTAGGCTTGTATCTGCCTCCCCAAGGTACTCCCTATCTTCAGCCTCGTTTCCCCCCTTAACTTCCCCCACTCGACCTCTGTAGACCTCCAGGAGGCTGGCCAAATTCCTTCCTCCAACCTACGGGTCAGCTGTCTAACTCCCTAATCGCACCTAGTCAACAAGTACTGTCCGCCCTCCCCAACAGTAGCCGATCTAGTCTTCCTCCCATCAGCCCCACCACCAGTTTCCCCACCATTCAAAGCCGCCTCCGTCTCCCTCCTTGAATCCTACAGTCGTCGCCCATAACTTTCACAATCAACTCTTGGCCACTGGTTTCCCAACCCTGTGGAGCCACCTCACACCCCCTCCTCAAAGCCGCCCAGATCTGGGTAGTCCAACCCAGATCCAACTCTCCTCCTTGTCCACTCCACATCCACTAGCCCAGATCCGCTCCAAAACACCGGATCCATCCTCCCTACGCCCAACCCCACATATCCAGATCTATTCATTTCCAGCCCAATCCCGCCTTCCACCACCCGATCCAGTCGCTTACGTAGTTTTCCCGCCTCCAGTTCCGCCTCGGATCATCTTCAACACTTTTCCGGCTCCGAAATTTTCATTGCCTTGGGCAGCCCACTACTTGTTAAGCTTTGTTGTATTGGATTATTATTTTCAGCATATTTATATTGGATTAAATGTTTTATTCTCTTGGAAATTTTTCCTGTGGAAAGATCATCTCAGATCACTTGTGATTTGTAGGTGAGATTCATTCGCCGCGCTCTTTGCTTAAGCCCTCAGAGCGGAGGAACGCCATTAACTGTTTGTTTACTGAATGCTAATTTTGCTTTCAAATATTTCGCGTGGTTTAAAATATTTATTGCTCGTACTAATTTGTCGTCGTCATTGACATATGCATTGCATATAAGTTAGGGTTTAGAGTATCGAGTCTGCATTATCCTCCGTAGTAGTCTCGATTGCACCCCTTAGCCTACCCTACTTAACCTTTGGGCCCACACGCTATCGCGCGTATCTTCACGTCCGTTCTACTTTAACTTACGCGCGCGCGCGCGCGCGCACACACACACACACACACACACACACACACACACACACACACCCGTAGTCGAACATTCCCAAGCACGCCTCCGACACTTTCACCCTTGCATTCGCGGGATAATGACGCGTTCGCAAGTGCAACGATTTTGTGCGCTCCTATGAAATACTTCTCTGATATGTAGTTTTCTCTAACGCTTTGGCAACAACAAATTCATGGAGCAAAATTTTTAGGTTTTCCACGCAAACAACCTCAAAAGTGTGTGGGGGGAAGGATGAATTGATGGGGTTCCCCTAAAATAAATGGTTGAGCCATAGTTTTTCGCCGTGACCTCAACCGGTTCGCTAAGACGATTCCAGCAGGCTCATTCTTGCATAATTTCGAGTCTGTTTGATCTTTCAAACGGACGCCGAAGCGCGTAGGGAGCACAAGCGTGAAAGCTACGCACGTGCCAGACGCATACTCGCAAGAAGACCACGCAAGGCGCGCCCCGTCTGAACGAAGGGAGCACGCACCCGCGGGCGCCGCTCCGAGCACGCGCCCGGGCCGCCCGAGGGTAAAGTCGTCATTTCCCACAAATTGGTGATCCGAGAGACTTAAACCGCACGTTCCTATTTGCCTGTTCAATAACCAAAAGAACACAATTACTTGTGTGCCCTCCTGAAAAACTATAAAAGGGAGGCGAAGCCAACGTTTGAAGGGGACAAAAAAAAAGAGAAGGAGATAGAACTCTAAGGTTGTCCGACGAGAAGTTGCAGGCTTAAGTCCTGCTCCAAGACACGAAGTCCCTACTCGGTGCTCAACCTCCCGCTCAGCACGCGCTTCTCGCGTGCCCGCTTTGTTTTCAAGTTTGCTCTATTGCGCGTCTCTGTGCTCTGCTCCAGTGCGTGTTTTCGCACTCCGCTCTAGTGCGCTCTTTGTCTTACCCGCATCGTCCAATACTAGACACTTAGAAATATTTTGTAAACGAGAGGTGACCTGTCACGGTGTCACCCTCTGAAAAGCTGATTCTTGTACTCGACTCCTAGTCTGTTATTATGTTCCGTTCGGCCCCCTGGAATTGGAATTGCAGAATTGGAATTCATCTAATTCCAATTCCTGTGAGAATTGGAATTGGTCTGAATTCCAATGTAGTTGTTCGGCTGCAAGATGGATTTCTAGAATTGGAATTGCTTTAGAATTTCTTTTTTTCTCATGCCTGCAGGATCAGGCGACATGACAATTTAAAGTTGAAGTCTTGTGTCACTCGGGACAAAGTTATTACAACAAAACAAGTGGTGTAGGGAATTAATCCTTTACAATCTCTAAGAAAATATAGAAGTTGGCAAAAAAGGAACACAACACCAGAGAAATAAACTTCAAGTAGTGTACCAACAATTAATTATGATCGGGCAACGACGGCGAGATCGGGCGGTGATGACGAGATCGGGTGACGACGACGAGATTGGTCGACGATGGCAAGATCGGGCGACGACGAAGAGATCAGAGGCGTGATCAGGCGGCGACGACGAGATCGGGCAGTGACGGCGACGAGATCGGGCGGCTGCAGCGAGGGCGGTGGCGGCGGAGATCGGGTGGCTGCGGCGAGATCAGGTTGTGGCGGTGAGATCGGGCGGCGGCGGCGGCGTGATCGGGCGGCGGCGGCGGAGAGATCGGGCGGCGGCGGCGGAGAGATCGGGCGGCGGCGGCGGAGAGATCGGGCGGCGGAGGCGGAGCGATCGGGCGGCGACGGCGGCAAGATCGGGCGGCGGCGATGAGATCGGTCATCGATGGCGAGATCGGGCGGTGGCGGCGGTATCGGGCGGCATCAGTGAGCGGTGGCAAGATAGGGAGGCGGCGGTGAGATCAGGTGGCGACAGCGAGATCAGGCATCGACGGCGAGATCTGGCGGCGGCGGCGAGATCGGGCGGCTGCGGCGAGGCGGTCGGGCGGCAGCGGCGAGATCGGGTGACGACGATGAGATCGGGCAACGACGGTCATTGTAAAAAACTGAATTCCATGAAATATCTGTCTTTACCCCTAATAACTGGTCATAGTACAAAATTGAATTCCATGTAATTGGACCAATTCCAATTCCGAGGGAATTCCTAACATCCGAACGCTGGAATTGGAATTCTGTTGCCCCAATTCCAATTCCAGGGGGCCGAACGAACCGTTAGTGATTTTTTCCAGAATTGGGTCTGACCCCATGTTTTTTTCCTTTTTCAGGTTTTTCACGTAAAAGTCTTGTTGTCTGCTGTTGGTTTTCTACTTTGACTGTTTATGCGTTTAGCTCACTCTCGTGCTAAGATGGTCCTCTTCATCCAGTCCGTGAGAACGCTGAGCGACCACACAAGTCTCACACTTGCCATTAGGTTGAAGAAAACAAATATTTTATGGGAGGAAGAAAATAACTTACCACAGATAAATCTTAAATCGATCAGCAGATTATAACTTAATTAGGTCTCTGTGCTGGTTAGATTTTGTAATTTTGCTTATGGATCTATCTTGGATATGGAGCTAAAAAACTTGAAAACCTGTCGTATGGGACCACCCTTTCCCCATTTTTTTACAGTGCCTCTTAAGGCTTATTGGAACCCTCCCCGGCCAAGCACAAGACATGAATTACATGTTAACACCTTAATGCACACAACCCTACGCCCCTGCTATTGTGAGACACATGCTATGTGAAGATGATCTCAAACATATTAGACATTTAATTAAGAGAAATATAAGAGAAAACTTGATGCGTTTGAACGACAAGTGTACCGGTCGCACAAGTAATATAAAATGAGTTAATTTCCCAAGTATCGATCTCACAAGGAACACAGTAAGGTGGAGCTAACTTTCAAGGAGGATTTGAGATTGAAGTCCTTAGGTCGGGGTTATGAAGGGGCTTTGGTTTGTGATGCGTAAACAAAATAAACTAAACTAACAAAATACTATGCATATCGCTATGCACTGCTTCACTTGACGGGATGAAGACTACGCAGGCCGCCATGCACTTCTTCGTAAGACGGATGGATGAGTAGGCTGGCGTAGTGGAGTGAGTGAGTGATGGTGGTGGAAATCACCAACAAAAGCTTGGACAAGCAGGTCGCTCGCGCGATTTGTTCTTGCATGGTTGGAATCAAACTGTGCGCGACCACTTCGCACGAGCTGAGGTAATACCCAGTTTCAGCACAATAGGCACGCACGGGCAAAATGCCGGTGCGCGAAGGAAAAACGCACACCGTGCGATTCCCCAGAATTCTAAAATTGGCTTGGGCACACCTCCTACCTATCCAAAACTGTAATAACATCCAAAACACGACATGGGGAGCACCATGTGCTTACCCCCAACAACAATTAGCGCAATGGCGCACCACAACGGACCAAAGAATGCACTTTGTGTACAATTACAGATCAAGAGAAATATAAGCAAAAAACAACCAAAAAGTGTAGTGCACGCGCGAGAAAACTAGCCCAAATGAGTCCGAGAAACCCAATAAATATCGGACTCATCACACCCCCAAACTTAACCATTTGCTCGTCCCGAGCAAATCATCTCTTAGCAGAAAGAAAAAGGACTAGCTGGCTTAGCAATTGCAAATGCAGAGTACCATGCGAAGTCGCATACTCACGCACATAGAAAATAGTAGAAGACCATCAATACATATGAGTTTATAATTTTCTAGGAGCGTATTAATATATTACTTCTACTCAAAAATTGAATCACGGTGAATCATCGGGTCATGCGTAGGACGAAAGTAGACAGAACGATGAGGTGAGCATTGCCAAAGACCGGGGCTCAGGACAACCTCCAAAGAAATTCATCAATGTCGGTGACATATGCTCACCCGTTCACACTCTCTTCACAACACTGGTTTGACTCAATCACGCGAATCAATAGGACTTGAGGTTAAGAATAGGGCTTAGGTTTAGGTGAGGTAAATAATGATAAAAACGATGGATCAAGCACTAAACCCAAATGAGCTAGCACCAAATACTATTCTCATTCACCACAAAATACATGCGGGTGCACCACATCCCCCAGACTTAGATTTGACTATAAGGGTGTGTGCACTGCCTACTCTGACAAAAATTTCACAAATAAAGATTTTCAATAGAACTTTTCTTCTTATTTTTCACCTTTTTTCTTTTTTTCTTTTTCTCTTGCCTTTTTTTAATTTTTTTCAAATCATTTTCAACATATATAATCAATGGAGCACATCCACATATCCACATAAAAATAACACCACATCAACAACACTCAAGCCTTTATCCCACTATAGTGGGGTAGGCTAAACAAACCGCATCAACACCCCAATAATGATAATGAAATCAACATCTAGAGCTCAAATTGGTGTGTGCGACTAAGCTTGAGTTTTAGGCTTTCGTGAGATGAAAATGGAGCTGAATTAAAGGATGAGTAGGCACAACGGGGCTAGCGAGGATAGAATGATAGGAATGGGCACAAAGGCTCAACCAGGTCAAAATGAATGCCTACATCACATTCGCGTGCTTGACTAACCATATACTCATATTTCAACAGTCGCTTGGGGAAAGTTCGTAGCCACCGAATGAAATTATCCTTCCTCCAGACTCAAGCAATACGAGGCTAACGAACGTCTACACACATTCCAACGCTACCGTTTGATTCACACCAGATTCACCAATTTTGAGTAAAGTAAACAATATTTACGCTAATAAAAAAATATAAACTAAAAACATAAAAAGAAATTGAATCTACACAAATTTCTATGTGAGACATGAGCACTAGACTAGGAGCACTACAAGAGTCAACATTTTACTCCACTTCACAATCCTAAGCCAACACGGTCATTTTTCAAATTATGCACAAAAGATGAGCAAGCTCGCAACGTGCTAATGGTTAAGCACACACTCGTGTGGGTGTTGTGGTGTGCGGTGAATATGATGCTAACAATATATAAATAGAAAAAGTACTTCTAGTATGCGAGTGAAATGTGCACGTGCACGGGTAACAACGCTTGCTACACTCCCCCAGACTCATGATATGCTATGCGCACAAATAATATAAATTTTAAAATATAAAACAAGGAGAGGGGAAGATGTTCCCAATGCTCAGTAAAGAAGCATACCAGAAGACAAATGAAATCCACTATCAAGCAGCAAATCTCAGATAAAGAGTACCTGCGGCGGTGAGCTCTAACAAAACAAAGAAAAATAGACAAACTAAAATTGAAATTCAACTGACTAAAGTAGACTTGGAAAGATAGAAATGCAAGAAAAG